>JAXDDX010000004.1:9697500-10110000 GCA_034670405.1 Hoplostethus atlanticus
TAGCGTCCACGCGTTGCTCTATCGTTTTGCCCTACAGTTGAAGGCAGCACTCTCATGGAAATAAATGAATTGACTGTTATTCTTCCACACAAGAGCAGTACAGTACGCATTGAGAAATAGAAGGGGACTGGGGGTGTGGGGGGTGTGGTTTGGTATGGGGCATTGGGAAGAGTGGGAGGACAGACAGATGTTTGCCCTTTAATGTCCAGATACAGATGTATGTACAGATGTTTTATAAGATGTGGTATAAAATACACTTGTCAGGATGAATCAGCATTAAGCTCAGTGCACGCCACAATCGAATACAAAGACTGAGTAGTGAGTCTCAACTGGAGAAATGGGTTTGTAAACAGCAGAGCTTATGGAACAGGGGTACACTAACGGGTTTGGGCAGACTGTAAGCACAGAATTTCTATGGGTTTACAGAAAATGATCTCATTTCCAGTGATATTTTGTATTCTCTTCTTTCTAATCCAAGATGGCTGTGTTAAAGTGCCATCTGTCATGATGAGAGTAGAATACCTACCATGCAGCCTGGGCCAGACTGATGCAGCAAGCCAAATGGCATTTAATGTTTGCTGTATGGCGACACCTGCTGGTGAGAAACAACTTTTACTATTTGAAAAAAAAAACCTAATGGTAACACTCACTGGCAGACTGAGAAACTCACCACCACCACATAAGAAAAGCAGAGAGCAGAATGAATGGATAGACGGCTACTACTACTAATAATAATAACAATAATAATGATTAATAATACAAAAACTTTATACTCCACTTATCTAAAAGTAGGTTACAAAAGTGTATTTCAAAAAAGCTAACAAAAATCTAACAAAAATAAATGAGGAATAGTAAAATATATAAAAAGAAGATACAAACTGGAAAACACATTCAAAAGAAAAAGTGGTTAAAAAAATAATAATAAAAGATTAAAAAGTGGGCAAAATGCTTAGATAAAAGCAAGTCTATAAATGTACGTTGTAAGAAGTGTTTTACAGTAATGAAAAAAGTCCAAAGTCCAAAGAGATTGTGTGTGCTACTGTCTAGCTGTGAAAGGATGAGGCTCATCAAACCAAATCAGCTCATTTTGTGCTCCCATGGCTCCAATAGTGACAATGCTGGATAAATGATTAACATGCATTTACCAAGGCGTAGTGACTAAACTACACAAGGTTTGGTTTAGAATGTTGCTCTTATCAAAGGATATGGTCAAGTGTCAATAATTAAACTCCACTCCTTGTCCAGGTTGAACAGAGTGCAGCATGTAAGTGAACACAAGAGAAGGAGAGAGAGAGAGAGAGAGAGAGAGGAGAGAATGATAAACTGTGACATCAAATAGTTGTTTTTCCCATTGTAAGCAATCCATCATGATTTCATATAAAGTAGCAGTCCATCTTGCTTTGATATATGGCAGTGAATGTGTAGTGAATACTTTAACAGATAAAGGCTAGTATCTCAAAACACCTCAGATAGTCTTGCCACCTCCCTGCAGATTCCTGACCTCAGTTCGAGCAGCAATAACACAACACCACTTCGTATCTACACTGCAAATGGTTAGGCCTTTTCGCTCTGGATGATGAAGTGCCCCTTTCTGATTCAGAGAATATTTCCAAAGTTACACTCGGTTCACAGAAAGGACCCCCGAAAGGAGTATACAAAGTCTGAGGGCAACCTCTGTGCACAATATTGGCTTTGAATGCCAACTCGAAGATCAAGCGATGCCAGTTAACCCTCGGGAATGCATCCGATGCTACAGAGCAATTCCTTTGTTATATTTGACATTGTGCACATAATTTGCTGTGCTGTAGAGCAGTGGTTCCTAAACTTGGATCCAGGCAGTGAGAATAACAGATTTCACTCTGTCCACTGTTAACGTCTACAGCAAAGGCAGACAACAGAAATATTCCTAGATGGGGGTCCATGAGTCAAAGGCTTTATCACATGGGGATCTGTGGTTGAAAGTTGGTTGTCCTTGGCATGAGAACGGACACTACACTACAGCACTCCAATTGTAGTACTACTCTCAGTGGATTGCAGTGGTATGAAATGCACAGTGAGATTAATGCAGCCCCTAGAGCTGCCAGGCTTGCTGTGTGAGTAACTAAATATTAACAGACTGCTTGGAGGAATAGGAGAAGTCGGGCTAGCACTAAGGATACTACTATTAGTGATAACAAACAAACAACTCTCCAACTATCCAATGCCCAGTATGAAACAAATCTTCTTCAAACTGGTTCACTTAGACTGAGTTACTTTGATTTGATTAGCTCGAGAAACGCTATTCAACGTGCTGGAACACCTGGGAGGTCACATCTGACGCTTTGTTCTACAAAGTATTGATTGATAAGGCAGTTCAGATAACAAAATGTATTGTTGTGCTTGGCGGCGGGCCACTTTACGTGTTGCTGTAAAGCACAGGAGCATTAAAAACATTAACTAACTAAAAATCCATCCCTATAATATTCCTATAGGGACTGTGGTTCTCAATGAACATAGATAGATAGACAGATTGATAGACAGACAGATAGATAGATAGATAGATAGATAGATAGATGGCTATTTATTGCCCCTGAGGGGAAATTGCAGTTATGCAGCAGTAGAAGAATTTTCTATCGCTATAATATCATTATTTTATTTTACTACAGGGATTAGATTTTTATGGTACAATTATGGTGCATAAGAAACTGCATGAAAACAATAAGCACAATAGAAAGCAAATTTCTACTACAGCTGGGCCACTGCCTGTACGAGGAAACCCTGACTGGCTGTTGTGGGCTTGCATTGGGCTCAATTTTCCAGCTGCATTCACGTCGCCCTTTGATCCATTTATCAAGGTCTTTGCTGAAATTCCCCACGCTTCGACCCTCCCAGCCCAGAGTAGTTACCGCCCAGGAATAAACGCTGAAACTGAGCTAGAGGGAGAGACGGAAGTACAGGGGAGGTAAGGAGGCAGAAAGACAGAGACCCGGGGTTCACACGTACCGAGGCAGGCGGAGACGTCATCTTTAAACCCGAATGAGGTGTGTGATTCTAATCGATACTAATACTAATACTAAGGCTGCGGCTGGTATATACAAATATTGATGATAATACTAATGCTACCCTAACGATAAATCCTTATGATAGGCTACCCATATAATATTCCTGTAGCGTGTCTGTGTAGTTTTTATCCCCGGTATTTGTATAGTATTCAAAATAATAAACAAGCTATAATAACAACTTGATGAGAATTTTGCACCTCTTTGGATTCCTTATATCTATTTTGATATCACACAAAATCCTGTTCTCGTCCTCCAGCGTTTTAAATAGCAGCGAACTTTATTTTATGAGTCAGACTCCCTCACCCTGTTCATTACATTACATTACAGGCATTTAGCGGACGCTTTTATCCAAAGCGACTTACGATAAGTGCATTCAACATAGGTAGGCAAGAGAACCACTAGTCACTCATTACAGAAACTTCCTACGTCTGAAATCCTATCTTATCTCAGTCTAGGATGACATTTAGGATTTTTGGTATTACAGAAACATGTTTCCTAACTGCATTCAGGAAAAAATCCTATCTCATCTAAGGATAGGAATTTAGCTATTACACAACCGTCCTAACTGAAGAATTTCCTAAGTTAGGAAGTTATGACATAGAAAATAACTGTCAAAAATGGAAGCACCACTGTTGTTAGGTCTGTATGGCAATGACAAAGAAGATGGGGAACAACATGAATTTTATTATGGTTGAAAGGCTACTCAAACCGTATGATGACGCTTTCAATTTGTGAAGAAAACATCCCAAAAGGGTGGGGTTTCCTCTCCTCCACCGACACAATTAATGTCTCTGACTCATCGAAGCTTTTCTTGTTCATTATAGCAAGCTAGCTAGCCAGTGACAGTTGAAGTGAGACAGCCGTTGATATTACATTCTAATCAAGGATACCGGCAGTCTCGTGCACATTCTAAACACAGAGTTTACACTTCTAGTTAGGATTTCTTAACTTAAGATAAGATATGAGGTCTGAGATAGGATAGGACACAGCCATGAGTTTAGGAATTGCTTCTGTAATAGGAAGATAGGATTTTTCCTATCTTGGAAACTTAAGTTAAGATAGGACAAGCAGTTAGGACATTTTTCTGTAATGAGGCCCCAGAAGTGCATTTCCTTCCTCAACAAGCATCTAAGAGCAGAACCAGTGCTGAGGTAAACGTGCAATAATAAGTGAGCTACCTACTTTTTATTTAAACAAATGAGACAAATAAGTGAAGCAAATAAGCATATATAAGCAAGTGCTAAGACAAATAAGTGAAGACAAATGAGCAAGTGCTAAGAAGAAGGGTCAGGGTAGTGTTTCTTGAAGAGGTGGGTTTTCAGCCTGCGGGGAAAGATGGGCAGCGACTCTGCTGTCCTGACATTGGTGGGGAGTTCACTTTCACTGCCCTATAGGCTAGCACCAGGGTCTTGAATTGGTGTGTGGAGCCAGTGTAGAGAACGGAGAAGGGAGGTTGTGTGGGAGAACTTGGGGCGGTTGAACACCAGACGAGCTGCAGCTTTCTGAACAAGCTGCAGAGGTCTGATGGCAGACGCCGGGGCACCAGCAAGGAGGGAGTTGCAGTAGTCCAGGCGGGAGATGACAAGAGCCTGGATGAGCACCTGCGCTGCCTTGTCAGTGAGGAAGGGGCGAATCCTCCTGATGCTGTAGAGGAGGAATCTGCAGTCCAGTTCAGAGACAACAACGTGCTCTGGACCACATAGCTGTGGTCCAGAGCACAGTAACTATACCCCAGGGACGTGTAGCCACAAACAAATGGAGAAGTGTGTTAGCTGCAAGTCTAAAGTGACTTGCAGCTAACACACTTCTCCACTTCCTCATTTGTTTGTAGCCAACACACTTGTTTGTAGCTAACACACTTCTCCACTTCCTCATTTGTTTGTAGCCACAAACAAGTTTGTTTGTGGCTACACGTCCCTGGGGTATAGTTCTTCCTTTCCGTTTTCTACAATGTTATTTGTCACTGAGTAATCTGCAGTGAAATCAAAAACTGTCTGGCAGCAGATGTAATTGTTGTGCAGAACTATAACTAACTCCTGCAGCAGCTGTGTGTGTGTGTGTGTGTGTGTGTGTGTGTGTGTGTGTGTGTGTGTGATCACACAGACATTTTTTTGTAGATGTGGTCATTTTTCCAGGATCAGTTCCAGTAGGTGTTGCAGTTTGAGAATGGCTCTATTTTGGAGAGTTATATCATGATGTATGGACTTGTCTGGTAATTGTCATTATTTAATCAGGGGCAGGCTGAGCAATAAGGCCAGATGATGAATTGTTATTGTATTTACATTCTTCTAGCTGTTGGGGCAATTTCCCAGCTGTGGTCGGCTAAAACAAACACTGCAGAAAAATAAAACAGCATTTTAGAGCTTCACTTTTAATCCCAGACAGACAGACAGATAGATAGATAGATAGCTAGATAGATAGATAGATGAACAAAGCAAGAGAGAGGGCCACATCACTATACAATAAACAAGTTTAAGGATAAAAAATCTAATCTAAATCTAAAAAATACAAAAAAATATACAAAATATATAAAAAATATATACATAAAATATACAAGGTAGTGCAATAAATAATAGCTTAGTGCAATACAGTGTGTGTGTGTGTGTGTGCGGCAAGGGCAGTTCTGAGTAGGTCCGGATGTAGGTGTGTGTGTGTGTGTGTGTGTGTGTGTGTGTGTGTGTGTGGAGGGGGGGCGGTGTCAAGAAGAACAGGAAACCAAGTTCAACCTCAGAAATGAGTGTGAACATTTCAACATTCATTTCAGCTTAACCGAGGGAGTGGAGGAGTAACTGTGATACGCTTGTCTTTATCTACTTCATCCCTTAAATATTAACTCCCTTTGTGCTGACAAGCATCAAGCAAGAGGGTTGGGGCGGTTCTCTCGCTTCCTTGTAAACTTCCATGCGTCATTGACTTTGTAAGTTCTGGTTTCTACTTGGTGTATGTTATTAATGTTATTAATGTTATTATTTTGCTGAAGTTTATTTCTCCGTTTCTTAGTCTGATATTTGATTGATGACTGCAGTAAATATCTAGCTTATGGAAATCATCTTTTGTTTATAATTGTACTGCAGAAACCATGGAAACCAACCTGTGACCTCTTTATAAGACTCTTAAGCGGTCAACACTTAGCTCACCAGTGTAAAGAATAGAGAATTTATTTTAGAAACTTAGTGTGAAAGTGTCTCTTTAAGGCATCTCTTCCTTCGGTGTGAATTTAAGGCAAAAGGAAAACTTTGCAAACCTCTTCAATTGATATGGCTAATAATTCGCTATATGGAAGTGGATTGTAATGCTGCTGTATTGGGATCTGGTAGACTGATTATCAGAGATAAACAATTACTGATTTAAGAACCAATATTTATTTGATTATAGTGTCTGTATTAATTATAGATATAGGACTAGATGAGCAGATCACTTACGTAACTCATGTTACTGCTTTAATTCGTAACGTGAGTCTGTGAGTGTTGCAGGTTTGTAACCCTAGTAAGTTAGTGTAGATTTCACTATCACAGATATAACTATATGTTACTCATTATTTGATGTATAGCTCTTTGATACGATTGAGTAGTCATGGGATTGGGGACAATGGATTTTTAAAACTGTTTCAATTTATGTTTTTTTTTTATGGGTTCTTTATGGGTTAAATGATTGGCAGTAGTAGTCGACCATGTGAAAAGCTTTTGAAGGGGATCCAGGAAATGCAAAGGCTATTGATTCCGGTCCTTTGTCTTTTATTATGTAGCTGCTATTCTATATTCTTCTAGAAAATTAGTTTTGAATTGGCTTGAAATGATGATAGAACTGCAAGAAGCTTTGTGTGTATCGGGAAGAGTTTTCTTCCAAAATGGCATATCCACGATTTTGAAAAAAAGGAACATTAACTCACAACATCATTGGCAGCATAAAACGAAAATAGATTTTGGCACTTCTTAAAGGATAGTAGGTACTTTGAATCTGAATTTGACTAAATGATAACACTGAATGGATCAGAGATACAGAGCTATTGAATGGTGAACGTTTGTCCTCCCTCGTCGCTGCACATAATAAGTAACATGAGATGTTGTTGTCAAACGGGCATATTCTTTACTTTTCATGTTCATACAATACTTGAGGGGGAAAGCCAGCTCAGATTACTAGACCTGTACTTATTCTCGCTTTAGGCTTACTTTCCTAGTCCACTAGTTATTTCATATTTCACGATCCCAGCTGTTTTATAGCAATCACACAAGACACAAATGCATGTCGTGTGGCAAATGCAGAACAGGAAGCCAAATCAACTTTGCTCAAATCAAACACACACACATCATCACACACAAGACGTTATGTTATCAAAGGGTTTAAATGTTTAAGAGAAGCTGGTCTAAAAGAGATTGTTTCAGTGGCTTCAGTGGCATTCACACCTGCTAAGGCTGTTGCAGCAATGACAGAGCGCGGCATATCGCCATCACAATATTTGCTTGGTTCTTGAAATGTCTCATTTTTAATCTCTGTGATGCTGATTCTAACTTCTGCCCCAGGTTGGGAATCCCTCCATCCTGCTTCTGGATGGACAAGTGGAAAGAACTCAAATGGAAGTTTTTATTCCTCGTCGTTACTGCCTTCATCTTCATCGTCATAGTTGCTGTGAGATCCCCCGACACGTACAAGTCCATCCCAAACATACGTCGTGCTCCGGCCTCATGCCCACTGCAGACCCCTGTCCAGACCATCACCCCCCTCTATAATACGAAACACCTGCTGGTGTCAGCCTACATGGACCAGAGGGTGAAGGGTTGGGATGTACGCATCATTGGTATATTCAGGAGAGACTCCATCCAACCCCTTTACTGTGTTTTCTGCTGTATGGGCTGGTTGTCCAGAACCAGCACAGCTAACATTGTACAACACTCGGACAATTTCGGTTTTCCTTTTGTGACTACAGATGTCCTGTGTCAGATACCCCAAGACTGCAGTGCCAACTATGTCACCCTATTGTCTTCCTCAGATAGTGTGAAGGTAGTCAACCAGGTTTTCCTCCCCATAAGAAACCAGGAGGCCCCCCAGGAGGTGAAAAAGTTTAATTTCACAGTCTGCATCTCCAACCTGTTTGGAGACTACAACAATGTGCTTCAGTTTACACAGACCCTGGAGATGTACAGGTCAGCACCTTACAAAACAAATATATGTGAATGTGGGTGTTTGTGTGGTGGTGGTGGTGTGGGTAGCGCCATGACCATGTGTGGCTGAAATGTTGCACAATGTGGACAGACGTGTGTGTGTATGTTTGTATGTGGCAAAACGTGACCACTGAATGTCAACCCCTGTCACCTTGTCCCAGGCTGCTGGGTGTGAACAGGGTGGTGATCTACAACACCAGCTGTGGTCCAGAACTTGACCGTGTGTTGCACAGCTACAGCCAGGAGGGCTTCGTGGAGATGGTTCCTTGGCCCATTCACCACCACATGAAACCGTCTCGAGGCTGGCTGCACTCAGAGCATGGAGGGGACCTGCACTACTTTGGCCAGTTGACCACACTCAATGAGTGTATTTACAGATACATGGACCGTTCACGCTACGTCCTGTTGAATGACATGGATGAGATTATAATGCCGTATCAACACAATGGTCTAATGCCTCTAATGGACATGCTCCAACAGCAGCACCCAAAGGTGGGGAACTCTGTGTGTGTGTGTGTGTGTGTGTGTGTGTGTGTGTGTGTGTGTGTGTATGAGGGGTGGAAATAAAAAAATAAAAAAGATAATGATGAAAATGCTTGTGAATTGAAAATAAGAGTGAGGATAAAGCATGTGAATTGAAAAATTGGGTGATAAATCATCAAAGTGATTTGGTAAAAAAAACAAAAACATAATTTATCACCACATCTTTTATCATTTAAACAAGAAAATTGGCACTTATCGTTTAAAGCGAGTAACCTCTAGTCTCTAACTGGGTGGAAGTAACAACAATTAACTGATAAACGCATAAGTGATAAAAATAGATGTGAACTGAACAAATGAGTGATAAGTTGTGAGGTGAGCTGATAAATTCAAGGACGATTTGATAAGTGGTGATTTCAAAGTTGACTTTCTGTTGCATCACTTGCATTACAAAACAAGTCCTTTTTGTTACTTCTACTCTTGACTGTTACCGATTGCAACACACGGCAAGTTTGTTGTTTAAATGATAGATGATAGAAAATGGTGTTAAACGATGAAAATGGCCGTTTTTACCAAATCACCTCTATTTTAATCAAATCATCTTTGGATTTATCAAATCACTTGACAATTTATCACTCAATTTACAAGCATTTTCATCTGTTTTTATCATTTAAGTCTTTTTACTTTCACCCCTCATATGTTTGAGATAGAGCGAGACATTATACATAATACATGAAAAGTCTAACTTGGTGATGGTATTTGATATTTATTTATATTTCTCCATATTCATGCATTTCTTTTCAACTTCCGTGCTCCAATCAATTAACTTGGATCCATCTGTCTTGCAGGCTGGGGTGTTCCTCATTGAGAACCATATCTTCCCCAAGAAACACTTTGAGCCAAGTGGAAAGTTCCATCTGCCCCAGTGGGAAGGGGTGCCAGGCATCAATATTCTGGAGCACATATACAGGGAGGAGCCAGACAGAAGTAAATTCCACCCCCACAAGTTGATAGTTCAGCCAAGGTAGGGGGCTTTTCTGAATAACTGAGTAAAGTCTCACATGGGATCTTATTTGCCTTTCGTTGAGGCTCACACAGAATGCAGTGGTTGAACAAATAAATATACACAGTTGGCTTCAAAGGTCTTTTTGTGAGACAATATACACGTCATTTCATGTGAGAAAGTTTTGGCAACATACTAGAATCTGTCCAAATACTATACAAAAAGTGCTCAAGTTATAGCTTATTGTTGGTACTTTAACCCTGTAATGCATCAGTTTCAATTCAAAGTGAAATCTGCACATGACCAGTAGCAGATAAGAAAATAGCATATGCGGTAACAGCATATGCTATTACAGCATCCATTTAAAATGATTTGTGTGTGTGTGTGTGTGTGTGTGTGTGTGTGTGTGTTCACAGGGCAGTGGAGCAGACTTCAGTACACTCGGTGCTCCATACGTTTGGAGAAGTGTTCATGGTTCCTCCAGACGTGTGTCGGATAGTTCATGTCCGTGTCCCTCTGCAGGGGGGCTTAACCTTGAAGCAGCTGCATGTTGACACCCGATTGTGGGACTTCCATGAAAAACTGATCCCCAATGTGGACAAGGTCCTGAGGAGAGTGGGTTTGTTGAGTTCAAAGGGACAGCACTGATGGAGGATGGACAGACACACGGGTAGACCCGTGCTGCACAGGCCAATGAATCCTACACTGGTGAATGTGCACCCAGACCAGGTGAATGTCCAAAAAACGTCGGCTAGGGGAAGTAAATGAGTGACACTCTCCCCTATAACCTCTCTACTGCTCCAGTGGAGCTTCTCAATGTCCAACATGTGAAGAATGTAGTCGTGTTAGGCAGCTCCCAGATTTAAGCACGTGAATGCACTGGATACTTAATCTGTCTGATAATCAGGGGTGTAACCAGAAATTATACTTAAATTAAAGTATGGGTATTGTTTCAAAATCAATCGTAGTCAATTACAAGTCAAAGTATCTAGCTAGAAATTTTAAAAAGTAAAGAAGTAAGTTTACTTTTTTTTATTACAATGGATAGACAATGCTGTAATGAAAGAACGGAGGAGACTTTTTTTTTGCATTAAAATGAATGGGTTCAAAAAAGTATTTACCAAACTATATACTGGCTAGCTGACCCCATTCACTTCCACTAGCATTGCTACAAAATGCTAACAAGATTCCAGTGGACGTTTCTCAGTAACCGATTTAAAAATGTTTTTCAGCTATTTGACTTCATTAAGTTGATTCAAGTGTGCTGCTGTGTCTATAATCAGATCCCCCCTATTGTCTCCATTCACACCACACCTAAAATGTAATACTCCTATGACCTCCTTTCCTTTTTGTTGTTAGAACTTATCTTGTCCAATATCTAGCCACAACTCAAACCTTTGGAACTTTACAATGGCATACAAACACACACACACACACACACACACACACACACACACACACACACACACACCACACAGGTACCACACCAGCATTGAAACCATTTCATATCATGCGAGCATTGAAAAGTCTCTCATTACCCGAAGTCTTGCTGAAAGCAATAGTCTGAACAAGGTAAATGATCCCAATCTGCCTTGCTACAATTGCAATGATTGTCTCAGTTATCAGATTTACCAGGAGGTCCATTTGGACCTCAACTTTGGAAAAGAGGTGAAAACACAAGCTTTAAATTCAGTGAGGGCAGTGATGATCTTTTATTGATGTTGTGGAAACTAGCTGCCTCTGGGCTGCTCATACAGTGGGCCTGAATGGGTTTGAATCCCACTTCCTGTGCTGTCACATCCCTCTTTACCAAATACTATCATTACAATGAATAAATGATAGGGCTGTGTGAACGTATTTTGAAGTTATTCACAAATGGTGTGATGTGATGTGATGTGATGATTTTTCTACTATACATGTACTGTGTGACTGAATTGTGACTGAAATGTGGTCAGCAGAAGAATAATAGAAATCTCGCCACTCCATATTAATCAATATGGCTTGGAAAGTTGACACAAGACAAGCAAGAGTTATTGACACATTGTTCTTGAACCTTTGTGACTTTCACCCTATTGAATCAATAGTCTTTTGCTAGAATTTCATTTATTGAGTTCATTTCAGCTTTTAGTATGTTTCTTATGTGGAAGGGGGGGCTTGTTCATTGGATTAAATACTTTCTGATAGAGTATGCAACACAGGTGTGTTCATGTACAGGTGCAGGTTTTATCCCCTTGATTATTTTTAATCTACACAAATGAGATGTTGCAGGACAACACTGTACAGTCATTTCGATATGTGGGTGATATGGCCCTTGTGGGCTTATTTTCTAACAAAGATTATTATGAAGGCTTCAGGGAGGGTGTAGCTGTTAATGTAGATACAACTAAAGAACTGATTTTCTACTATTCCTCTGTACCAACCTGTAGAAATAGTGGAATGTTTTAAATATTTGGGGGCGTGCACTGATAAGAAGCTGAGCTTTACTGTCAGGATGTCCTGGAGAGGGTTTATGTCAGCCTGCAGCATTGTAGCTTTTGTTGTTTGTTCTAACTGTATACTCTGGAAACCTTGGCACAAAGTGGAGAAATTAACTTGAATTGTCAATATGGGTAGCAAGGTTATAGGCAGCTAAATATGTATGTCCTGTATGATTCAACGGTACAAAGAAAGGCTCAGGCTGTAACGACCCCAATGACCCCCTCCATCCTGAATTTGAACTTTTCCCCTCTGGCTGTCACATAAAAATGCCAATAGCCAAAGGAAATCTGTACAAACGATTGTTTGTCCCTAGTGCAATCTGCTCAACAAAACTAGTTTCTGGAGGTGCAATAAAGTTGTGTTGTATGGTATGGTATGATATTGTATGCCCACTGCATATTAAAAAAATAATGAACTAATTTTACCACCAGGTTTTCACGTTGCTGACTCATGCTGTAATCATCCTTTAAAAACTCAAGTGGCTTGCCTGAGTTATTTTGTTGTTCAGAATGAATGAAACACCTTTCAGTGAGAAATGTAAACACAAACACAACGAGTGATTGTCAGTGAAGTGTAGTTATTCAGCTTTGTTTTCTTTTCATTGTGTTTAAGAAAAACAACCTCTTTCTGCCATTTCATTAACAATTGATTTGAATCATGCAACAAAGGGCATGGATATAGGAATATCAATACAACCTGTGAGAACACAGGCCGACACAAGAGAAGCTTTTCTTTAATGCAGTTTTCTCTGTATTGAACTAGAGCTTTACAGAAATGACAGTTTAAAGTTTGGCTGTTCAAAGACCATTTTATCTCACTAATTAACCTATGGTGTGCTAACGTTTGCTGCCCTAAATGCATCTGCTACAGCAGGTGGACATAAATCGAAGGTTTATACAAAGCAGTGCTCCGTTGAGTCGAGGACCTCTTACTCACACATGCTTATACTGGTTCTTTTATGTGCTGCAATTAAATTTTGATAACGCTTCCAGATGTTAGACAAGACTTTTCTTAGAACCCTAATCCTTAACTGCAGCATGGCATCCCCTGTTGAATCCCTGTTTCCGCTTTTCATTCTCATAAACGTATTGACTGGGTTTTTGATACAATTAGGGACCTCTTTCAGCATTTCACAACTAAAAAAGTACATTTTCCATTCAGACTGGAATATATACCTACATTTTATATGGCCAAATAACCTCTGGACTGGAGCTTTAAACCGAAACTTATTGAAGCCTTCCTCTCCATAGACAAGTCCATTCCGTTACATCCTTCACAAGCAAAACAGGAAATGTTTATCAGATCCTGCACAACAGAACAGCAGTGTTTCAACTGGAAAGTGCTGTATCACGGACATGACCTGACCCAGTTAGGAAGCATCTGCCAGTGAGGAAATGCCTGGATATCAAAATGTTGTTTTTTGCCAGTTCAAGTGATGAAATGATCAAGGCCACATAGAGATCCAAGATATAAAATAGCAGACATGATGCAAACCCTGAGGGTTTGCATCATCAAGTTTCCTGACCAAGTTTCCTGACCAATACAGGGCCTGTATTGGTCACAATGCTGGGGGGGGATTTTACAAAGCAGGATTACTTAGTTACTCAGACAACTCTAAATAAAGCCATGAAATACCTTCTCAGGCATTGCCCCTAGAAGACAGAATTACATCAGTCTTTTCAGTTATTGATGCTTTTATGGTCATTCTTGGACCGATGTTCTGTATATATGTATTTCAAAACTTTGTAACACCATCTACACTTCTCGTCATATTTGCTTGTACAAAGAGATTGCATTTCCCACAATATAAAGAGGGAAACCCCAGCCACCCACTATCAACTCATTCTTGCGCAAAACCAAAAATACTCATACTTCCCCCCCCCACACACCCACACCCACACCCACACCCACACACACACCCACACACCCACACACACCCACACCCACACGTCCCTGACATATTGGACTCAGACCCATTTAAAAAACATCATCATTTGGAAACTATTTATTGAACATTTGCAACCAGATATCAGTTAAATACAGGACTTAACGTTTCTCTCTCTACATCCCCTAATAGCAGGGACTGGCTCCACTTCGTTACACTCTGAGAGGAGGGAATGTTACAGGACTTGGTAAGGCGCACACTGTGCTGGAAGTCTTTTGGCTTTCTGTCTTCTGATAAAAGAGAAAGGAAATCAGGGGCTGCTTCTCAAACGTCCAACATTGTTTCCTCTCCTGTCCTCTGTTCACTTCACCTGCAGTCATGTGTTAATAACAGACAAAAGCTTATTTTCTAGTGGGTGATTATTGATGGGCGGGTGATTATTATCTGTTGCTTTTGTCTGTCTTGCACATGCAGACCACTGCGGAGGAAGACAAAAAAGGAGGCGAGAAGAGGAGGCCAACATAGACTAGGGAGATGCAGCCCTAGTGAATGCAGTCTCAGGTGTGTAACCATGATTGAAAAGCTAAAAGTAAAATGATCAACATGAATATATTAGAAAAATGGCAATTAGTCTTTAATAAACACCTCGCCTCACCTACTCCCAACAAGGGCTTGACCAGGGTTATAAATTAAAACTGTCCAAATAAAATCAATCAACCAGACTTTGGGCCCATTCAGTTCCATTTCAAGACTGGAAAAATCCTCATTGAAAACACAAATGGCACTTTTCAGTCTCTTCAATTGGAATCTAGACTCTTGACTCAGAATCGAACCCAACCCTAAAATCAACTCTTTCTAATTTACATATATGGGTCAGGCGCTCTTCAACCATCCACCGTTCTAGACGCTGCTCCCTAGAGGGGCTGGGCTGTCTTCTCCGAGAGCTAGGCCACGGTTTTGAAGGTCTGCAGTATGAGGTTGGTTTGGTGGATGAGCCGGTTTGCACTGATAAAGACATTTATCGCCCTGGGAACAAAAACACCACTTAAGAAAACAGACTGGAGCAGCTCAAAAACACACTGTTTAAACAACTGGCAAATTGTTACTGACTAAGACAGTGGAAACGGGCCATGCTTGTACTGCCAGGACATCCAGTCATACAGCGGGTCAGCTGATTGATACCAGATGTCCAGCTGACTCCCTCCAAATATTATTGCTCCTGTTAACTTTCTTCTTGCATGTTTAAACCATTCCCACCACACACTCCACCGGTTCTGGTTCTGCTCAGCATGTGCACCCATGGAGGTTTTAGAAAGCTCAGTCTTTGCTTATATGCCTGTTATGCTCGGCTCCCACAACAGGGAGTACTCCAAAAGAGTACAACAGTTACAGTGAGGTCGCACTGCATTACCACTTTAAGCACTAAATGGACAAACTTGTGGTCAGTGATTCGTGGAAGAAGTGTGTTTCTCTAAACCCTGCACTGACCAGTAAAAACATGCAATTTAGAAGCTATTCAACACTAAATTAAATATCGTGGGGATTATACAATAGACTTCCATGTATGTTTCAACTTCTGCTGTATGGTCTGTCAGTTGAACTAATTCCCTATCTCCATATAACATTCCCTTAGCTAATCAAAACGCAGACCGCTGAATCTCTGTGAGACAATTTGTCCATGATAAACAGCGTAATGGTGAAATAAAGCATCGACTCCTCGTCATGGGACGCTATGGATCAACTTACTTTCCGTCTTTGAAGTATGTTTTGAGGGTGTCGCTGAAACTTTTGGAGTATTTCACAAATTCCTTTTTCTGGTGCTCCAGGGCCTTTAAATACAGAAAATAAATAAAACACACAAACATGATTTAGAAACAAAAAATGTGAATATCACATTGTTATATATATATATATATAGGTGTGTGTGTGTCTTTTACTCACTCTGCGATTCTGGTAGTGATATTTCTTAATGACGTTGTTGACTGTGTCCAGGAGCTCCTTTATGGCGCTGGCTATGTCTCTATAGGAAACAAACAGGAACCCCAATCAAAACCCAGAACCCATTTAAAGAGTCTTGATTATCAGCATGGTTAATGTTTGGCCAATGGATAAATCATTATAGTAAGGACTGTGTGGTGGGGATATTTACATTTCGAGTTATTTGAACCAACACCCCTAACAATGGTTAGGTAAATGGTGGGTAAGGGTGCAAGAGAGTCTGTATGTGTACACAGCAGTGCAGCGATGTGTCACCTATTGCATTTGTTTGTAATGTGTATTTTACTGTATTCCTTCCTAAACACAATGCACAAGTGTGTTTTAAAACATGGTGTGTGTATCTGTGTATTCTGCTCTCGCTCACTTGATAGTCTGTAGGAAGCGTACTCTGTCATTGATCTCATCAGGAATTTTGCTGAGGATGTGTTTCAGAGCTCTTGCCTTCTCGTTTAGGTCCTGGAACTCCTGTTCAGGCCGGTCAATCATGAACTCTGACAGGGAAAACGGGTGTTTAGCTCATTCCCAGCAACTCAATCAGTTGGATAAATGTACAGAAATACAAATCACAAGCACATGTAACATATATAGCAAATTAACTCTAAACTAACATGTAAAGGGGTACACCAATAAAGTGAAGAGTACTCAGACACAGAACAGGTGCAAACAGGCATGCTCATGTGTGCACGCACGTCGCTGCAGTGCGCCCGCACAGTTGGAAAACACAAGTAGAAAAACATACATACAATGAAAATTCATCATGATTGCTCAAAAAATAATTGCAATTACAGCACTGTTGCCCATATATCATCATATAAATATCCTACTGGAGCGCATCTTGAATGTGCCCAAGAGCAAATCTGGCTCTAAAAACCAAAACTGACCATTCCACCACATCTACAAATAAAATCTACAGGAAATACAGATGTACATGCACCAGGGATGCACGTCAGGGGTTAACTAGGTGAGAAAAAGTTGAAGACTAAGATTTTGACAAGATATTGTTTAAAGCCTATTTCTAATCATTTTTAATGGGATTATATCAACAAATAACTCTTTAGGTCAAGTTAATGTCACCACAAAACAAGACTAGCCAGCTAGTTGGTGCTAGTGATGGCCGATTCGCGAACAAATCGTTCAAAAGAACCGAATCAGTTAAGTGAGTGAGCTGATTCGACTCGCACACGCGTCTGAATTGATTCAGCAGTGGTTATAGCAGCGCCAGAAAAAAAATAATTTATTTAAAAAATCACCAGTTAATTTATCAAACAACATCTTAAACATTACAAAAACTGTTGTCAATGTATATAGAATGTAATAGATCACTACATTATTACATTGGCCTTTTTCATAATCCAATATGGCTCCTTGATCCGGCGGGTAAGCGGAAGTAGTCTCTCTCGTTCATCGGACGAGAACCGCTGATCCGACTGAGCGGCTCGCGAACGAGTCGAGAGAGACTGAGCGGCTCGCGAACGAGAGGGCAGATGAACGAGAGAGACTGAGCGGCTCGCGAACGAGTCGAGAGAGCAGATGAACGAGAGAGACTGAGCGGCTCGCGAACGAGTCGAGAGAGCAGATGAACGAGAGAGACTGAGCGGCTCGCGAACGAGTCGAGAGAGCAGATGAACGAGAGAGCAGATGAATATCGGACTTCTCGGACACAATCGGACATCTCGCGAACCGAGAGAGCAGATGAACGAGAGAGCAGATGAATATCGGACTTCTCGGACTCAATCGGACATCTCGCGAACCGAGAGAGCAGATGTCCGAGATGTCCGAGCGGTTCACGTCTGATGAACGAGAGAGACTACTTCCGCATACCTGCCGGATCAAGGAGCCATATTAGATCGTGAAAAAGGCCAATGTAATAATGTAGCGATCTATTCTGCACACATTGACAACAGTTTTTGTTGTTTAAGATGTTGTTTAATAAATTAACTGGTAATTGGGTAAACTATAAGCCATTTAACATTTAACATTGATCAACAAAAATGTCTATTAGAAAAAGAAAGTCAAGAGCACACGAAATAAAATGAAATCAATAGCAATACTCTGTGTAAATACTATAAATATTATGATCATTAACCTGTGATTTAGTTGGTGTTTTACAGTTGGTTACACATCTGGTTTGAAAGGGGTGGCGCTCATATGTCTCCATTACTAGTATAGCTCAGTTAGTAGAGCATCAGACTCTCCTGCTGAGGATTGGAGGTTCAAACCTCATGTGGGATGGTATGTTTTTGTTGGTGAATCATAATGAATCGATTCAGAATCGATGCACTTCTATCGGACGGTTCGAAAGAATCGAGTTAGTTAAAAGAGTCGGTCTTCCCATCACTAGTTGGTGCCGGACCCTGGTACCTTGATGATGACTGGCAAAGGCAAACTTTATAAATGGCTGACGTCTATAAACACAAAACTGCTTATTTCATAAAAATATAAAATAATTGGCCTCTTTAACCTTTCCTGTGCCTAGATAGTGTGGGACCCTGTCTTAACAAGATATAGCACTGGACTTGAATCTGAAAAATGTATGTTACAACAACCATCCCTTCCCAGGAATCAAATCCAGGTCCCTCACCGACCACCAAGGGAGACCTGCAGCAAACACTGGTGTCTTTGCTCTTATAGACCGGCCCCGCCAGGGTCCAGTAACCATTCTGATGGCAACTTTGGTTCGAAGGACAAACACTTCCAAATTGTTGTTTCAAGTCGCTCCAACAAATGTGTGAACAAAACATGAACCACAGCCACATGGACAAAGGGAGGGGGTTAGTCATCGTAGACTGTACCAAGGAGGGAGAAAGAAAGAAAGTAAAGAAAGTAAAGAAAGTTAAAAAAAAAAAAGTATGATTTGGACTGTCAAATGAGGTTTCCCTAGTCATAAGATGGCCAATAGCAAATGTAAATAAGTAAAAGTAGGAGTAAGAGTAAAAGCCTGTCTACTGCCTGGCAGCGAGAAGCCAGTCTATCTGACTGGTCATGATTTATGATGAGCTCGTCTTATCTCTCACACACACACACACACACACCTTCCACGTCGTCAGCTGCCATGCGCAGTAGGGATTCAGTAAAGTTGATTTGGACGTTTTTCTTCTCCAGGATCTTCATGATGATGTCCTGAGTCAGGCCAGGGTTCTCCCTCTCCGCCTGTCAAAAGGACACATCAGCACATTCACCAAAGACTTGGCTTCATCACCCCTTACATGCCCTTTCATCACGACTTTGAGTCTTTTCTTAATCAACTGGCTAGGTAGGGTGGAGACGGCCGACGGGTACGTAGCTTGGATGGAACTTTGTGATGTCTTTGGCTTGGATGCAGCAAAGACATGTCGGTCCTCAGTCAAAGACAAAGGTTGTGCATGACAACAACCCTCAATATGCACTGGATAGAGCTATGGGAGGAGCACGGGGTGGTGGTAGGATGCAAGAGATGAGCAAGCTGAGGAGGAGAGGTAACACAGTTCTGGCCAAGATTACTGGCACCCTTGCATTTTATGCAGATAATGTACAATATCTTCTGAAATAATTGGAAATTGAAACAACTTTCGGTCTTCACACATTCATCCGTTTTATTTAACAGCACATGATCATGTAATAAGAATACAAAAAAATCTTTCATGTCTTCAAAATTGAAAAAGTGGCTATGGTCAGGATTATTGACACCCTTTTCTAATACTGAGTTGCACAGGCTTTGGCAGTGATGACTGCTTCCAAATGTTTCTTGGAACCATCAATAAGCTTCCTGCACCTTTCTGCTAGCAGTTTCTCCCTCTCTTCAATTGCAACCCACTCCAGTCCTTCAATGTTTAAAGGATTTATTTTGACCAACTGCACATTTCAGGTCTTGCCATAGGTTCTCAATGGGATTGAGATCAGGACTCATCACTGGCCACTCCAGAACAGTCCAACATTTTCTCTTGAACCATTCCTGATGCTTTTGGATGTGTGTTTTGGATCATTGTCCTACTGGAGGATATTTGATAGGCTGTGCCATGTTTACATTTTTTTTTTTTTCAATTTTGAAAGACATTTATTTTTATTCTTTTTGTTTGATTGTGTGTGTGTGATGACTGAAAGTTTCAATTTACAATTATTTCAGAAGATATTGTACATCATCTGCATAAAATGGAAGGTGCCAATAATCTTTGCCAGACCTGTGTATAAAGCAACAAAACTAGGGAATGATCAGGTTTGTCTTCTCCAACAAAAGTGAGAGGAGGCTTAGAGCTGGAGAGGACAAAGCTAGAGCTTTGTTATTGAATGTGTGATTTAGGGTCCGCTGTGAGCAGCTCAGCTGAATATACAAAGCTCTCCTCCTGAATAATTCAACCTTGAATTACACCGGCCTGGAAGCAGTGGGGGCAGTAGAGAGACCAATTAGTGGGCAAGTGAACAAAAGGCCCACAAGTGTCATAGTAAAATAACAGCTGTAAGGTGATCTCCCTCTGGTTTGCATAATGGCAAAACTGCTTCTCCTTCATTACCATTTCATCTGTACTATTAGTACTATAAGTACTATTGCTCGTTGATGGCAATATGGAGCTAATCTATGGTCAGCATGCTTTTATCATTCAATCACATCAGTGTATATATAAAATGATCAAGGGGATGAAAAAGCCATTATCTGATGACTAGTCAAGCCCAGGCTCTGATATGAGTGATGCCATCAAAAGACATCAGCTAAATGCCTAAAATGTAAATGTAGCTGTGAGTACTCTTGGTGGAAAAAGGCTTCATGCAAAAGATATTACGACAGGAAGCTGTGAAAATGGTGAAGAGATGTGTTGTATTTCTGGGCTTCAAGCACTCAGGTCCGTTAATAGGTGTTACGAGTAGTCCTACCTTTATGAAGGCTGCTCTGAGCGTCTGAGCTGCTGATAGGTTGATCCTCTCCAGCTAACGAGCAAACAGAACACACAACATCAATACCAAGGCTGGATATGTTCACTCGTCCATGCTCTTTCACACACACACAATGGGCCTCATTCACGAAACGTTCATATGATCAGATTTTATGGTATAACGTTAGTATGAACGTTTCTACGAACAGAGTTGGATTCATCATTTTGTTCGTATCTGAATTTGTTCGTTTGGTACGATCAAATCCTACGAGTGTTTGGAAACACTACTGAAAAATCCATTACAGTAGTGCCAAACCTCAACAACAAGATGTTTCAGTGGCCTTGTAGAAAAAAAAAAAAGACCTAATAGGCTGAAATGGTGTATTTGCCGAACTCTCCTCATTCATAACAACACAAGATTATCCAACTTGTAACGGGTTGATCACATGGACTGGACGCCTTACAGATACAATAGCATAGCCCTACCATCTGATGAAGATGCAGCCTGGATCTGATCTGTGTCCAACTCCAATGCCGACTGGACACCCGACAGTGAGGTCTCTCCTATTATTGATTGATCCTCTGATCCATGTCGGATAGCGGCTCAGTGCGCTGCCGTCCTCCTGTGGCTGATAATACCAGTCTACTTCTCCTTATACTCTTTTCAATCTAGTTTCATGTCAAACTGTTTCTTCTTTTTTTTTTTTACCTCAGCAACGGTGTGTGTTTCTTCTAAAAAACAGCATTGACAACGTTAATAATTTCTTGCCATGCTTTACTTTTATCAGTTCTTGTGACTCCGCTGCTGATGCTTCTAAAAACTCTGTTGTTTTTTTCTCATGCGCGCAACACTTCCATTTCGGACTCCGCCAAGTTCCTCTTTTCCCTCTGTTCCCCTGGTTTACTTGCACACGACCCTTCAGTCTGCAGCCTTTTACAGTGTTGAACAGCGTTTACCTGCAAACCGGCTTCAACAGGCACGCACATCCAATTTATGAACGATTAGCATTCATCAAATATACACCTGTTCTACGAACAAATGGAGGTTTCCCGCACGTTTCAAGAATCCCCAGTTCGTGTTTTAGTACGCACACACATACGACAAATTTACAAATAATTTACGAAATCATTCATGAATGAGGCCCAATGTATTTGTAGTGCGTACAGAATAGCATCAAGCAATCCAGACCCCTGTTCAGAGGAGATTCGTTTTCAGGACAATGTCTGATATGGAACTTATAACAGGACATTTGTATTGACCAAGTTGTATTGGACAAGAAACTCCGGAATCTGTTTCAAAATGATGTTCTCGTCACACAAGTAACTAATCTTCAATCTTTTCTTCTCACTGATTTAATATTTTGGCATAGGCCGACTACCTTAATGCCTAATAATGCCAAGGAATGGAAGATGAGCCAATCACAGGTAACAGGTATGTTGATGAAAAATAACAGACCTCTCCAGCCATAAAAACCGACAGAATCAGACATACTCAGATAATGATAACATTATCCTGCCTCCTCCTGTCAAACTAATCCTATCCGAACAGGGCTATGGTATAATGCCAAAAAACGAAACATCATTGCACACAATTAATCACAACATAAAGGCAACAATAAGTTTTACCTCATTGAAAACTGGGTACATCACAGCGTACAGTGTCATGGATACCATAGAGCTTGTCTCCGCTTCATTCTTCATCTCCTCCATTGTCATCGTCCAGGGAGGAGCAGCTCTCAGTGAAAAGGTGCAGGGAAGGCAAACTGCAACTCACACACACTCCCACATACACTCACCCACTCACGCTCACACACAGTCTAAAAACCACACAAGCTCCAGAGTGACAAGAACCTAGCAAATTTTTGAAACACAAGAGCAGGGACATTTAGTTATGAAAATAAATGTTTGTCTGTGCTCTTCATAACATGTTATATGGCAAGCCATTGGTCATCCAGCTACCTTTCTAAACATTGGGAGACCACCTGGACCTGTCGCTGACAATAATTGGACTGTCCAGCTGTTTAAGAAGCCATGTAGTAAGTAGGTTCACTTGTGAACTTCTCGGCTAGTCTCTGACGCGTTAGCTAGCTAGCTAAACTGAGTAACGTTAGCCAATTGATTAGTCAGTTCAAGTGGACAGCTAATTGGCTAACTACACAGGCACCTGGCTTACAAAGTAGTTGATGTAATGTTAACGGTTTTATTTATAGTAGCAGACTAACCAATCCACTGTCATAACGTTAATCGTTGGGGTGGGTAAAGTGGCAAATTCCTGGCGAGATAGCTCATGAGGAGGTTCAATTGAGGCCTATGGCCGACCGAACCGATGGTATTGCTAGCAGTTGTTAGCGTAGCTTACGTGCTAGCTAGCGTAAATGGTAGATTTGTATTTACTGTTCAGCTAAAATACGTCAACAAACGATTTTATGGCAAATGTGTAACTCAGCAGATGCGTGACAAATATGTACTTATATCTACCTTTGGTCTGACTTCTTAAATGGGCAGGTTACACCGTCGATTGCCTTTTAGCTGCTATGTTTTCTTTACAACTTAAGGCGGAAGTTTTTTAGGACTAGCCTTGGCGACAGCTTCCGGTTGCTACGTAAGCCCCATCGTCCAATCGGAGTGCTCATAGGGAGGCTGTTACGTAATATCATGGCTAGTTCTGCATAACCTGCAAACCTGCATTACCTGATTCCATTTCTCTTATTATAGCATTTAACGGATCTTTATTATAATCTAACCACAATCTAAGACAAAAAAGAACAGGTAATTGTTTATCTGGCTGACATAAGTTCCGTGTGTTTGACATCAATGATGTTCTGTAGCCGATACAATCTGTATCCATCGTCAGAATGTTATTAAATGACATGATCTCAAACAAATTTAGTGTGACATGGCACAGAGCATGATACAATATACCTTTAATACATTTAAATACTGGGTGTGAATTGCTCATTGTACTCCAACTCAGTGGCGGCTGGTGCATTTTTCTCCAGGGGGGGCTATACCAAAAATCAAACAAACATGTACTAAGGTATCATCAGTGTATTTAAATAAATGAAAAGGCCTTTATTTGTATTTGCTGAGCTGAATGAACATTTGTTGTAATGAAACGTGCTTAAGGTAAGTTAAGGTACTTCAATTAGTGCAAATTCTTTATAATAATTATCTTTTATACTACAATATGTAATGGTGAAAGACTAAAGTAACCGAAAAGTGCCTCGATAAGTGCAACAGAATCTGACAACACAGAACCCTGAGACAATGGCAGAAAATTATGAACACAGTAAGACCTAATAGAAAATAACATTTAAGAAAAAAATTAATTAATATGGTATTACATTTGAAATACCCAGTGCCATCAAAACGCTGAGTGAACTGGCTCAAAGCCATATGACTTTGCCACCTTGTGGCTTAAACTTTTTGTACATAAATTTTGCCCTTCTCTCCTTGAGAGATGCAGATTTCTCAATGACTCTATGGCACCACAGAACTTGACACAGTTTATTATTTTAGACAGGATGTACCTGTTTTTGTCAACCTCTTCATTATGCTCACGGATCCCTGTCCTGTAGCCTTCATCAAGCTGAGCAGCTATGTTTACTTTCCCAAACATTTGCTTTTGATTTTTCTGATATGTGGTTTAAATCATTCAAACCTGTATGAATCCATGCTGGTCTGAGACCTGACGTTTGAAAAAGGATGCAGGGAAAGCAAAATAAAGCATTGGTGTTATTACATACAGTTAGCCAAGCCTTCCTACTAAACCAGCTCCTTGAAAACGACCGAGTATATTGTCTCATTCTGGCGCTTTTTATGTCAGATGTACCACGAGCCACTCGCTTTCTGCTGCCAACCAGTGGTTGGTGGTGTGTAAATCAGCAGCATTCAGATAAATGCTGTTTGTACATGCGCAGTTCGTTGGTGGGGCGCAGGAAAGCTGCCACCAAGCTCCTATCTCTTGTATTGAGAGGAGCGAACTGCGCATGTACAATTTATAACGAGAGTCAATGGGCAAAGATTTTTGCGCCCCAGGCCGGAAATACGTGACCTAGCAGTAACTTTAGACAACGTAGAACAATTTTAATCTACATTTTATTGCAGATTATACATTCTACTCACTAACTATATAATATTTACCTCGCTCATTTAAAAAAAAGTAAAGTAAAGTAATTTTTAAAGTCTTATTCAATGAAGTCTAGGATGTGGGGAGTGGTGGGGCGGCGCCCTAGCGCCCTCTATTGGCCAGCCGCCACTGCTCCAACTCCTGCCTGAGCTGTCACCAAAACTTCTCGAAACATTATGGAATTACTTTTAGAAAAGGGAATGATGAGGTGGTGTTTTCTCTCAGGTTGACACGTTGATACCAAATACTCCCATCACCTCTCTTCTATAATTGTCTATAAAATTGATAGGTTGACAATACGTTGCTGTGTACAAGACAGCCAAGACAAAGACAGGCAATATATGATCTCAAATTTATAGCAAAGGACTGTCAAGAAGAGGAGGAAAGAATGAATTAATTTCATCTAAACCACTGAGGTCATGCTGATATAATGAGGTCCATGCAGTTACTGCTCAAACTAAATGCGACGAATTGACACGAAAAATGTAATACTTGTGTTGTAAAATGATTGATAGTAGTAATGTAAAACAAAGAATGATGTTTTTAACTGGCAGTAGGTAACTTAAGTGCTTGGTTGGAAAACATGAATGATGAACTTAACACAATTATTTCTTTCCCCACACAATGGATGGGGCTATACGCCTTTTAGAGCAGAACTCTTTGCTGCTAATGATTTGGCTAAATTGAAGAATTCATCATTCATTAGTCAAAAATATTTCCATAATTGCAATAAGTCATTGTAGCTGTCGTGACATCCCTTAAAGCACAAGAAATGGAGGTATGAGCGTTATCTCAAGACCACTGTGTGACACAACCATAACATTCCTACAACACTCCTAGGGATATATTTGTGATATTCAGTGGTGATTTACATGGCCTTATCGTACTTTATGGTATTTTTAGCATCTATCATCTTTTCATGGAACTGGGATCATCGGGGGCGTGCGGACAGAAAAAAATGCATATACAAACGCCAGTGCACGGGCGCACCCCTTCCAGTCCGCTAAACATTATTGGCATGGCAACGACATGCACGCGCAACGCTCAGCATCAAACCCAAACCACTTGTCCCGTGTTGGAGTCAGGGTCGGTTGCTTCGACTGCTCTGACTGGGGTGCAGTCAGAGATGGTGGGTGGGCATCTTCTTACAGTGAATTGTTTCGCCTATGGAACAGCTCTGTTAGTTCTTTCTTATAAGTTACAACTTACTTGGAAGCAAAATATGTTTGTATATAATTTAAACCCACCTATTAGTTAACGGAAAAATATTACTTTACATATTGTGCCTCAATGACGATTGGCTTTATCGCAAGACAGTCAAAAATAAAATATTTTTTTTTTAAATATGTTATGGTCAGATCTATATCACATAAAAAACAAAAAAGATAACATCGATAATAATCAACATAACATCAATTTGTGGTGTGTGGGTTGCTATAGGGACTTGATGAGGAACTGTTTATAGTGTAACTTTAATAGTTTAATAATTAATAATAGTTTAATAATCAATATAATATAATAGGATAGAATAGACTATAACTTTAATTGTCAGCCAAAATGAACTTTTTGCCTGATTAGAAATGGTAGATCTACTTATTTTTACACTGGAAGTTTGCACAAATCCAAATTATGAATTCTTATTATATGAATTATTAGTGTTATTATATGTGGACACTGTGTAGGCAAGTGAACCAGGTAGAAATCTTTCATTGACAGATTCCTGATAAACGATGACTGTATAAAGGCATCTTGTCACACTAAAGGGCTATAGTTGAATCCTGTTTCACCAACTCCATAATTTCCACAGAAGTTTTTGAAAAAAAAAAACAAAACACTATGTGCTGCTATAAAATTCATCCTGAACATTACAAATGATGATACAAAGATACAAATCGAACTGATAATTTCCATTGCCTGTTTCTACTCATAACTCCAATAAAGGCTGCAAGGAACTGAAGTTGCATTTAAACTGCACAATGTAAAGCAGCTTTATAGAACCTATGAATCCACCATTGGTCTCTGGGTTCCTCTTACTGCTTAGTTTATGGCTGAGTGTACTGAGGTGGAGGAAGAGCTGCAATGACATGGCTTGCAATGATCTGGTGTACTTTAGTCCTCTGGTTCTGCAGGCTGTATATAACAGACAGCTACAGGTACTGTTATGTTCATTATATTCATTTTTTTCCTTCACAGAAAGTACAGACATTCACAGGAACACTTTAAACAGTGAAACAAACATACATAAATGCTGTATACTGCTGTATACATATGATATTTGTGTATACATTCACAACTGTGACAGATAATACAATCAAAAGGAAGTTGTACAGGTGAGTAAAACGGCAAAGAAAAATATATAATAGACAAAATAAAAACAAAATAAAGTGTAAAAGTAGAATACCTCATTTGTCTATCATTGTCATTATACTTTACAGAATCCCAGATGTCTTTATAGCTTTCCTAATACTTGTTGCCTCAGCAGGAGACCCATACAGATACTTCAGATCAATGAAGAATACTGTGATATTGTCTCTAAATGAAATATCCTGGCTTTATGGATACGATATCTGTCCATAAGACGTGCAACAAAACTACCCATACAAAGCAGCTTTCAGCTAATTCTCTGCTCTGCCCAACGCACACAGCTGCCCCTCCCCCAACAAACTGGGCGATCCTCCGGGTTGCAGGCTCTCTCGCACCCGGCCCGACCTGCTCATGATGACGAAAGCGCGACGCGACTGGGCGCGTCTCATGAGCGCTAGAGGACACCAACGAGCTGCTGGCTGATCCCGCCTTGGTTTACAGTCAGCCGAGAGACAGGCGAGAGCGAGCGCGAGCGCGAGCGAGGGAGCGGAAGACGAGAGACGAGAGACGAGGGAGGACAGAGACAGGCAACAGGCAACAGGCACAACGCACCGCTGTGCAGCACATATAAATACAGCGGACAGCACATATAAATAGCCAGTAGCTCTCTGGCATTTAAGCGAACATAAAATCCAACTCTCAGCAAAGCGCACTGGCAACATCTTTATTTAGAGAAAGTTATTTTAAGGAAACTTCACACAGCTGAAAAGTAAGGTAAGGAAAATTCCTGTTTTTTTACTTGTGGACTAGAACCACATCAGTCCACAGTAAGGTGACCAGAATTCTGAAATGAAATTTCCAGTTCGGCGGTCAATATATCATATATGCAAAAAATATGCAATGTTATTATCTATGAAATAAAAAAGGGGGACAATTCCGGTTTCATGTATTTTGACCACTGTTGTACTGTAATAAACTATGGTGCAGGCCGACTGATAAAATTGGGTACTAACTTTTACAAAGTAACTTTGTAAACCATGTCAGAAAATCATAGTTTACAGTACCATGGTGAGTGAAACTATGGAACACACAATAAAGAAAATGGTCCAACTACAATGGTTCAATACAGTGTATTTAATTAGCGATACGTACAAGACAGAGAAGACAGACAAGCAACACTACCAGACTGACACACTGTAACAGACACACTATGACAGACAACACTAACAAGCACTATATTACAGCAACACTACAGACAAGACAGAACTATCCAATCTGAACAGCCATTCAGTGGTCCTGGTAGTCTGGGTAGAATAAGAGCAGAAGAGAGCAAATGAGCAAAATTTTTAAAAACAGACAATAGTATGTGAAATACTAAACATAATAAAGAAATCAGATGATGATGCGATTGGTGACTTCATAATATACTTATACCAACCTAATCTGTATATTTCCTTCTCTTTACCTTTTCACCGTCACTCTCTTTACTCCCTTAATTTTTCCTTGTCACTCTCTTCTCCTTCCTCTCCAATCTTTAATAATAAATAGTACACTATCAGATAAAATACTTTGCATAACAGATTCCCATTGCTTGCCTCATTTTTGTATTTTATCTCAAAACATTGTTTGGAATAATAAATTGGCAGGCTCTGTAATCATATCTTTACCTTTCCTCCTCTATCTCCTTCACTCTTCTTATCCAGTCTTCCTCCTCTCCCTCCTCTCCACTCTCTAACAGAAAACATTACGCTAATGTTATCCATGAAAAGTTTTTTATAAACTTGAATGAATAAACTTCAATCAATGAACACAACACATTAAGTAAAATGCATGAACTAGAGTTTTCATACTCAAAATAACTTGTTGCAGCCTGAAACAGTGTGATGTTTGTGTGTGTGTGTGATCAAAGGGCTTTTCTACTACCTTTTTTTACTACTATTTTTTTGGGGGGGCGGTATTTTTTATTTCTACACAAAGAATGTGTAGTGTGGTGTGCGTGAGTGAGTCAGAGAGACAGACAGAGAGAGAGTGAGAGAGACACAATGCAAGATTCAGCCTGTTATTTATTTGCAGCCTAGATCGTTGTTGACGTTAAGGATGGCAGTTTCCTCATACGTTGCACTCGGAGAGAAATAGTTGGGACGGAGACGATGAACTCTTTATTTTTCTTCAACACCACTTGTACATCTTTACGCTCAGCCGAGCTAACTTAGCAAGACCATAAAACATCTGAACATGTGCATCAGGTGAACACACCCTCATTTACATATGACGCAAGCCTGCGTCCTTACATAGCGCCTCACAGTGGTACAATAATAATACTGCATCCCTTCTGTGAACTTGGGTACAGAATAGACAATCTATTTATATATATATATATAACAACTGAGGACATATTTAAACATTTCGCTTAACACCCCCACTTGTACTCAGGTTGCTGTACTCCAAAAAATTTTGTTTTAACAAACAACAAAAAAAAAGAAAATGTGGACCTCCTCACACATTTTAAACTCCAAAAACGATTCCTGCAAACTTCTTCAGTTTCAGCTTAGTTACAGGTTTTGTCATTATATCTGCCACCATCTCTTCAGTAGGGCAGTACACCAGAGTTACTTTCCCATCATTTACAGTAGATCTTATGAAGTGGTACTTTATGTCCACGTGCTTACACCGCTGTCTGCTCACAGGGTTTTTGGCTAGGGCGATTGTTCCCTGGTTGTCCTCATACACTACTGCTTGTGTATATTTGTAATCATCAATACCCTCCAATAGCTGCTCTAGATATATACACTCTTGTATAGTTGAGGCCAGAGCCATGTATTCTGCCTCACAGGTGGAAAGTGCTACCGTAGGCTGTTTCCTACTCTTCCATGAGACTAAAGAGCTGTTCTTACTGAGGCTTACACAGTATCCTGTGGTACTACGCCTGTCGGTGGTATCAGCTGCCCAGTCGGCATCACTGTAGGCTAGTAGGCCTAGCTTCTCACTGTTGTTTCTTCTGAAACACAACTCTTTCTCTGTAGTGCCTCTGAGGTATCTTAACACGTGTTTAACAGTTACCCACTGCTCCTCTGTCGGCTCAGCAAAATATTGTGATAGTTTGCTTACAACAAAGCTTAAGTCTGGTCTCGTACATGTGGTCAGGTATATAAGGCTGCCTACCGCCTCTCTGTACATCCTGACATCATCCATTTTTACTGCATTTTCTGTATAGTCAAGTTTTTGATCACAGGGTGTTTCTCTGGGTTTACAGTTTTGCATGTTAAACCTCTCCAGTATCTTGTTAACATACTTTTCCTGTGACATCTTTACACATCCATCAGACTGATTGAAATCGATACCCAGAAAGTGTTTTAGCCTGCCTAAATCTTTCATTTTAAATTTTGCCGAGAGCATCTCTTTCACTTCCTTCAGTATTTTGTCATTGCTAGCTGCAATTATCAGATCATCGACCCAGATGATGATTATTACCTTCCCATCATCGGTCTCTTTGGCATAGACACAGTGGTCTGCTGGGTTCTGTGTAAAATCATCTTCAGTTAAACAATCGTGCAAAATCCTATTCCAATTTCTACCGGATTGTTTTAGACCATAAAGAGATTTTTCTAGTTTACACACTAGACCTTCACCTCTTTCTTCATAACCCTCTGGTTGATCGATATAGATTTCGTAATCTATAGGAGCGTGCAAGTACGCTGTTTTTACATCCATCTGATGTAGTAGCAAGTCCTCCTGTGCTGGTTTCTGTAACAACACTCTTACACTCGTCAAATTTGCCGTGGGAGAAAAAGTCTCTTCATAGTCAATCCCCATCCTCTGGCTATAGCCCTTGGCCACAAACCTTGCTTTGTACTTGTCAGTTCCCTCAATATCACTTTTGATAGAGTAAACCCATTTACCCCCCACTGTCTTTTTGCCTTTTGGCAGATTTGTCAGGGTAAACGTGTTGTTGTCGTTTAACGATTGGATTTCGTCATCCATGGCTTTTACCCACTCCTTTGAGTCAGCTGACGTCATAGCCTCCTTCAATGTCTGTGGAACGCCACATACTGCTCTGTAGCAGTAGTCTACGGTGGTATGAATCCCATCACTATCACTGTCTTCAGTTACAAAGTCCTTTAAGTGACTTGGTTTCCTCCTGTCTCTAGTCGGGTACCTCCCACTCTCAGATTCATCATTTTTCACACTTGGTTGCGTTTGGCTACTGTCGTCAGACATAGTTACTGGACTATCACTTTGTGCACTAGTCTCTTGAGCATTCTCTGTACTCTCATTTACCTCCTGTGTGACCCTGCTAGCCCTAGGCTGCCTCACACTGTTATTGTCATCATTTGGGTCTAGCCCAAATGTCTGTGTCTGTTTCTCCACATTTACCTTGTTCACAAACTTGACTAGCCTGTGCTTTTGTACTTTCTCAGTATCTGGGTGATAGACCAAATACGCGGGGCTGTTCTTGTCATAACCCACAAAACGTCCCTGGTCACACCTGGAATCTAATTTTCCCTTGTCCTGTTTGTATGTGTAACATACAGACCCAAACTTCTGCATTTTAGATACGTTAGGCTTTTTATCTGTCAACATCTGGAAAGGTGTTTGTCCTGTACGCCTATTAAAGCATCTGTTACGTACTATAGCTGCTGTTTGGACTGCGTAGTTCCATAACTGTTTTGGTAGTTGACTTTCGATTAGCATACACCTACCCATCTCAAAAAGAGTACGCCAGCTTCTCTCAGCTGTACCGTTCTGGTGGGGTGAATACGGGGCTGACGTCTCATGTCTAATCCCGTTTTTCCTTAACAACGTTTGGAAATCCCTGCATGTGAACTCTGTGCCGTTGTCGGACCTGATACACTTCACTTTCCCGTATGGGGCTGTATCTGCTAGGATTTTTTCCGTTGCCTGTACCGTGTCACTTTTAGTTTTTAGAAAATATACAAATACTGCACCTGAGTAGTCATCAGTGACTGTACATATTTGTAACCATCTATTGACTCTGTAGCTACCGGACCGGCTAGGTCCGTGTGTACCATTTGTAAGGGAGCCTTTGCTCTTCTATCAGGGTTTCTATTTCTGGTTTGTGCAAATTTTCCCTGAATACATACCTCACATTCTTGGTTGGGTCTATCTGTCTTGCCCTTGATCTGCATACCTTCAACCACATTTTGCAATTTTAGTACATCATCATAATTACAGTGGCCTAGTATCTCATGCCACGTCTGTACATCATGACAAGCGCTGCACTTGTCACTATTCTCACCTTCAGTGTGCAAATAATACAACCTGTTGTACACATGAATGTTAAACCTGGTACCGTCTTTGTGTATCAAGGCATCTTTTTCCTGTTTGAAAACGACCGTGGCTCCACTGGCTGTCGCTGCTTTCACTGAGAAGATGTCCTGGGGGTATGACGGTATAAACAACGCCTTTCTCAGCGTAGTGGTATGTCGTCGTCCTCCACTGTCAACCAGGCAAACCTCTGCATCTCCCTTGCGTTGAGCGACGCCGTTGCACCGGGTACCGTCTGCCAGCTCTACGCTGTGCGTCTCTGGCTTGAACGTGTCGTCGAAGTTTTTGAACTTGGTGATGTCCGTGATGATGTGCGTGGTGGCTCCTGTGTCGACCATCAGGCCCTTCTCCTGGAAGCCGCGTGCTGGCTGCCGCTGGACCCTGGTTTCTCCGACTTTTATCCTGAAGGCGTAATCTGCGTCATCGCCGCCGCCATCTTCTTCTGAGACTTTTCTCGCGCCATCCTGTCTGTCTTTACGCCTGCACGTGGCGTCTTTGTGTGTGTCACTTTTGCATTGACTACACCATGTCTTTCGCCGACATGCTCTCGCTCGGTGGCCTTTGGTGCCGCACTTAAAACACACAATATCTGCGTCGTCACTGTTCCTGTCATATGCACCTTGCTTGGCGGGACGCTGTCCGGGTCTCGCTAGAGTCTTCATCACGTTATAGCTCGACTCCGTCGTGCTTAATTTCTCGGTGTCTTCAAAGCTCCGTAGTTTTGTCCTGAACTCTGTGAATGTTATATTGTCATCATTATGTGCCACGTGTATTGCAAATGGCCTAAACCCCTCAGGCAGTCCTTTTAAGACCATGGCTATCAGTAGGCCGTCGCCTAACGTTTCACCTGCGTTCCGTAGCGCGGTGATGGCGGTTTCTGCCCGTATGATATAGTCCGTGACACTTTCACTGTTCGCCTTCTGAAGCGATGTCAACATGGTGTACAAGTTTATTATCCGGGGTTTTCCCCTCCCGGCATAGTATCCCCTTAATATCTTCAGGGCCTCTCTTGCATTGTCGGGCGCATCCCTCATAATTAGCGAGAGGCTTTTATCGTCTAAAAGTTGTATTAGTTCAGCATATGTGTCGGCATTTTTCTTGCCGCCTGCCGCTCTCTCTTCATCACCATTTGGTTCTCTTAGAATCGTATTCTTTAACCCTAATAGGTGAAGGTGTCCTAACACTTTGGTCTCCCACAGTTCATACTTATTCTCATCTCCGTCGAACATCAGTCGAGCCAACCTGCTTGTCCCTCGATGATCCATGCTAGCTTGTCTTGCTATCCCGTCAGCACGCGGTTCGCTGCGACTTTCCGACGGTGACAAATCCTTAAACTTCTCCCTGAATGACTCCTGGGCCCATAACCTGTTGACGTTAAGGATGGCAGCTTCCTCATACGTTGCACTCGGAGAGAAATAGTTGGGACGGAGACGATGAACTCTTTATTTTTCTTCAACACCACTTGTACATCTTTACGCTCAGCCGAGCTAACTTAGCAAGACCATAAAACATGTGCATCAGGTGAACACACCCTCATTTACATATGACGCAAGCCTGGGTCCTTACATAGCGCCTCACAGTGGTACAATAATAATACTGCATCCCTTCTGTGAACTTGGGTACAGAATAGACAATCTATTTATATATATATAACAACTGAGGACATATTTAAACATTTCGCTTAACAATCGTTACTCTGGTTTTATTTTATTTTTTTAAATGAACTGACGGTGTGAACCTGGGTGATTTATGCAAACAGCCAGTGTTGGCGATCAAACATGGAAATATGCATTCAGCCTCGCGACTGTATTATTGTCAAAAGCACCGCGTCCGGTACGAGCCAAGTTCTCCAAGTAACTCGGCTGACTTTAGATATTTTACAAACCGAGGTAGGAGCGAGCCGATGGAAGAAAACCTAACCGGTGTAGAAGCAGTGAGAGTCGCGAGCTGTTAATCCCTGTGGACAGCGTGGCTGTGACGATGGACAGATTGTGTTGTGTGGCGTGGCAGCAGCAGTGAACTATGTATAGGCTCTGTGTAGTAGAGCAGCTCCGTGTGTGGCTGCCTATCGCGGAACGATGTGGACACAGCTACCCAATGAGGATTTTCCTTCATCACGAGTACAGATATTGACAAATTTTACTCGGATGATACTCGTGCTCGTAAAAAGTACATTATCCGTACCGGATACTCGTTTCATCCGAGTATTCGGCTCAACCCTATTATCTAGCTATATAATACATTTTGACATTATAACATCACTAGCTAGTATGTCAAACGATTGTAATTTACCTGGCTTGAAACGACGTTTGGGGATAGTTAGTAGAATAAGAGTGATATATATATATATAGCTCTAGCGAGCAGCCCCCTCTGTTGGCCAAAACAAGCACAACGCGATTGAGACGTCAACCGGTAGGCTCTGCTGCCCGGTCTTTCTTGCCACGTAAAATATTATTTCACTTTGCGGTCTGTTTTTAACGCACAGTTAAAAACGAGGACATTTCCGGGGACAGCTCCAGCCGGGGACAGGCCACCAAAAACGGGGACTGTCCCCGGAAAACGGGGACGTCTGGTCACCCTAGTCCACAGAGAAGGGAACAACATCATTGAGGCTCTGTATTCTAAGGTGACCAGAGGGGTGTTCCACGAAGCGAGTTTACCACTTATCCAGGCTTATTTCGCTTAGTCTGGCTCATTTTCAGGTTTATTCGGTTCCACAAAGCAAGCTCAGCATAGTTCAAGCCAAGTTGCTGTGGCAACTTATGCTTCCAAACTAGCCTGCCTCGGGGCAGGCTAGATATCAGGCTAAACCACAGTTGAAGCTTAATCGGTACTCCCGTAACACTGATCCGACTGAAACGCAATGATTTTCAAACAAGGTTCCGCCATCCTAATGTTCAACACTATTACCCTAGACCCTACACTATCAGACATAAAATGCAACGTTAATAGAAAATAAAAAATATAAAATGATGTAGGCTGTATCGGGGATACAGTCACGGTTACACAATATTATTTTATTTTCTAAATTATTTTTATTTAACAAATTCATTGAAATAATAAAGTATCTTGAATATATGTCAAGATGTTTCCTCGGTTGCTAGGAGACGCATTCACTGTTTCTGTATGGGATTTACAGTCACTGTAGAACACGCTTTCAACCGATCAATTTCCAGGATGGAAACAACCGATTTCATAAAAATATAATAAAAGTAAGAACCAGCCCGAACAGCTCAGTCAGTAGAGCATGAGACTCTGTCTTAAGGTTGTGAGTTCGATCCCCATATAGGGTCCAGTACAGTATGATGATTGTAATGTAGTAAGATGAAACCTTACGTACAGCCTTTACTACATAATTTATGGCGATAGATAGTACATTTACAGTCTTGAGGTTTCATATATGGCATGGTTTCATTTATAATATTTTTAGCTTTTCAGTTCTTTAATATTGTTGGAACACATGATATTAATAAGGTCTATACAATTTGTTCATTTTTAATTCAACAATTACTTACGCATTCAATCTAGCAGCAATTCGTTGACAATCTTTCTCTCTCCCTTTATTTATGGCAATCGTATTTCCCTTTTCATTGTAATATGGCTGAATTCTCCATAGACCTCCACTAAAAGTCGCTGTTCAGTGGCCGTGAACATTGCGGCTCTGTCTTTACCGTCATTTTTCGCCATGATGAATCGATCAGATCCATGATCGACCTCTCGGGCTGCTTAAATAAACTGTGTATAAATGTGCACGCGCAATTATCTGGATTGCTTGAGCCTGGCTCGGTTTAGCCCGATCACGGTAGCTTGACTTGGGCTTCGTGGAACCGCTTTAGCCCCGATTGATTTGTTACGTTAATTCAAACCAGGCTTGCGAGGTTAATCGCCGCTTTTCTAAGCCTGCTTTGTGGAACAGCCCCCAGATTTCTGAAATGAAAACCGGGGACATTTCTAGTTCGGCGGTCAATATATCATTAAAATTTGCAATGTTATTATCTATTAAATAAAAAAGGGGGACAATTCCGGTTTCATGTATTTTGACCACTGTTGTACTGTCAGACATCCCAAGTGAGAAGCCCCTGACTGCAGTGTGCAGTTCGGGGCCGTGCTCGATGTGGGCGGAGTCAAACATTTGACGGCCAACTTGCAGTCCCCTGCCGTCAGGGGTACTTGTGTAGTGGAAACTCTGGGAGTTAACCAACTGAAGAGATCACACTAAATTCACGTAGTCCCACCAAATGGCGCGCATTTCATATCATATCACTTTCTTTCTCATTGACAGGGAGCATGTCGTCTGGAGCAGTCCTAGTTCTGCATTGTCTGCTGGCGGTCTCCCCAGAAGGTGAGAGAGATTTTACAGTATGTTACCTAAATGTGATGTGTATAATGTATAGGGCTTTACCTGTAGCACAGTGGATGATAGTTGTATATGTAGTTATGTAATACTCTAAATACTATGTAATGTAATAGTATTGGATTAGGTCTGAATTTGAATTCCCGTCTGCACTTAGCGGGACGAAGGCGCCATCGAGTGATCCGCGGTTAAGCACCATACACGTGTGGATATTTTTCCTCAGTATAGTGCAAAAACATTTGAAGTTTTGTGTTCCGAAGACTTGAGATGGACACCTGTATGCATATTGACAAATGCATATTCAAGACTCACAAGACAGGATTTGTACTTTTTTGCTGTACACAAATCTTTTTCAACATTTGTGACTGGGAAAAAACATTTGTAAATTGTATTTGGAATCATATTTACTCCATAGTAATTGCCAATCTGCAGCAGAGTGAATGTCAAAAGTAAACTTACCAACCCCAAATACACACACAGTCAAATCCTACATCTCTTGTATTCTGTCAATTCCTCCCCCAGGTCTGTCGAACCCAGCTGTCGATCTGTCGATTATACGAACCCAGCAGACTGTGATGGCAGCAGTAGGAGAGGAGGCCCATTTCAGCTGTCAGCTCATGCAGTCTAAAGATGTTCTTCAAGTCATGTGGCAGAGAGTTTACCCTAAGCAGAAAGTGATTCTTGCCACCTATGACAAATCAGTTGGCCCCAGGGTCTATCCTCCCTTTGTGGATAAAGTGGAGTTTCAAGAGATAGGACTGCAGAACTGCTCCATCGTCCTCAGGAGGGTAACGAAGCAGGACAAGGGTTGCTATCGGTGCTTGTTCAGCACGCACCCTGATGGAGCCCTAACCCACAACATGTTCCTCAACGTCTATGGTAAAGCTGGTGTTGGTGTGTTTATGTGAACTGAAGCAAAATACATGGAAGAGAAACATTGTTGATGATCAGATGATGATTCTGCTAGATTAGGAACCATGTGTGACACAGAAGGAGTTGTTTTTTGACAGTCTGAATAGATTTCTTTGGAGGGAAGTAAGCTGTTTGATCAACTTATTGTTCAACAAGAAAACTCCTCTGTGTTCAGTATTTAGTGCAACATTTGCAACATATACTCTGACAAATACTGGTCATGGACATTATGCTGTATGTCATGGAATAGTCTTGGAATTTGATTATCAAAAAGCTGCAGGAACCCTGGATAAACCTTTTAAAAACTGATGTGTTTATTCTTTCTTTTTGTGCAGAGCAACCTGAACCCGTACTACACGTCACAAAATCAAACTCTTCTGGAGAGTCATTGGTGTCCTGCTCCATTACGGGGCAACCGACTCCAACATTAATGCTGATCGGGTCTTCAGACTACAGCACTGTCAGTGTCACCAACGCCAATGGTACAGTCACTGTCACTGCTACCGCTGCTCTGTCAGGTTTCCATGGTAACAGTACACAGGTCGGGTGTGTGGTGCGACTGTTTTCTGGCGCTGTCATGGAGGTGTTCACAACGATTCCTGATGCCGATCGATCATTTACTGGTGAGAATCACTTTCAATACTAGATTGTGATTTAATGTCTGAGGTGAGAAACACAGACAGACAGACAGGCAGACAGATTATCCATTACTTTATGATGCTGATGTTGTGGAGGCTGCTTTTTCCAGGGTTTCCAGCTCTGCTCAGCACATCTGGACCAGCTGAGAGTGGTTTCAGTAAGTTCATGTTCAGTTGATCTCAACTCAATATTGCCATCGGTCTTGTAGTTCTTTCCTCATGAAGGTTGAGTGTGCCACATCAGCAATTGTCATCTTTTTCTCATAGGTGCCACTATGACTGCTGTAGTGGCTGCTTGTACTGCTGCTGGTGTGCTTGTCTTCATTCTTCTAGTAGTGTTCTTCATTCTTCACTCAAAACAACGTAATTAGCAGAACAGGTAACCGCCTCAACACAACCTTTGTCTTACAGCTCTCTTAAAGGTGTGAAGTGTAGCACCTTTAAGTTTAAACATCAATACATCATTGTCACTTTAATTGTACCTTGGTATAATCACCATAACACATGAGACCATGATTTGAGGGATTTCTATCTCACACTAGTGGTATTGTTATTGGTTCAAAATTAAGATCACATTTCCCATGAACCCTGCTGCTTCCTGTTACAAAGAGGATGTTGCTCCTTTGGTCAAAAGTTTTCTGTTTCGCTTTCCTGAAGAGGATCAACATGTTGGAAGTGATTATTTTCCATCAGTCTTTCTCTCCTTCCTCCATCTGTCGTTGCCACAAACTCAGCTTTAGCTCAGTTAGCGCTGGAAGAACAGCGCCCTCTTCCTGTTTTGTGCCGTAAAGCAATCCAGCAGATTTCCCTCCAAATCGACCCGGTGGCACCACAATGTTAAAGGGGGGGTATTGTACTCATTTTGGGCTATTTAAACTGTTCCTGGGGGTCTTTACAAGACGTTTGTGAAGTCTATATCAAAAAAAATCCTAAAACCAGCTTCTGTGGTGTGTGTTTCAGTCTCTTATTTTCTCCATTGTAAAGAACAGGCTGTTTTGAGGGCGTGGAGGTTGTATGTAATGAGCACTGCTCTGATTGGCCACGGCGTGAGGCGGCCAATCAGAGCAGTGCTCTGGTGTGTGCATCCAAACAGCACAACCAAACGCGATTGTACTAATGGTGGCTAAAGTTTACCAAGCCTGACACGTTCGACAGACTTATAAAACAGACACTGGTCCCAACAAATAACTTTAAGATGAGTCCTGATTCCAACTAATAACTTTACTTTTACTTTACTTTACTTTTAATGACTCCAGCTTTAGTTTTCTTACTTCTTCCATAAGCCCGTGGCTGGGCTAGCCACGGGCTCGTTAGCTAACCAGCAGTGAATATACTAACCAGACTAATTTGGTAAATTAAATCAAAACATGGTGACACTTACAGATTCCAATTTTGCAGATGGGTCACGTACCTTATGAATTGCTCCATCTTTAAGCTTCAATTTAGATGCTAATCCTGCCGTTGCTCAAGCAGTCTGAGGACTGATCATCACAGAAAAAACTGTAGCCGTTGCCGTTAAAAATAACGGCGTTTTCGCGTGTTGGGAGACTGTGCAGGGATTTATGTTGCTGCCTGCATCCTACAAAATAATAACTGGAGAGTTGATATATCTCCGTAGATATGTTGTTGTTTTAGCTTCACTCGTCGCAAAGTAATGGTGCATTCCAGTGTACTCGGAAAAAACGGCGTCCGAATGTGATACGCGCCGATTCTATTCACTAATGGCGCTGTAGTAGTTGATGTTGAGTTTAGATGCTTGTAACATTCTGAGACTTACCATACAAACATGAGTTTGCTGCGGGCGATTATGTTTTCCCGAGCAGATGCACTGGAACACATTTAGATTGGAAGTTAGGAATACCGACTTGGAATTATCGATTTCCGAGTACAATGGAATGCACCATAAGCAACGGCTTGCGGCACTGCCTTCATGCCGTAAATGGGATTGGTAATGCCGTAAATGGGATTGGTTGTTCACCTGGGCGTGGGCATGCTCTGAGAGGGGCTGGATTAGCCCCTTATGACGTCCAAAGGAACCACTTTCTGAAACGGGCTGTTTTTCTCCTATCTTTGGCACCGTTTTTGGAAAAAGGAAAATACAGAAAAACGAATTTTCTCAGCTGCTTAGGGAAATAATTTCCTGTGGAACATGTATAAGCGCCAGGAATAAACCGTTTTCCATAATATGGGACCTTTTAAAATGAACATGGTAGTGATTTATTGATACATTGATACATTGTTACAGTGCTTCATCAATCTTTACTGTTGTCTGTCATGCTGATGCCGACATGCCAGTTTCCCTATCTACCTACCAACCTACTTTCCTAATAATAAGCTGTCTACCTACCAACCTAACTATCTAGCACTCATACATGGAGGCAGTCATGATGCTTATCCCATATATTCTGATTTTGCACCACTGTGTCTTCATAGTTGGCACTTTTATCACGAATTAATTTAGCGATAGAAATATGTACAGGAGAATGTGTTAATAAGAGGGGAGATGTATTAACTGTTTTTCCTTTTTATCTCAAGGACCCAAGAGCCTTTCGTCACGCAGGAGAACGAACAGGTCAGTCTACAGCCAACTCCTCAGAAGGAAAAAATGAAACTAATATATTATTAATATATTGTAAATAGGGTTGCTTCCTTTTACTTTTTGCTGTAAATATTGTTGCTTCTTTATATTGTATATTCTGTTGTTTTTTGCACAATCCCGTAAGCATTGCCACTTTCATTTCACTATACATTCTATATGTGTATGTGACAAAGTTCTTGAATCTTGAATGTTGATTGTGGACTTTAGGAGGACACAACAACAGAGGACGTACTAAGATCTGACATGGACAACACACACTGACACTCTGGTGAGGAAGGCGAGGCAGCGCCTTTACCACCTCAGGCAACTGAGGAAATTTAAAGTCTCCCGGAGGATCCTTCAGTCCTTCTACTCTGGAGCTGTGGAGAGCATCCTGACAGGAAGAATCACTGCCTGGTTTGGTAACAGCTCCGCTCAGGACAGGAAGGCTCTGCAGAGAGTAGTGCGTTCGGCTGAACGCACTATTGGAACTACACTCCCCACCCTGCAGGACTTATACACCAGGAGGTGCAGAACCAGAGCCTGCAGGATCATGAAGGATCCTCACCACCCCAACAACGGACTGTTTCAGCTGCTGCGGTCAGGCAAGCGCCTCCGTAGTCACGCTGCCAAAACAGAGAGACTGAGACGGAGTTTCTTTCCTCAGGCCATCAGGACTGTGAACTCTGACCTCACCAGGGCCCCCACCAAGACACACACACTGCCCCTCTTATGCACACACACACTTAGGTAAAGACTACACATAATTTATAATTTATATTATATTATACATACAATTTCCCTTTTTTACTATATTTTTTATAAAGTGCTCTTATTGTAAATATTGTGTTGTTTTTTATATAGAGCTCTTAAAAAAACTGACATTGTAAATATTGTGTTGGTTTATTGTAAATATTAATAGTTTAATAATAGTTTAATAATCAATATAATATAATAGGATAGAATAGACTATAACTTTAATTGTCAGCCAAAATGAACTTTTTGCCTGATTTAGAAATGGTAGATCTACTTATTTTTACACTGGAAGTTTGCACAAATATGAATTATTTTATATATATATATATATATATAATACTAGTGATACTAGTGAATCGATTCAGTATGAAAAACGAGAATCCCGTGGTTACTGCGGGCTCCCCGCTCTCTCCCACGACAAGCAAAGAACCACGTTACCATACAGCGTAATAACGGGTATTATATTTACATAATAATTTGATATTATGTTTCTGTACTGTTTGTGGCTTAAAATGCATGTGATGTTTCCTATGTTGTAATGTGATAGTGTTTTATTTTGTCCACGATGGGGCGCTCTGGTTGATTGTTGTAATATGGGGGGCTCTTGGTTCGTTGTATGCTTAAAAAGACCGGTAGACTAGGAGAGCCCAGGTTTTGGCTGCGGTAACTGAGAGAGCAACATGTATCACTGAAGTTCAATAAGCTCATTAAAGAATTCAAATACTACTCTTCTGTGTTGGAGTTTGATTTCGGAACAGTTTCCAAGATCAAACTTCTTACATTTCTTATTCCTATTTATTTGTTATCAAGGGCTATGATAGATAGATAGATAGATAGATAGATAGATAGGGGGGGGGGGGGGCCTGGACTCATGCTGACTGAGTCTCCATGGAGATTGTAGATAAGGGAGGTGGTACCACCAGACCAGAGGGCCGCATCCCCCATCTCTGTCTCTCTCTCTCTCCCTGTCTCACACAGACACTTTTTAAGTTGGAATCCAATTAACTTTCACATTATTGGAACAAAACTCAACTGACAAAACTGTAATGCATCTTATGTAATTCATACATGGATTAAAAATGAGAATAAGTAGTTGATATAAGCTAAAAGTTTTCATGTAAATTAAGTACCCATCCACCAGGTTAGTTGTTCCAACTCCACCCCTTTATGACACCTCTCACCCCCAAAGATCACAAAAACACCTTAACAGTCAGAGAGGACAGAAAACCTCATTAGTTAAGAGAGAGACGAAAGATGAGTTCAAGAAGAAGAAGCGATATTTGGAACCATTTTGAGCAAACTGATCCCCAGAAAGCAAAATGCAAAATTTGCAAAAATGTCCTCTGCTTTTCTGGTGGTTCTACCACAAACTTGAGACGGCATTTGAACGCAAAACACCCTACAGCACTGCTGACACAGGTGAGGCGAGAAGACCCAGATCAAGAGACCACAGCACCAACATCTAGTGGGGCCACTGGATCTGACTCTGCACCCTTGACAGCCAGTTCAACAGCAGGCAGCAGTGCAGCTTCTGCTGCAGAGAGACAAGGCACCCGGCCTAAACAGACAACCATTGGAAGTTTTGTGAGACGACCAATTGGACCTGTCAGGCAAAATCAAGTGGATGAGCAGCTGGCAAAAATGATGGCTTGGGATTTCCAGCCCTTTTCTATTGTGGAGGACCAGGGATTTAGAGACTACACTAAGGCCCTTGATCCAACATACATTTTGCCGAGCAGGAAGACCATTTCCAGGACAGTATTGCCACAAATGTACAAGAAACTCAAGGAGGAGTTAACAACTAAAGTGGGCAGTGCATCAGCTGTGTGTCTAACAACAGACTGTTGGACATCAGTAACAACAGAAAGTTGTCAACAGCTTTACTTGATTGCTTCAGTTTGTCTGAAAGGCATACAGCTGACAACTGAAGAAAATATCGGAGGATTGGAGCATCTCAGAGAAAGTTATGGCCTGTGTCTCTGACAATGCTTCCAATATAAAAGCAGCAATTAAAAAGGTTGGATGGAAGCACCTACCATGTTTTGCTCACACTCTGAACTTGGTGGTGAAAGAAGGTTTGAAGGCGATCCAACCAGTGGTTGACAAAGTCAAGCACATTGTGGAGTACTTTCATAGAAGCACTGTTGCAAATGAAAGATTAAAAGCAACACAGCAGCAGATGGGCCTTGCTGAGCTGAGGCTCAAGCAAGATGTGGTGACTAGGTGGAACTCCACATATATGTTGGAAAGATTTGTCAATCAAAAGGATGCCATCATTGCCACACTTGCCCACATCAACCCCACTCTGCTGACAATGACGCTTGACGAGTGGGGGATGCTAAGGGAGGCCTGTGTGGCGGCTGTGGCTCAGGCGGTAGAGCGGGTCGTCCGCTAATCAGAAGATCGGCGGTTCGATCCCAGGCTCCTCCAGTCCACATGTCGAAGTGTCCTTGGGCAAGACACTGAACCCCAAATTGCTCCCGAAGCTGCGCCTTCGGTGTGTGAATATGTATGAATGGTTAGATTCCCCTGATGTGCAGGTTGGCACCTTACATGGTAGCGCCCTGCCATCAGTGTATGAATGTGTGTGAATGGGGTGAATGTGAATGTGAATGTAGTGTAAAGCGCTTTGAGTGGTTGGAAAAAGACTAGAAAAGCGCTATATAAGTACAGTCCATTTACCATGAAGTACTGAAGCCTTTTGAAGAGGTCACAGTTGAAATCAGTGCTGATCGGTATGTTAACATTCAAAATACTTTACTTGTTTTACTACAAATTCTACTGCCATCATTTCTAAGGGTTACTACACATTCATGATTAGTGTTTTCTCTGTCATAATTAATAATATTTTGCTTGCTACAACTGATCTGTGTGGTATTCTATTGCTCTACCCCTAACAGGTATGTGACTGCATCAAAGGTGATTTTGATGGCAAGAGGACTGCAGAAAATTTAAAAAAAAATGCAGGCAAGGCCCTCAGTCCATGAGGCAGTCAAAGCCTTTATAAATACGCTTGCTGCAGAGATGGGTAAACGCTTCCATTGTGTTGACTTTTTCAACCCACTGGCAGAGGCAACCTTACTGGACCCAAGGTTTAAACAGCAAGCCTTCAGTGATGACAAAGCAGCAGATGAAGCAACCAAAGGCATCACTGCAGCAGCCAAGACAATAATTACCCGTAGAGACGTGGATGTAACCATGACCGAAGATGTCACCCCCTCCACCTCTGCCACAGGAGGAGCACAGTGGTGGCAGGATTTTGAGGAGAGGGCAGCTGAAACACTAGTTGTCAGAAACCCCACATCAGATGCCATCAATGAGGTGAGGGGCTTCCTGGCAGAGCCTCTAATTTCAAGATCTGCAGACCCTTTGGCCTGGTGGAAAGCTAGGCAGATGGTATATGAGAGGCTTACAGCTGTCATGAAGTCCAGATTATGTATTGTGGCTACTTCAGTACCATCAGAACGCATCTTCTCAAAAACTGGGCAGATTATATCAGAAAGGAGGAACAGGATTAGCCCTGCTAAAGTAAAGGAGCTAGTTTTCTTAAATGCAAACCTGCCCTGAAATACTAAGCATTTGTATATACTTTTGTTTTTTTGTTAGTATTTGCACCTTTCTTTAAGTTTTTTGCATTTTAGCTTTTGTGCAATTGTTCCTTTTAGTGTGTTGTTCATGCACTTTATTTTACTTAACAGTGTTGTGAAATGGTCAAGTTTATTTAAACTGTGTTCTAGTACTTTCTTCTGTTTAAAAGAAACTTTGTGCTCTGTGTGTTTATTTGTATTTTAATTGTGTGATTATTTATATTTTAATTGTGTGATTATTTATATTTTAATTGTGTGATTATTTGTACTTTAATTGTGTGTTTTCGTGCACTTTCATTTATTAAACAACATTTGAAACATTACAAAAACTGTTGACTTTCTTTTTCTAATAGAGACAGTTTTGTTGACCAATGTTAAATGTTAAATGGCTTATTGTTTACCCAATTACCAGTTAATTTATTAAACAACATCTTAAACAACAAAAACTGTTGTCAATGTGTGCAGAATAGATCGCTACATTATTACATTGGCCTTTTTCACGATCTAATATGGCTCCTTGATCCGGCAGGTACGCGGAAGTAGTCTCTCTCGTTCATCAGACGTGAACCGCTCGGACATCACGGACATCTGCTCTCTCGGTTCGCGAGATGTCCGATTGAGTCCGAGAAGTCCGATATTCATCTGCTCTCTCGTTCATCTGCTCTCTCGACTCGTTCGCGAGCCGCTCAGTCTCTCTCGTTCATCTGCTCTCTCGACTCATTCGCGAGCCGCTCAGTCGCTCTCGTTCATCTGCTCTCTCGACTCGTTCGCGAGCCGCTCAGTCGCTCTCGTTCATCTGCTCTCTCGACTCGTTCGCGAGCCGCTCAGTCGCTCTCGTTCATCTGCTCTCTCGACTCGTTCGCGAGCCGCTCAGTCTCTCTCGACTCGTTCGCGAGCCGCTCAGTCGGATCAGAGGTTCTCGTCCGATGAACGAGAGAGACTACTTCCGCTTACCCGCCGGATCAAGGAGCCATATTGGATTATGAAAAAGGCCAATGTAATAATGTAGTGATCTATTACATTCTATATACATTGACAACAGTTTTTGTAATGTTTAAGATGTTGTTTGATGAATTAACTGGTGATTTTAATTTTTTTTTTTTTTTTTTTTCTGGCGCTGCTATAACCGCTGCTGAATCAATTCAGTCGCGTGTGCGAGTCGAATCAGCTCACTCACTTAACTGATTCGGTTCTTTTGAACGATTCGCGAATCGGCCATCACTAGTATAAAGGCATCTTGTCACACTAAAGGGCTGTAGTTGAATCTTGTTTCACCAACTCCATAATTTCCACAGAAGTTTTTGAAAAAAAACAAACCAAAAAACACTATGTGTTGCTATAAAATTCATCCTGAACATTACAAATGATGATACAAAGATACAAATCGAACTGATAATTTCCATTGCCTGTTTCTACTCATAACTCCAATAAAGGCTGCAAGGAACTGAAGTTGCATTTAAACTGCACAATGTAAAGCAGCTTTATAGAACCTATGAATCCACCATTGGTCTCTGGAGTGTACTGAGGTGGAGGAAGAGCTGCAATGACATGGCTTGCAATGATCTGGTGTACTTTAGTCCTCTGGTTCTGCAGGCTGTATATAACAGACAGCTACAGGTACTGTTATGTTCATTATATTCATTTTTTTCCTTCACAGAAAGTACAGACATTCACAGGAACACTTTAAACAGTGAAACAAACATACATAAATGCTGTATACTGCTGTATACATATGATATTTGTGTATACATTCACAACTGTGACAGATAATACAATCAAAAGGAAGTTGTACAGGTGAGTAAAACGGCAAAGAAAAATATATAATAGACAAAATAAAAACAAAATAAAGTGTAAAAGTAGAATACCTCATTTGTCTATCATTGTCATTATACTTTACAGAATCCCAGATGTCTTTATAGCTTTCCTAATACTTGTTGCCTCAGCAGGAGACCCATACAGATACTTCAGATCAATGAAGAATACTGTGATATTGTCTCTAAATGAAATATCCTGGCTTTATGGATACGATATCTGTCCATAAGACGTGCAACAAAACTACCCATACAAAGCAGCTTTCAGCTAATTCTCTGCTCTGCCCAACGCACACAGCTGCCCCTCCCTCCGCTAGAGGACACCAACGAGCTGTAAGCCACGCATCACTGAAGCAACCAAGAAGAAATTTTTCCGGGGCGTATGCGACCGGTGAGTACTACTAAGCATGGGCGGCCATTTTCCGTTCATCTGCCAAATCTTCGATAAAACCTCCGTGTTCAAGTCTCTTTAACTAAATATCGCATTTGCTTACTCGATAACTCGATATCGTGGTTTAATCTGATTTTGAGTGGTTAAGGCATAATAGGAAGATCATTCGACCATCCAATTTCGCTCTCTTCAAATGTGATTAGCCGCCCGTCTCTCCTTGCCAGGACGAGTAAATGAGGAATGTTGCCTGACTGGGAAGAAAGAAATTCATTGGTGCGCAGGGGCAAACGGGAGACGAGCGTGTACAACGGACAGCACATATAAATAGCCAGTAGCTCTCTGGTATTTAAGCGAACATAAAATCCAGCTCTCAGCAAAGCGCACTGGCAACATCTTTATTTAGAGAAAGTTATTTTAAGGAAACGTCACACAGCTGAAAAGTAAGGTAAGGAAAATTCCTGTTTTTTACTTGTACCACAAAGGCACAAAGGCACAATGGCTTGAACATGGGAGCATCATGGACTAGACAGAGCATGGCGCGCAGGAGCGGTTTAATTTCCGGAAGTTTCGATATATAATGTTCCGCTGTCTTTATGATACGTTTACTGCATGAGTTATCGGTGTGGATTCAGTTCACCGACGTGTCCTAGTGGAAATTAATACATTATCACGAGGTCAAAGGTCATATTTGAAGAATGAATGAATCCCTTCATTGTTGTAACTATTCAGAAAACATTGAATAGTGTTTCTGTTACTGTCGTCTCCCTCTGTGCAGACTGCAGCCATGTCGGACAGCATTCACGTTAACAGCCCTAATGTGAGGTATACAGCTACACACATTGAGGCTCTGTATTCCTACCAAACCACATCAGTCCACAGAGAAGGGAACAACATCACTGTAAGTCAACCTTTCTCTCAGCCACAGAGGTCGATAAAACCTCTATGGAATCACACTCATTCATGCACAACCACACTTACAGAGTGATGCACCGATCTCTCCCTTGTCTCTCACCACCCTGCTCCCTGCTGGATTCAGGTGTCCCCCATCACCAACGAGCTGACGTTCCTCACAGAGCGGCGCGTACCCCGGCTGGGTGTGATGCTGGTGGGCTGGGGGGGCAACAACGGGACCACCGTCACTGCGGCTGTACTGGCCAACAGAATGGGCCTCTCCTGGAGGACCAAGACTGGAGAGAAGGTGAGTGGAGACACAAGCAAGCTCATTCGTAGATTGCGTACACATCCACAGCATTAGCCTATTGCTTACTGTTTAAAGTGTAATTTGCCAGTTGCATCAACTATTGTTGTATAGGATGAATGAACTCTTCACACAGACTATAGGCTGTGGTAATCTGCTTATGATAAGCTTCTTGTCCTATTTGCTAAATATACTGTCTCTCCCCAGATATAGTGGCAGAGAAGAAACCTCATTATAGCCTGGATGAGTGGGTCAACTGTTGTTACCTTATATCGGTATTCATTGTAACTTTTCTCAGTCAGCTCTAGCCCATATTCCCTTGGCTCACCTAACACATTGATGCATTACCACATATAATAAAATGTATACCAGGTAAATATTCAATCATGAGAGTGAATGATATTACAATGCTTTTCTCTCCTTTCTTTTATTCTTTAGAGAGCGAACTATTTTGGCTCCCTCATGCAGGCGGCTACAGTCTGTCTGGGATTGGGGCCAGAGGGCGAGGTCAACGTGCCCTTCCGTGCCCTTCTACCTATGGTGCACCCTGACGATATAGTCTTTGACGGTACGGATGATCTTAGGCGACGAGATAATGTGTGGGAAAGAGGGGGTTGCAGCAGTGTTAATGGGAAAGAAAGCTGACTACAGGCCAGCTTTAAGGGCCAAACAGCTCTTCCTGTGGGTGGAGACAGCCAGGCAGTTCTTGGTGTCATGTAATGTCTTCTTATGTAATGTTGTCAAACTTCATTCTTAAGGAAGAGGCTAAACACAAGGCGTACTTATACAGTTGTTAAATTAAGTAAATCTCAAACATGAGAGTGATGACGACATGGATCAGTCACAGCCAGCCCAAGAGTTGTGGCACATTGTTTACTTGAAGTTTCTCTGTTTGTGCACATGGATGTTTATGTGTTAGGCTGGGACATCTCATCAATGGATCTTGGTCGTGCAATGGAGCGAGCCGAAGTTCTGGACTGGTCATTACAGGAGCAGCTCCGACCTCGCCTGAGCTGCCTGAAACCCAGACCCTCCATCTATATCCCAGAATTCATTGCTGCTAACCAAGCGAGTCGAGCTGACAATGTCCTGACGGGGACCATGGCAGAGCAGGTAAGGTTTTGTCAACTGACCAGCAAAGCCATGAGGACTGAGATGCATTAAAAATGTCTCTTCATCCATTTACACAAATATACAGTGTCTTCTCTCCCGTCTAACTATGATTTCTGACTTGACTAATCAAGAGTAAATGGTCGTCCTATGCTGCCCCAGGTGGACCAGATCAGAGCTGACATAAGGGATTTCCAGCAGTCGAGCGGCGTGGACAAAGTCATCGTCCTGTGGACCGCCAATACTGAGCGCTTCTGTGATATCACGGCCAGGGGTCAACGACACCGCCCAGAACCTGCTAGCTGCCATCCAGGTGAGGGCAGGGTGGGGGGAGAGAAGAGAGGTCAGAGTGTGTAGGAAGATTAATTAGGGCTCATACTGAAAATAAGGTTTTGTTCAGAAACTTGCTGGCAGGATAATGTTTCTGTGAGGCTGCAAGAGACAAAGTGTGGGATTTAAAAGTTTCACAGACAAGTATTAAGCCTGGTTCAGTATAATTCTTCACTATAGAAAAGGGTGTAGGTTTATTCTGCGTCTGAAACCAGCCTGAATTGTGTTGGCGCCCAGTAGTTATGAGTTATCCACTCAACTTTCATCTCTGACTAATGCGAACAACCAAACAGTAATCCTCCTTCACGCTGTGTGATTAATGAAGTGTGAAGGGTGAAAAGCTTACTCTAATGTGGATGTGTAATTTAAAAATGATTTGCCCGTGTTGGGCGGGGTTTATTCTATCTCCAGTCTTCAGTGCACCTGTACTGCTGTCAGCAATGATAATAGTCTGTTTCTATCTTCTATCAACTTTAGATAGTCATTGCAGCCCCTCCCTCAGTGTGCTGTGATGATACACTGTATAGCACAACTATACTGTACATATACACTGTATATAACTAGACATCTCTCACTATACTATACACATCTCTCATTTCCTCCAGTCTGGTGCGGAGGTTTCTCCCTCCACTCTGTTTGCGGTTGCCAGTATACTAGAAGGCTGTGCCTACATCAACGGGTCCCCACAGAACACCTTCGTCCCAGGGGCCATAGAGCTGGCCACGCAGAAAGGGGTGTTCATTGGAGGAGACGACTTAAAGTCTGGGCAGACCAAGATCAAGTCAGTACTGGTGGACTTTCTGGTCAGCTCAGGTATCAAGGTGAGTGGAAGGATGGATGGAAGAAGGAAGGGGGAACAATCAGGCAGAGTCCGACTTCTGATATATGATCATTTGATATGTTTATAATATACACAAGGTCATATGAGAGGCTAGGACTAGTAACCGAGTAGGGGTTAATGGAACCAGAACTGTGGTGAGAATGAATGGGAGTCACTTACGCCGTGGACAAACTGGACACGGAAAGAAAAGGAAGCGCCGAATGAGCAAGAAGGAGTTTGGTTGTTCACACCGGCACCGAACGGCGCCGATCTCCGCTGGTTTTCTCAATGTAGGGGTTTCTCTCTCTCTCTCTCTCTCTCTCTCTCTCTCTCTCTCTCTCTCTCTCTCTCTCTCTCTCTCTCTCTCTCTCTCTCTCTCTCTCTCTCTCTCTGCTTGTACGTGTGCCTGCTCGTCTCTCGCTCTCTTCAATTTCAATTTGAAGCTTTAGTGACATGAAAAGTGAACAGTGCTTATATTGCCAAAGCAAACGTATATGAACAGACAAAGAACAACATTTACAACAATATGAAAGTACATGCCACAAGTAACAGGGCAACACAAGTAAGAACAGCAATGAATGAAAAATTATTAAGCATTATGTATACTTGAGTAGTATGGTGTCTATTAAAATGCACATGCATATACATATACATCTCTCTCTTTCTGCTTGTGTCCCTGCTCGTCTCTCTCTCTCTGCGTGTGCCTGCTCCTCAGTGTATCTGTCTCTCTCTATCTCTTGCTTTCTCTCCCCATCTCTCCCCTTTTACCTCTCCCTTTCCCTGTCTCTCTCCCATTCTCTGTCTTCCTCCCTCTGTCTCTCTCTTTGTGTATCTGTCTCTCTCTCTCTCTCTCTCCCCTCTCTATTCATCTCTCTCTCTCTCTCTCTCTCTCTCTCTCTGTGTGCCTGCTCGTCTCTCTCGCTCTCTGTTTAGACACAGACGATAAAAGTTTAGACACAACTCAGAAATACCATCAATCAGGGTGTTTTTATTTTGAAATTTGTTATATTTTGGAAATTGACCGGATGCTCTATGCCGTTCCTGTGTCTGACTTCCTGCCCAGCTTGACACATTCGCTCACGAATCGAGAAAATCTTAGACCTGACGCCGAAACGGTCGCTGCAGGCCGCGGCCATTCGGCGCCCTTCCGCGTCCGGTGTGCACGGCCACATTGGTTAACATGGGCGCGGAAAGAATTTTCGTCGGCATTCGGCGCCTTTCGTCGCCGTTCCGCGTCCAGTGTGTCCCCTGGCGTAAGTCTTTCACAGAAAATCTGACTTCAGAGTGAAAAAAAGTTTCAACATCTATCGGCTTGCTAGCTGACTGACATTTCAATATCCAAATTTCAGTCAACCTCCCACACCAGGTGTTCAAATTATTTAACATTTAAAGCATCACCTAGATATACTCGATATACTCGTTTTACTACTTGTAATACCTACCGGAACCTGGCAGACATTTTCTGACTAAAAGAGATGCCTCTCTCCATGACAGCCTACCTCCATTGTCAGTTACAATCACCTTGGCAACAACGATGGGAAGAACCTGTCGGCACCTCAGCAGTTCCGCTCCAAAGAGATCTCCAAAAGCAACGTGCTGGATGACATGGTCCGGTCCAACCCCATACTGTACCAGCCCGGAGAGAAACCTGATCACTGTGTGAGTGTGTGTGAGTGTGTGTGAGTGTGTGTGTGTGAGTGTGTGTGTGTGTGTGTGTGAGTGAGAGGAGGCAGAGAACAAACACCACATGGATGCAGGAATAGTTACAAGGATGGTTAATCAGACCTCTTGTCTCTGTGTGTGTGTGTGTGTGTGTACTATTTCAGGTGGTGATTAAGTATGTCCCCTATGTGGGAGACAGCAAGCGTGCTATGGACGAATACACCTCTGAAATAATGATGGGAGAGAAGAACACCATTACACTGCACAACACCTGCGAGGTCAGTGGCCACTTCATCTGTATGTAGACGTGTGTATCTGAAATATGCAGCCCTGCTGTATTGGGGCAGTTTACAAGGTGACAGGCTACACCTCTGTCCAATGTGACGCCACTGGTCTGATTGAATGATGAATGATGCATTTTTGCAGCGTGTGTCAAGGGGTGTCTGTATCATTCGTGGGGTATCACATGTTTACTTGTTTTCAATCTGGATGTGAAGATATTCTACTATTCTAGTGTATGAACTGTAGCTGAGTGTAGCTCTGATCAGTGTTGACAGCGGGTGTGGAGGTGGGTAGTTCTTGGATGCCAGAGCTTACTGTCAAGCCTTTTGAGGTTTCAGGGACCGACAACGAAGTATCAGAGGGTCGTTGACATTATTATTATTGGGTATTTCACTGACATACCTGCTTTCACCCAATCTACTCCCTACACTCAGAAGAATGTATATTTTGTGAGGTTTACGGATTTCGATTCTATAATTTCCATCAATTGAATTGTAACTTAAATGAAGTATCATCTATGAAGTTGGGTTAAATGAAGTATTATTAATGAAATTGGATCTAGTGGAGGGAATAAATTGAATCGATGAATTTAAAGAATTGGTTACAACAGGTCATGTGTATTGATTGGTAAATGTCTTTCATTGCTCCAACCTCTCCCTTCTCATTCTACCACACATCATACTGTGCCATCATATGTCCCAACATACATGTGTCTCCCCCCAAAGGACTCTCTACTAGCCAGCCCTATCATTCTGGACCTGGTGATCTTGACGGAGCTATGTCAACGTGTGGCCATCCGTCCCCAGGGAGAGGAGGACTACCAGTCCTTCCACAGTGTTTTAGCACTGCTCTCCTTCCTCTGTAAGGCCCCTCTGGTTCCGCCAGGGGCCCCACTCATCAACGCCTTTTTCCGCCAGAGAGCCTGCATAGAGAACATCATGAGGTGTGGACCAATTTCAATAAAAGGGTTGGGTTTTCTTATTAGACTGTGTTAAGTGTCAATAATGCTAGCCTTGAATACACTGTATTAGTTTGTTAGCATGTCATAATGTTAGCCATCTCAACTTTCAAATATTTGTTTTCACTGCTGTCAACAAGCAGTGAGATTATAAAAAATATAACTTTTTGAAATTCTGACACACAGACTTAGAAACACTAAACGGTGAACTGCAAGTATACAGTTATAAGCATCTTAGCACTATAAGATATAATACACATAATTGTCTTTTGGCATACACTAACATTCTGCACTGCAATCTAAACTAGGTTTATGTTTCTGTGTATGCACTAACCCTGGTCTGGCACAAGGGAAAACTACATCCGTCCTGTGTATTGGTAAATGTCTCAGCTAGCTTTGGCTAGTGACTGCTGTGAATAGAGCAGCTGACAACTAGGGAAAGACCATGTGACAGCTGACAGGAGGAAATAGACTCCACCAGGGCTGTCATGGGCTAGCAACCCATGGCAGCAGTATCAAAGGCTAGATAACCATGTTGGGTTAGTTTGGGAAGAAACTACAGGTTTGTTCCTGTGGCTGGGGAAAAGGTGACGACCCTGAGGGGCCTTAAAATACACCAAGGTAAGAAGAGGTGCTTGGCAGAGGTAGTACAGGGACCCCGCATTGATCAGTACTTCTTGACAAGTCAGTCGTGTGAAGTCCAGCAGCTGGTAGAAAACCAAAGTTCAGGATATCAATACCTCCTGTCACTGAGGAGGCATGCAGCAGCACCGAGACACAAGGTTTGGAGAACAGGGAGGTTAGTCCGCCAAGGAAGGGAAAGATTAGTGGGCAGAAACCTAGAGTGAGATGGGCTATGGCTCCTGAGGAGAGGGAATGGGAGTAAGTTAACAGATTTGAGAAGGGCGCTAGATAAGTTAACAGATACAGTTGAGAATAAGTTGGACAAAATGGGGGGTTATTATCTATGAATATGGAGTTAATAGGTTTGGAGTTCATGAAAAAGAGGACGTTTTAGAACTAAAGAAGTCTAGACGACAGCAAGACATAGACTTGTTAAGGAAGTTTAGAAAGCAGTGAAGAAAGGCTTTAGGAAGAGGGTATTGATGCGTTAAAAAATAACTTGAAAATCTCGTGGTAGCATTGAGGAGAGCAGAAAAACAAGCTTTTAAGTCATTATTTACCTAGGAAAAGGGCGGTAGTCTGCGAACATCAAAGCAGGAGGAGTGCATCTGATGATCTGAGAAGCTCATGTAGGTAGATCATTTGGATCATGGCGTAGAGCAGGATGAAGATATTAGTCCGTTTTGGCCTATATGCCTCCTTTTTAATGTAGCAGCACAGACAAAATGCTTGGAGAGGAACAATTTAGTTGATACATCAGTGCAAAAAGCAAGAATACCTGGATTTTTTTTGGGTGCTTGGAACACACGCATGATTTGGCACCAAATTCAATCAGCCAAATGATGGATTTGGCTTATGCTTTTGGCTCCATTCCACACAACCTTTTGTGGACATAATTTGATTTCTTTAAAGTCCCAAACATGGTCAAAACCCTGCGTGGAGCTTATTTTTAAAGACTACAGGGCTAGGATTAGGGCTAGGATGAAGGTAAAGCCAAGCAAACCAAGAAGCATCTCTATAGTCAAAGGGAAAGTGTTGTCCAAAAGATTTTACGTAGATGAAGAAGCAATCCCTACAATATCTGAGAAGCCTGTTAAAAGCTTACGGAGATGGTATAGTGCTGGTGGTAGTATAGCTTAAATGACAAGGAGCAACTTCAGGGGTTAAGACAGGAAGTAATAAGAGGAAGAGGTGGCATAGAGAAGTCAATGCTACACGGTACATTAAAGTTGTGGTGCCTGCCGTTTGGACTTTTGCCCCGGCTGATGTGGCCTCTGACAATGTATGTACCCATAACAAAGGTAGACAAGCTAGAGAAATCGATAAGCTCACATGTTTGGAAATGGCTGGGAGGCCCACGCTGACTTAGTAGTGTAGCATTGTATGGGAAGAGGCTTCTGGAGTTACGTCTGTCTAGCTTAAAAGAGGCGTTTTAAATGTGCAAAAGTGAGATTGGAGATGACATTAACAGAGTCTAAAGATAGCGCAGTAAGTTTGGCACCTACTTTAGTAACCGGGGCGAAAATAAAATCCCAGAGAGGCAGTTCAGCGAGCACAGTCAGCTCTAAGGCATAGGGATATTGAAGGACGAGTGCAACGGGGTTGAGGGGGCTTAGAACAGGCAAACCCGTGTGGAGCAAGACGACACAATCAGAAAAAAAGGACACCAGCAAGATGTGCTAGGGCAGTTGCTCAGGTAAACTGCTACACTCAGGCATATTTTGTCAGGTTGTAAATAGGCATGGGACGATATGAAAATTTCATGTCACGATTATCCTGGCCAAAATAATTGCAATTCACGATATTATCCCGATAATCATCAAAATATGCTTAAAACTCTTAAAATAGCACTAAAACATACCGGAATCACTTTACCTTACATTTTGTTAAGAAACAAATATTTGTATTGCATCATAGGACACATATCTTGAATAACTTGTTTTGTTGAAATGAATTAATCAGCTACTAGGAAGGAAGATTCTGAAATTGACTTGTCCATGGGGAAGAGCAGATTATGAAAGACACAGTTGTAGGCAGGAATAACACAGGGCGACTAGGGGGAGATGGGGACCGGGAAATGTCAGTAGCAAACAATCTCACGAGAAATGACTAGCACTAGTTTAAGACCAGACTTTGTGCTGGTCAGCCACGTTGCAGACTTTTTTTGTGGAGCTGACGGTGCCATGGGAAGATGCAGTTGACAAAGCATATGAAAGAAGCTCAGGAATACTGAGTTGGCAGCAGAGGCAGAGCCGTGAGGTTGAAAGGCTATTGTACGCCTTATTGAGGCCGGATGTCAGCTACCGCGTTGCTTCGGGAGCTAGACCTCCATGGACAGAGCCTACGTCAGGTTGTGAGCAACGTCAGAGGCAGCAGAAGGGGCTAGTCAGTGGCTTTGGTGGAGGAAGAGGGACACAGGTTGGGGGTACAAAGTAACTAAAGTAGGGGACTTAGTTTCATAGGATACATGGTAAATAGTTGGCAGACCCAAATAGGATGGCTGGGCAGCTAAGCGGGCCCTGGCATCCATTGCAGAGCTGCCAGTCAAGCCAGCAGGGTCAGCCAGTGCAGATACAATGCGGTTGCCTGGAATAAGGAACAGACCCAGGCAACCATTCTCTGCTTCGGACGAAATGTCCTAGGGTAGGGTGCCTTCATTTTCATTCATTTTATCTGCTTTGGCTTTAATCCCTTAGGGTAGCGTGTAATTTTTGAAGCGTAGCTAAAGCAGATAGCTGGGCAGCTGAGCAGGGCCTTGGCATCCATTACGGAGCCAACAGGGTCAGTCGGTGCGTTAGAATGTGGCTGTCTGGAATGATGTATGGGCCCAGACAATCGCTCCGTTTTTGGCATTAATTTCCTATGGTAGGGTATTGTTAAGGAGGCTAGTCTAGTGCAGTGCAGCGCTGAGTATCTTAGCAGTGCTGAGTGTGGGTACAGCGGGGCGGTGCTTCTGGGACGCCGGAGGTGTTGTGGGCCTAATCTAATTCAACGAACATCTATGATGGGAGGTGCCCACTTGATGACTCCAATGACATAATGGACTGGACTGCATTTATATAGCGCTTTTATCCAAAGCGCTTTACAGTATATGCCTCTCATTCACCCATTCACACTCACACTCACACACCAATGGCAGTGAGCTACCATGCAAGGTGCTGGCCTGACCATTGGGAGCAATTTGGGGTTCAGTGTCTTGCCCAAGGACACTTCGACATGTGGACTGGAGGAGCCGGGGATCGAACCTACGATCTTCTGATTACATACCCACTTTCCTTGTAAATCTAAACTAGGTTTCTATGTACGGGATAACGGGATAACTACGTTGTGTCCTGTGTATTGGTAAATGTCTCAGCTAGCTTTGGCTAGTGACTGCTGTGAATAGAGCAGTCATTGTTCATTGTCCGGGGACCCGTTTTGGCTCCTAACCCACCGTTTGACAAACTGAGGCTTTACACAATAGGACAAATCTGTTGCACTGGTAGGACTTGACAAACTGAGGCTTACACAATAGGACAAATCTGTTGCACAGTTTGGACTTGACAAACAGGCTTACACAATAGGACAATTCTGTTGGACATCTCTAGCACTAGAGAACTTACCATGTCGTAGTGTTGAAATCGTTAGTTGCATGTTTTATAAAACCCCAATTGCTATACCTCGTATGTTCTATTTTTCTTTGCTCTATCCTATTATATGTTCTGCTGCAACGACCCAGTTTCCTCACAGGGATCATTAAAGCTTCGTTTGATCTTAAAGTCAAATGTGGTATGATCCCTTTTAAGGAGCTGGAGCCAGGTTGTCTGAATTTCCTGTCTCTTTCATCTAATGGTCGAAGGTGACGTGGACTTCCTCTTGCTTGTCTGTTTCAGAGCATGCCTCGGACTTCCACCTCAGAACCACATGCACTTGGAGTCCAAGCTGCAGAGAGGTTTCCTTCCTCCACACAGCAACCACATCAATGGTGAATGGCCGCTTAAAAACAAGTTGGCCATAGCAAAAGGATCCATACATCTGACAAATGGAGTTGGTTCACATGTCAAAGAGGCAACACTTGGGTGATGTTCACAAATATCAACACTATAGCCCAAGATAAAAAATTTAACTGTCTTAACATTTTTGTGAAAACGATGGGCATAATATCTTGCGTTACTGTCTACCATTTTAATAGGTCATCTCATTATTACTTTACTACTGTTCCAGTCATTTGTGCGTGAATAGTATAGTAGTAGTAGTAGTAGTAGTAGTAGTAGTAAGTTAGAAAAATAAAGAAGTATTCTAGTAAGATCTAGATCGAGTAAGATCTAAGATCTAATAACCTAAACTACTCCCAGGATTCTGTACACCTGTAGATGTTAATAAAAGCGTAACTTAATCATTGTTGTTTGACCTTATTTATTGTATATTTTGATCACACACACACAGGGTGAGTTCTGCATAAGTGGGACACTGTGCATTTCTGACTTCTGTGAAATCTATCAACTTCTATGAATTCCTCAAGATTTCTTATTACCAAATACTAATAAGGATCCCTGCTGTTATCCTATTCATGGGAGGCATGGCACACCATTTGTGGACAGTGTTGCCCCGCGTCATGGCAAGACGTGCCAGTGCGAGTTTTGTTTCATTATCTTTATCAATATAGATTTGTTACGTGAAAGTCCAAGAAATATACCGAAGAATCATGAAAAAGACAGGAAACCGAAAACGTTAGTGTCCCACTTTTGCTGAACTCACCCTACATGCACATGCACAGTATCAGACAGCGTCCCTAGCAACCAAGGAAAAAGACGGAGGGGGAAGTGACATTTTTATTTTCAAGTAGTCTTTTGTCTTTGCCAAAAATCTCGATTCACAGACAGTTTGTGCGACGTTTTTGTAGTGGTGTTGCTTAATGGACCGAGGCGATCAACCTCAACGGCTACATTTCCCCAACGGACAGGGTCGGGCATGAATCACTTCCGTTGCCGTTGCTACCCAGAAAAACAATGGCGGAGAAGGAGAAGCGCAGGCCCGTGGTTACTGCGGGTATGTCCGAAGTCAAAACAACTAAATCAGACAGCGAGAGGGAATTTCTCTCACAGGCGGGAGTGGGAGAGCTGCTCCGCGGGGCGCTGCTGAAGATGGTTGAGGCCAGATCGGACGACCCCATCGGGTTTTTGGCCGACCACTTCTGCAACCTCGCCTCTGTGTCGGAGACCGGGGCGGCTGGATGCAGTGATGGGGTTCAGCTGAACAACGGTCCGCTGAGCGCAGCCGCACAGGAGCAGCAGCATCTTAACAGGGCGCTGTGGCACCTGCGGCTGGCGCACCACTCTCAAAGGTTTGGGCAAATTTTAAAGGATGTAAGGACGTAATGGCCGAATATTTTACTAAGCAATACAGTATAGACCAGGGTTGGCCAAGCTGTTTTCAGCAAGCCCCAAATACAATATCTAATATTGTTGTAGTTAGTTATTAGTATAGAACTGCATTGCAGTAGGTGGGGCGATAACTACAGTGAGGAGAATGAAAGCTGTGGTCAGAATTGCCAACCTTATACAAGGGTAGGGGAATCTAATCCAATGGGGGCTGTAGGCTACAGGATACTGTATGGTGATGCTGATTTATCATTACCACTAATACGTGCCTATAGTGTAGCCTACCATTTTGTTGATATTGATGTGACACAGCAGTGATACAATGGATTGAAAGACTGGCTTTTCCATATACCTACTGACAACCCTGTGTTGTTTTGTTTCTTAAATCCAGGTCTGCCTTCAGCAACAATGTGCGTGTGGCTTATGACCTCCTGAGCCACACTGCGCCCCAGAGACGTCCCAGTAGAGCGCCTGAAGGCCCCGAGGGCTCTTGTACTAATGGCCCCACTGGAGGTGGGGTAAGAGGGGGGCTCTACACCCAGACACTGGAGTGCCTGTGCAGTGAAGGCGGAGTTCCTGCCTCCACCTCCGCTCCTCTCCTCCGCCGCCTCCACTGCCAGGACCATGAGGCTGTCCCCTATGATGTCTTTCGGACACGGTGTGCTCACATGTGCTGTATTCTCAGACTACATCCGACAGTCCCAGAGGCTTTATGCTGAGGTGTGCTGCCCAGCCGAGGGACCTGCATCACGTGCACTGTGCCTGGCCGTACTGGGGACCCTTCAGGAAGCCCTGGAGACCTCCCAGGGCTGCGATGCTAACCGTTGTACTAATGCTAACACTAAAGCCAATCCCTGCCTGGAGGCCAACCTGAAGGCTAACCGTTACCTGGAGGCCAGTGCCAAGATCTCTCCCTACAAGCTGGCCCAGGCCATGGCTGGAGCACAGACGGGGGGACCGGGTGGGAATATGGATGCCAAGGAGTTTGAGAACGCAGCGGCAGAGCTCTTCATCACTCGAGTGAAAGTTGTGTCATAGCTGTCTACTGTATTCTCATATGTACAGCCTGTGTATAGCCTACAGTAAATAGTTACACTCTGTGAATAGGAATACAAAAGTTATTACAAATGTATTTATCAAAATAATAAACATAACAACAACAATAAACAAACAATAAATAAAATACATGAAATGCATTGAGGCATCCAACCAACTCCCATTAAGCCAAAAGCTTACTTTGAATATTATGGAATTTAATTTAAAAATAAAATGTTCCTGAAAGTGATTTTCATGTTTTTGTTTAACTGGTATTTACCTTAAGGGGAACACCACTGAAGATTTTAAAATGCCATGTCCATCTGCGAGAAGACATCAATATATATTATTATATTATTGAACATTTACCACTAATCTCCTTCAAACTGAACAGTGAACTGAACAGTCGACACTTTCTAGGATACCATGGCATTCTCATTAAATGTGGTGATTTCTGTGGCTTAAAGGTGCTGACATGGTAGTGTTGTGGTAGTTGAGGTGGTAGGTACAGCGTCTAAAGGAAGTGGGCGTACTGTGATGACACTGCAATATATTTCTATGGTAATAGTAATTAACCTGATAGATTACTGTTAGCCTTTTAGTTATTCCAGGGAAAGTCGACTTGCTCTCTTCTATACTCTGCTACACATTCACCCCCTGGGAGCTGTTGTGGGTTTAGTGCCTTGCTCGAAGGCACCTCAACATTAGTTGTTTAGGGAGGGGAGACTGTTACTCATCCACTTCCTTCCCCCATACATTCAAGGCGGTGACAAGCCCACTTCTTTAACCTCTAGGCTATCGCCGCTGCCACACTTTTAAACATGTATACTCTTAATACCCAGAACAACAGGTGTATTGTCAGTTTACCTGTGTATGACCTCCATCACCCCACTGTAAGGTACAGCACCGTATCAAATGGCCACTAAATATCTCCATAACAGAACAAGATAAAGAATGATGCTCATAGGTATTAATTCCTCTCCTGAGAAGAATGCACCCAATTATTCCAGTATTAATGAACAATTAGTTTGACATTCATAGTAAAGCATATTGATAATTCTTCTCAGCACAATGAAGACAAACTGGACTTGAAGAGTGACATGCAGGCATATGCTGAATTTGCAGCATAGTATGATCATGCAGTCACAGTATGGATGATTTGTCCACACGGGCCCCTCACTCACACAAACTGCTTAGTGTATGCAATGTGACTGTAGAAATATTTCACAAAATAAAATGGAGAAAGTCACCCATGCATTTATTTTCAATACTCTAACTCACTTTATTCTTCTCTTTAATCAAAAGACTCATCTGCAGCTAGTACCAAATGCAAGGCTTCTAACCAGAATTACATTTAGAATTGACTTAAAAATCAATCTTACTGATTACTTTCAAAGAAAAACATGATTTTGCACCAGTTTATTTTAGTGTATGTGTATTAATTTGTGAAGTTATGAATTCTATTCATTTTGTTTGTAATAGCTGCGTAATATATGTATGATTATGATTACAATTATTATTGTTCTGAGTATTACTACAAACAAGACTACTAATACTACACCTGCCCTAGCCCCGCCCACATACCATTATTTCACTGATGTGTAACAGTTTGTGATGTCATAATATACTGCTGGAATTCTGAAGTTGTCTGTTTCTTTGTGAGTACATGAAACTACAGCCCAGTTCAACTGAGTACGAGTAACAAGGCATTAGATTAAACTCTTTACCAAAGGAAGAATGGACACGACTCTCAGAGCCAAACAGAGGGAGATTTTAGCCCTGAAAAACACCATCGGTGAGATGGAACGTAGAAGAAGACAGGATACAGCCTGGTGGGAAGCACAGATGATGCAGAAGGATGACAAATTGCGCTTTCCTCAGAAAAGCTCTGAGTGACTCGGCAAGTCAACAAAAAACCTTCAACACCCAGGCGGGGATATGGAGGAGAGAGAAGGAGGGCATGGAGGAGAGATGGAGGAGAGAGAAGGAGAGCATGGAGGAGAACCTGAAGAAGACAGTGGAGTGGGGGGCCGCCGTCTTCAACGAGAAAAGCAAGGAGATCGCTCTTCTCCATGAGACCATCCAGCAAGAGAAAGAAGAGACTGCAAAGGTCTCAGAAGAGAGGGAGAAGGTGGAGAGAGAGCTCAAAGTGAAGGACAATATGATTGAGAAACTCTGTCAAACTGTTGAGACTCTCACCATGGAGAAGGAGACGATGTCCTCCACCATTGCTGCTCTTGAGGTGAGGATGGAGAGGGATGCAATGATGACCAGGGACCTGGACACCAAAATCCTTCTCCAACAAGAGCGCTGGGAGGAAGAAAAGTCTCAGCTGTTGGAGAAGATCAAAGACACTGAGCAGAAATGGACAGCAGCTCAACAAAAGATAAAGATCGTACAAATGAACCAAACCACCCAGACTGACGAAAGCACAGAAGTGAGCAAGGTACTGAAGCACACAGTTTCTGGTAGGGAAGAAAGTTAATTGCAACACTACAATATATTCTTAACTGATTATTCCTTTCTTTTTTTAGAAGGAGACGATGTCCTCCACCATTGCTGCTCTTGAGGCGAGGATGGAGAGGGATGCAATGATGACCAGGGACCTGGACACCAAAATCCTTCTCCAACAAGAGCGCTGGGAGGAAGAAAAGTCTCAGCTGTTGGAGAAGATTAAAGACACTGAGCAGAAATGGACAGCAGCTCAACACAAAATAAAGATCGTACAAATGAACCAAACCACCCAGACTGAAGAAAGCACAAAAATGAGCAAGGTACTGAAGCACACAGTTTCTGGTAGGGAAGAAAGTTAATTGCAACACTACAATATATTCTTAACTGATTATTCCTTTCTTTTTTTAGAAGGAGACGATGTCCTCCACCATTGCTGCTCTTGAGGCGAGGATGGAGAGGGATGCAATGATGACCAGGGACCTGGACACCAAAATCCTTCTCCAACAAGAGCGCTGGGAGGAAGAAAAGTCTCAGCTGTTGGAGAAGATTAAAGACACTGAGCAGAAATGGACAGCAGCTCAACAAAAAATAAAGATCGTACAAATGAACCAAACCACCCAGACTGAAGAAAGCACAGAAGTGAGCAAGGTACTGAAGCACACAGTTTCTGGTAGGGAAGAAAGTTAATTGCAACACTACAATATATTCTTAACTGATTATTCCTTTCTTTTATTAGAAGCGCAGAGGACTGAAACAAATTTTCTGCTGTTTTTCGAGGAAGAAGAACAACGTTAAAGAGGAACTGAACAATTCTGTTTAATGCTTCAGTTTTCACCTGCTTTTCCCCTTCACTGTGTTGCCATTAAGACCATTTTACTTTCCAACTTTCAAATAAATGTTTTTTTAAATTAATTTTTGTTTGAGTTTTCATTATCTACAAAAATGTTTGCTGTGAAACATATTGTTGAAGCTAAAAGACAGGACACATTTTGTGACAGGCAAGATGCAGCAGTAGCTCAATGAAAGTACCTCTGAGCAAGGCACTGAACCATCAACCACTCCAGGGAAACTGTTGAGTGACCAAATGCATTTTGGAAATACTATCTAAGTCAACGAGAGTGAATATCTTTTGAAGCAAATGTAGACAATAGACTTTGTAACACAGTTATACTGTAGGACATTGTAATGCATAATGGGCCCATAGTGCTATCATCAGTGATGGGGAGTAGTTTTATTACAGTAGTTAATAGAAGCATATATGAGTAATAGACGTATGAGTTTAGGAGGGCCATTTCAATTTGATTTGTTTGAAAATAGATACAATATCTCTTTAAATCCAAACATAAATCATTATTTTACACCCACCATCTGCCCTCCTGAGTCTTGAGTATTTAGTTTTGCAAAGGGTTTATTTTTGTCGAAATTATTGAGAGTATTTCCCACTACTTATTTTCAGCCGCTAGGTGGCAGCACCTTACTTTGTGGTTACTGGGGAGTCAGTCACAAACAAGAAGAGCGGAAATCCACTAGGGTCAAATAATATCCTCCCTAAACTCCCTCTGAGTAAACTACCTGGAACATAACTTAATGTTGAATTCGATAAAATGGAAGAAGAGGACAAGCTACGGTCTCTCATGTTCCTGATGACTTACATGCTGCTGAAGCGCAGAAGAGATATAAACAACGCAAACATTCAGAGACGCAATGAGATCCAGAGGCGCATCCGTCATCGGCAGTACTTCTTTCAGAGACAGAGGAGGATGCTCATGGTGAGACCTGCTGGGAGACTAAAGGGATAATGTTACAATAAGGCCAGACTGTGAATCTCTCTTTCTCTCTCTTAGATGCACCCACGCTCAATGACGATTTTACTGTAATAACACCAATATACTCTTAACAATACTGCCCTATAAACACTGTTGTATATTACACTAATATGCTTTACTATAATATATTTTACTGCAATATCCGTAAAGACACTGCATTATACTGCACTGCGAAAAAAGGTCTAACTACTACAGTATTTTTACCATAGTAAAATATAGTATTTTTCATGGGAGAATGAATGATCTTAAAATCCTAGAGGCCTATCAACAATTTTTGTTTACATCTTGCACTATACTGTTTCCTGCTAGACAATTAAACAGTTTGACCACCAGTGAGTTGATGAATCAGTTTGGTCACTCTCTGTCCTCAGATGATGATAGCAGGGGGTATTCACTCCAACGTTCGCATCCGCACCCGGCCCTGGACCAACACGCCAAGCACTGATTGGTGGGAGCGGGTGGTGATGACAGAATTCCAACCCTCCGATTGGCTGGATAAGTTCCGTATGAGCCGGGAGACGTTTTTCTTCCTCTGTGACAAACTGAGGCCCCGCCTCGCCCGCCAGGACACCAGCTTCCGCCTGGCACTGCCGGTGGAGAAACGCGTAGCTGTGGCTCTGTGGCGCCTGGCGTCTAACATAGAATACCGAACCATTAGTAGCCTTTTTGGCGTGGGCAAATCCACTGTATGCAGGTGTGTTAGAGACATGTGCCATGCCATCGTGGCGCTCCTCAGGCCGGTCTACCTGCGGCCCCCCAACGACCAGGAACTGGAGGATTCAGCCCAGCTCTTCCTGTCCCACTGGGGTTTTCCTCACTGTGTTGCTGTCGTGGCGACACTCCACACGGCCATCATCACCCCGTCTGCCAACGCGTCTGACTACGCCAACCCTGCCGGCTGGCTCTCAGTGCTGTCCCAGGTACAGAGGGCCCTCTTTCTATGCTGGTTCAAATACATGCTCACTTTCGCTGTCATCGCATCGGATGACGTTGGGTTTGCTCAGAGGAGCGTTGACACATTTAATTCTTCAGTCAGGTAACTTAACCGCGTGCCGCTTTCTGTCCCTCTGGTGTTTCAGGTCGCTGTTAATGGTCTGGGGCAATTCTGGGATGTATGTGCCAGTTTCCCAGGCGGGACGGACCCTGCTGACATCTTACAGAACTCAACACTTTGGGCCACAGCCTCAGAGGGTGGACTGTCACCCAACCCTTCTCCTATCTTCATGGGAAAACCACTCAGGTATTGTTGAAGCCAACGACATGTTAGTTGAATCAGGATCAAATTCAGTACCAAAGAAAAAAAAAGATCACCTTTCATTTAGCAGTAAGGAAGGAAAATTCCAAGTGTTGTAATTTACCTTTTTTGGTGTACCCACTTTCCCTCGACCTTCCTCGTCTCCTTCTACTTCAGTTAGTGATTTCCTGCAATTCCCAGAACAATACAGACGCATAAAACAGACTTTACAAAAGTGGATAATTTCCACTTGAATACATTCTTTACATTGTTTTCTCTTATTTTTGCAATAGCCATTGAACTGACTGAGAGCCATCTGTCCTGTCCAGGTATGTGCTGCTGGGGGAGGCCTGTTACCCTCTCCAGAGCTGGTTGATGAAGGCCTATCCTGAGGATGGGCGGAGGAAGGTTGATGGAGCGGCACTGACAGAGTCACAGCATGTCTTTAACTGGAGGCTCACCAGGACGCTGAGTGTGGCAGAGGAGGCGCTGCTGAGACTGAGGGCACGGTGGCAGTGCCTGAGCAAGAGGAACGACTGTGGACTGGATGTGGTGCCCACTATGATCCTGGCTTGTTGCATTCTGCACAATGTCTGCGAGTCCCACGGGGACGCCTTCAAGACAGAGTGGCAGGAGGAGGTGGTCGAGGCAGAGAGCCCTCAGCCCAGCCACAAGCAGGCCTTCTCACCCAGCGCTGACCAAACCCAGGCAGAAGATGTCAGACGGCTCTACTGTGACTATTTTGAACAGCGGGACTAAATAACAGAGTTTTCTCTGAGGTCAGGAGTGACGTTATTAAAATTCTTGTCATGTTTCGTTGTCACGGGCTGCCTGTTTGCCTACAGGGCCAACAGGTCTGCAGATGACACAGTCAACATGGGCCTGCAACGTCATCCTCCAGCATCTGGACGTCCTGGGGACCTATGCCAGGATTCTGTTTGTGGACTTTAGCTCTGCGTTAAACACCATCCTGCCAGAGCTCCTACAAGCCAAGCTCTCCCAGCTGACCGAGCCGACCTTGTCAGCCAGTGGATCACTGACTTCCTGACAGGCAGGAGACAGCATGTGAGGCTGGGTAAGCACACTCTCAGCGCTGGAGTTGGGATGTGTGCTCTCGTCTCTCCTCTAGTCTCGACTGCACGACTGCACCTCCAAGGACCCTCTGTTAAGCTCCTGATGTTCACTGATGACAAGATGCTGATTGGACTCATATGAGATGCCGACGAGTCAGCATACAGACGGGAGGTTGATCAGCTGGTGTCCTGATGCAGCCATAACAACCTGGAGCTTAATGCTCTAAAGAAATGATCATAGACTTCAGGAGAAGTCTGGGGGGTCATTCATGTTCCTGGGTATCATAATTTCCCAGGACCTCAGGTGGGAGAATAATATAGACTAAAAAAAACCTCACAAAAAAAGCCTGGCAGAGGATGTTCTTCCTGCGACAGCTGAAGAAATTCAACCTGCCACAGGGAAATGATGACCCAGTTCTACACAGCCATCGTAGAGTCCATCCTCACCTCCTCCATTACTGTCTGGTTTGGTTCGGCCACCACACGGGACAGGGCAGGGAAGATCATTGGCTGCAACCTGCCCTCACTCCAGGACCTTCGTGACTCCAGGGCCAAGCAGCGTGGGGTCAAGATCATGGCGGACCGCTCTCACCCTGGCCACCACATCTTCAGGGCTCTCGCCTCGGGGAAGAGACTACAGTCTATCAGAACCAAAACAACTAGGCACAAAAACAGCTTCTACTGCCTGGCTGAGGGCTCTCTGCCTCACCAATAACCAAACAGAAATGCACAAATCAATAACTGGACAGGAAATGCACTAAATGCCACCAATAAGGACACTTGAATCTTGAATCTTGAATCTTGAAACTTGTACAATACTGCTGGCAACCATCTGTCATATAGTATAGTATAGTATAGTATTGTATAATATAGTATAGTATAGTACAGTTAATCTAGTGTGAACAATATAGTTTCAGTATAGTTTTTGTGTATATAGTATTTATCTTCTTAGTTCTTACATTTATATATCTTCACTGTGTGTGACACTGTGGAGAGCAACACTGTGGAAATGTACTCAGCCAATAAAGTGATCCTGATTCTGAAATATATTCCATCTTTCTTATTTAGTATGACCCTGTGCCATCGTGCATCGTTGTGTCTTGCATACACATTGCAAGTTTGATTTGAAGAATATGTTTGTGGTATCTGGTTTTCTCCTACTTTCAGTCATAGTTCTTGAACTTCTACTTAGAGTCTCCTAATCTAAACATGTAGGCCTCTAAGTGGAATCAATGCTGCTACGCAAGTCTGGAAGGTGTGGAAAAATATGGAAAGGTATTTTGACAGTATTTTCCAGGTCTTTAGAAGTATGGGGGGAAAAAACAAAGAAAAATCAAAAGGTTTGGGAAAAATTGGCCTAGAAACTCACCATCACACTGCAAATTACTTGCCTCTGCGTACAATACTAAGTAATGAAAATATTGATACTCATTTTGATACTCAACATTTTTCAAAATGTTGAAAAATAATAAATCTGTAATGTCTAAAAAATCTGATACAGTATGGAATTCTAAAATGAAAAAGTGTAGGGCCCTGTGTAATATTTACTGGCACCGTGGTTTCAAAGATTTGGGTACTTCATGGAGGATGATGACATGGCAACCTTTATTAATAGGGCTTCCAAATGTGTTATTAAATACAAACACACACACACATTGTTTGATTGATTGATTACCAATTTTTAGGGAGCCCCAAGGGAGGAGCTGCTTGGCCCTAAGCACTTGTTCAGCTGAGTTCAGCTTTCCCTCTCTCTCACCAAACCTCCTCCATACACACAAACACACACAATTAAGGTGTATCATTTATATTATTAAATCTCCTATACCTCTTGGCTTGATACAAGGCTCTCAGATATGAGGCGTCTTTGTAAGAGGCAAAGGTAGAAAAGTGAAAAGATCAGAAGATATTGTGACTGAATTGTAGATACTGGGACGGCAGTTTAAAGTTCATTTTACAGTGGTTACCATATCCAGCTTTGCAAAAAAAACAATCATCAACAACACGATTATGATAAGGAAAACTGTATTGAGAGAGCTTAGCGATCGGTTAGATGCCCACTGAAAAGCATATCTCTTCATGGAGCCCAGACATTTCTGAATTCCGTGCATTAGAGGGCATCACAACTCAACTGATTCATGAAATTCCTGAATGAATGTTGAATGCTTCCTGTGAGCACTAGTCACGCGCAATTATACCATGTGGCCACAAGATGTCACTGGCATTACAGTACATCTGTGGCCACGTACCTATAATAATTTGTCTTTTGGTCTGGCGCTTTATACTGCGGATCATTGATTGAGTACTTCTTGGACGGTCTTTTGTCTACGAGAATTGATAATGTATCACAACTCCATCTGACCGGTACTGTCTACCCGGAAAACCTTTTCAGCGCGCTGTGCAGTTCAAATGAAAAAATATATATTGTGCATACAGCCAGCCGGTGTTGGACTTAAATTGACAATGATGATCAACACCGTGCTTAGCGTGGGGTGCAAAAATACAAAAACAGCCCTGCCCAATTCATACATTTTGGGGTTATCAATCTCATCGACCTAACGTGAGTTCTCAGAGAGCCCACCCTCAGGACCCACCTCGTTCATTCAATTGGTTTGTCCCAAACCGGTTTCATGCAACCCGCTGTCAGTCAACGTGTTGCCCAGTACCTCCTCTTTGGCATCAAACTAGTGTGCCCACCTTGTTCCAGCGACGAGCTACTCAAAACCAGTTGTTTTGCAGCGAATATACTCTGGCAAAAGCCACCGGCACGCATTTTTCATCCGGGCTGCAGCAACCCCGTTTTTTGCCAGCAAAATGATTTAGGATGTGATGGAGTGCTGTCCAGCTATCGTTAGCTAGGCGGACAAATCCCTTCACCAGCCTGCTGCTTCAATCACTGCGGGTTGACACATAAGCAAAGGCGTTGTTAAGGGAGCTAGCTGGCTAGCAAGGCACTGTCTAGCTTTCCTAGCCCTTAAGTCTAACTTAGCAAACGTTAATGTAGTTAGACAAGTCGTCCGACAGAAACGACCGCTAAACGACAAATTAACGTGTAACGTTAGCTTAGTAGCTTACTAGAAAAAGACTAGTAGTTTTTTTGCGGCTAAACTAGCTAACGTCGGAGAGAGCACAAAAATCCACCGTTACGGGGTTTGCACGCTTTGGATGTCGCGACACTGCAGTTTGAATCACTTTTGACGGATTGTGAAGATAGAAATTGGACTAAAGTGACAGACCGAGGGATTATAAACCAGCTATTAAGCGTCTGATCTGTGCCATTTGCAATCATTTAACATTAGCTATATTAAGAGACGTGGGGACATAGCATCTTGGGAGAGGCCCGCCGTCTCTTGACTCCCTCCCCTGTCCGAATCTCCCGTGATTTGCCGAGAACACCCGGGTGAAGTCGCAGTTGTTCTCGGCTGGGGGACAACTTGACTGCGAGGCCCTAGGCTCCCCTCCCCCAATCCCATCCGGCCCCACAAACCACCTCCTCGCCTGAAATCGAAGCGAGCGTCGGGATTTAGGATACTGAACCGTGGACAGTGTTATCGGGTCCCGTCTTAACCGGGCTGCCTAAACCAGAGGGGATGACTCTGGAGTCCATGATGGCTTGCTGCCTGAGCGAAGAGGCGAAGGAGTCGAAACGAATCAATGCAGAAATTGACAAGCAACTCCGCCGAGACAAACGAGACTCAAGGAGAGAGCTGAAATTACTTCTACTCGGTATATTGCTTGCTTATTCTCCCATACTTACATTTTTATTATCTTGATGACGTTATATTGAAAACTAACCTTTCTTAGGCCTTCTTGACCATGCTAGCCAATATGCTACTAGTTAAGGTTAGCTAGCTGGTAAGCCTAGTTTCAGTATGACATGGTTTTCGAAATGCCTGTCTTGTCCTGTGGCTGGTTTGGCCAGTTAAATATAAATTAGCTTGTTCAGATGACTCTCCGTCAGAATTTGGCTAGCCAGCGATACTGTTTCTTTTCAAGTGTATGTATTTGCATGTTTGTGTGGACAACAGCTTACTTGGCATCCAAGTTACTGGTCTGTCATATTTTACCAGCTGCCACATGCTAGCCAGCTAAACACAGCTGGCTAGTTTGATATTGTTGGCTAGCCATCAAGCTAACCAGTTGCCCAACTTGCACATTACCTCGGTGGTTTGGCTAGACGCGTTCTAACATGGTGGTGGACCATGCTTCATTGGGAGGGAGAAGATGGTCATACTCACAAATTGAGGCTATAGCTTGGGTGCTTACACTGGTTGGTTTCACCAGGTTGCATAACATTTGCACAACTGGATGAAGCTCCCTGCACTCTTTGCTCAGGTGCTTCTCTAGACCAGTTAGCGTTTAACGCCCATCCATTTATCCATTGCATTGATATATTAGTCTGCACACAGTGTCAAAAATGTACCCTTCCAGTGATACTGACTGATTTTCCCCCCTCAACTTGGAGTCTAGCGAGTAGGTTAGCTATTTATGTAGCTCATGTGTGGGCAGGTGGGTGCTGTTGTTGAATAAGTTGACCTGTACTGCATTGAATCATAGTTCAGTAGACACAAAGAGGAAGGATAGACTTCACCTTAACACACATGTATTTGCATCACTTTCAGACGAAAGATTGTATGCATGCAGCTTGTAGCTGGCAAACCTTCAATTGGGTGCACATGATGTGGCCCACCATCCATTTAATTCTGTAGATAAATGCTCTTTGAAAAAGGCAGTTATCCTATTTTAGGACAATTAGAATTATCTAGGTTGCATCCTGCTCCCATTTCTTTCCCACCAAAAGCAGCCCAGGTTATTTGACATGTGTGGCATTCTCTCCTTTCATTTCCCTGCTGACTACCTCAGCTTGGAGAAGTAGGACACACAAGAGCCATACTGTAGATGTAACATATTCCATTCTATGTTATGTATTTTAATTGCCATTGTATTCGACTTGGCTCTGGAAGTGAGCAGCTGAAAAGGGATATGTGTTTTTGTGTGGTTGTCATGAAATGGTCTGAAAATGTGCCTCCTGCTTGTGTGTTGCAGTGGCACTTCTCTTGTCAGACAATTAATGAAGAGTTGGCCTAACTGCAACGATTTCATGATATTGGGGGATTCAGGTGGTCAATTGCAATATCTTTCAACTACAACTTTACTGACTGTTGTACTTTGTCACCAGTTCACTACTTGACTTGGCTTAGCAACTCGGTATATTAGTTGTTCTCCAAGTATTTCACCCTATAGCCTTGACTTAGGCAGCAGACTTTGAGGAAAAGCGACTAGAAAGTGTGTGTGTGAGAGAGGGCAAGAGAGAACTGCGATCATTCATGCTGTAAATGGCCTATCCTAAGTGAGTTAAGGCTGTCAGTGGAAGCCTGGATAAGGACGTGTAAGGCAGGATTAGTCCACGTCTTAATAGGCTTGGTTAAACACAGCCACTGCTCAGACTTTGAGATGTCACTGACTCCTATTATCCCCTGGTGTTACTCTGGCCATCAGTCCTCAGTGAGCCGCCTGCCTCTCCCCACCTCACTGGAGAAAAAATACAATCCCTGTCACAGAGTTCAACCAAGTGTATGTAAAGGAAAGAGAAAGTGAAATTCGGCTAAATTCAGACTGGCTGTCTCTCCATGCTTAGTGGAAGGTTGTGGGAGTTGTGCTATCATCAGCTACCCAACAGTTCAATCTATGTGCATGTACAGGGAGATGGGTTTGTAAGTTTCCACTACACTTGGGGCAATAGACCATAGTCCCAACAGCTCATTCTGACAAAGTATGTACAGTTTTTGTTGTAAACAATGTTTAATTGCCATTTGGAAGACTGCTTATAGCTTGAATGTCAAAATATTGTAGTGCCCTGTCCAGTAGTGGATGTGAAATGGCATTTGTTTTTTTCTAATCCAGTCAACATCTAATGTTGTGGCACTTTGAAAGATGTTGGGGTTGATTATAGATTATTGATGTTACTAGTACTGCTTGTGTCATAGCCCAGTCAAAGTGTTTCTCTCACTAACACCAGTCCACTCTCCTTCACTGCCTCCTCTCCCTTTCTTCCAAGGGGTTTTCACTTAATGGCCAAATCGCAATGTCTAAAATAGCCATATCTTGGAAAATCATTTTTTTGTTTGATTCTATTTAATGTTAGGTGTAGGCATGATATCTCCAGTGAGGTTAAGGTTAGCATTAAGGTGATTGTTAGGACTGTTATCAAGTTTGTAGATAACAATTCTAACCAGTTCCAGGTTTGCAGCTTGGCCCGAAAATAACAACCCTGCCAGGGCTGCAGCGGTGCCCACAGGCTGGCTGCCTGTCTCTAAGGGCCATATCAGGCTATACAGACAGCTTCCTGCTCCACAGACCAGTGGTTTGCCTCTACTTGGTCAAAACACAGTGTGCCGGACGCTGTGGCCTTTGCTGCACTGGGTAAATGAACTGCGAGAGCAAGCGGATGGTCAGTAAAGTGAGAGGCGAGGGCAAGCGCTCTAGGGTTTCCCAAAGTGCTGACTGGGGTAAACGTTAAACTCCCAGTAAAGCTGTCGATGTACCAATTGGCAGGAAAATGTAGTTTTCACATGAAATACGAACAACAATGATCAGTAAAACATCCCTAGAATTACATCAGCTTGGTATGTTCTGTGATCTGAGCATTTGTCAAGCAGAGAAGGTGTTCCAGAGAGCATTTGAAAATGGGGTCTGACTGGAGCAAAAAGTTGGCTCAGCAGCCTAAATGTTGGTAGCACATCCTTCCCCAGGCAGAGGGTTTGTGTGCCCTGATGAAGCTTGATGTTCAAAATGTCTCAAAGCAGGCCGATCTCTATTGTATAATTCAAGTTTTGTAGTCATTTGCCAAACCACTGTGGATTGTTTCTGTTGCCTTGTTCCCCCCCTCCTGGGGCAGATGGATGTGCAGCAGCACCGCTTGTTACCTGTTCCAGAAAACCTTCAGTGGATTGAACCAGGAAGAGTATTAGGGGTTAGGCTGAGATGTTTATTGCTGACCTCCCTTCTCCTGCCAAGCCTTCTTATTTTGATCATATATGGCAATGGGGACCTCCTAGCTCTACTCCTCAGTGGTTTGGCATGTGCGTGTATAGTTTTAATCCCAGTTAATGTTAGAGTACTGTGGAGATGGTCATAGTCCTTACCGAAATCCTATTTATCATGAGATCTGGCACTGATAAATGCGATTATCATCAGAAGACAAACATTGCATATGTGCTTTTGGCTGGCATGTTTTTTCAGTGTTTGAAAGTATTTTGGAAGAGAATAGTCCAGAAGGTCTGAAAAATCGGATTTGAAAGATTTGATTTTTCCAGTCTAAATATCTCTGCACTTTTAAGCACAGGTACATTACCATTAGGCTAGCTGTAGATACAGGAAAGATAAGCAGTACACCAGAATAGGCAGAATGTCTGTTGTGATTTTGGAGAATCTGGTGAAAATGAATTTTATGTTAGGAATATGTTATACACAGATAATGCAACGTGATGCGTGGATGTGTCTTGTAGGACCATGTGCGCTGGGCAACTAGAGTGCGCGACACTGAAATCATTGGATACTCATGAAACTGTTGGTTTTCTTAGGTTGCATTGGGTTTCTTAGGTTGCGTTTAATGTAGGACCTGTCTCAGCCACTGCTCTGTTTTTATATACCATGACCAGCGATCAAGTTTTTCTGTATTTTAGAACTGCACAAATAAAAAAATGTAAAAAATGTAGTAAAGTTCTGTTAATAATGATTTCATTCTGGATTTTAGGTCAAAGGGTCAGTTTTAGTTTCATTAATTTTAAAATGGCAGTGAAGTCAGCACACATGCAGTGTGTGTGTGTTCCCCTTTTATAGAACATAGTGTCTGTCCAGCCTCCCTTTCCCAGCAGAGGTAGCACTTTTTATAACCTACATCTCTGCACATGCAGTCACCCATACACCCTTGCCTCAGCCTGCCTTGTACACACTCTCACTTGGTGTCTTTTACACACAGTCGCTCATATTGCACTAATGATCACACATATACACACCCCTAAATGGGGTCATGGGAGTCTCTCTAGAGATTTTGGGGTGAATGAGGCTACATAGTGACTGTCCCACATACTGCAGCTACCATGGTCCCCAGACAGGACAGGGACGTAGACTGGCTTTCTGTTCACTACCATTATCTTTAGCCCTCTCTCTGCCAACAGGGTGGCATGTTCATTCCTGTCCCCCCCCTACCAGTTTTGATTGTGTGTACAGCAAAGCCCACATTTCTCCTGTTCATACTATTTCAGTCTGTCTCACTTTTTTCAGTCTTATAAGTTGGGGTAGTGATAGTCAAAGGCTACAGTCATACTTGTCATTTCAACGCAACTTTCATTTTTTTTTTCACACCAGGATTCATTCAGTGACACATCTGGGTACACAAAAAAATATTCTTCCTCAAATTGCAGTCCAAAAGCAGATATGGAGGTTGTCAGGCTCTCAATGTGATTGGAATTCTCCAGCCGCAGTGAGCATATGAGCGATGTAACATGAGAGAGGAAGAGTGTGAAACGTTAATGTGGATAGATTTAAATAAATATAGCCACCAGAGATGCATAATGGGCATTTGAGAGTGAGGTGAAATCCTAAAATCTTTATGATCTGATGTCAAAAATCATATTGAAAGCATAGCTAAAGAAATAATGCTGTCATCTAGCATTCGTCTAGTGTTTTTAGTTGGTAGCGGCCCAGCACAATGAAGTGTCCTGCAGCCGAGGATATTGCTGCTAGCTCCAACCCTTTTGTAAGGCCGGTATTTGATTTGCTGCTCACCCACACCCACTCAAATAGAGCAGCACTCAGCGCAAACTCACTGACAAACAGACAAAGCCATCCTAAGGTGGTCAAATTAAGGTGTGTGAGTTTGCAAGTGCATGTGTGCGTATGTGCATGCTATAGCGTGTATATGCAATTTACAGCTCTCACACCCACGCACATTGAGCACTCAGCAGATGCATCCAGCACAAAGCAACACTGGTTTGCCCAGATACTGACAGTAGGCAACATACGCTGGAAAGCTGAAATAGAACGGAGAACGAGAGAGAAATATTCTTCTGTGTATGTCCATGTGTGTGTTTTCTGAAGTCTCCTTTTTATTGTTCCTCATACTGTGTGTGCGGGAGAAAGGGAGGAAATGGGCCATCACAGTGGAGGTAACATCCATGCCTCGAGGTTGACCACAGGATCCCTGTGTGTCCACAGTTGGGTAGGCAGCTGGTGTGTGTGTTGTGTAGCTCTAGGCTGCCTTGGCTCAAACCCGTCCCTTTGTGTGCCTGAAAGAGGCTGGCTTCCATGTTGAATTTTGTGAAAGATTGAGGCCCACGCTACAATTTGGTTAGCCTTGTGACTGCCTGATTCATGTATTTTTTTCTAGGAGGCCGATAAAAGGCCACCACCTTACTAATGCAAGTTTCGAGGTTTTGTTAATGCCTTACTTGTATACATCATACTACATACATCTATAGAAATGTTGTCTCTAGGCTGAGATTGGATTGCCATGCATTGCCAGTGGACCACTTAGATATATTTGCAAGCAGTTTTGCCATGATGCAAATAACCCACCTCAGGATTTCCCTGGCTCATAGAAAGCGGTCACGGGCATTGCAGAGGGAAGCCAGTTGAACAGAGATGGCCCTACTAGTGCTGGCCTTCTAGCACATGAGTCGGTCTTGCGGGCGCACACACACATAGACATGACTACATAGACTGATAGTATGGCAACCTGGGCTCAACCAAAATTGCTGTACTAAGACAGTGGTTTCAAGTCCACCAGGTCTTGTGTCATGTAAAGGCTAGCCTGGTAATGGAGGGTACAGGTGAAGTGTAGGGCGTCTTGACATGATGGAGGGCTGTTACTATTGACGCATCATGTTCATTTCACTAGTAGTCGCCCTTGTTTTGGCTATTCAGTACATTTTTTGTTTTCACACACATTGTAGTTGGGTTACCCTTGATCCCGGTGACTCTACCTCTATTCCAAGGCACAAATGGGCTCCAAAGAAGACCGGCATTAGTGTGTGTGGGCAGTGTAGTGCACCCTGCACTGTTGCAGTGCGGCGTATTCTAAGCTCTCTTTTTCTCATGCTCGTTGCTAGCTGGAAAGGAAAGCGTTATCAAGCCCAAGTAGTGTGTGAGCTATTAAAAGGTGACCTCCTTTTCTAGGTCATCACCAAAAAAGAATGGACAGATTCTAGTTATGAATATCCAAAATTCTTGAAAGAGATGTGGATGAGAATGGGGAGACATATTTCTAGCCTCAAGGAGGTTGGGGGGGCTGTGATGAAGGGGTGGGATATGTGTATTTTGCAGCGGTGGGGCGGAAGAGTTTGTGAGGACATGCAGTGGTTGTGGCTTGGGTTGGTGAATCAGGGGGAGTAAATGGAGACAGAGACTCGTAGTGTGTTGTCTGGTGGAAGAGGGACGCGACAGTTAGGAGAACAGAGCGGAGGGAGATCTTGTGATGGGGTCACGAGAAATAAATCAGACATTTAGCTGGAGAGTGATCCTCCTGCTCCCTCGCCGAAGCAGTCTGCAGTCACCACCAGGACACTGCTGCCACAGCCCCACACAAAGAATACACTCTGTTCTCTTCACTCCACTACTTTTGTTAGCCAGACAATCAGTTTTTATTGGGCTTACTACCTGATAAGTATCAGTCAGCAGCATTTACTGTGATACATTGATCAGCCACTGTCAGCTATTTATTTTTAAGAGAGCTGGTGTGCGCTGGTCATAAATATTAGGCCTTTTTTCCAGTGTTTCAGTGGGTGCATCTTGTCTCTGTTTTTGCGGTAGGACATAAGTTTTCCTCCTATTTACGGAGTGTTGAAAGCCAAGTGCATCCTGCATCTCAGATGGAAGCTCTCTGTCCTAATGTAGACGCATTTACCTCTCCCCACATCCTAACAGAGTCATTGGAGTTAGGATCCCCCTGGTACTGACCTCGGACCAGCTTTTTCCCCAACTCTCTCTGAAGGGCTCTGTGGAGAGAGGGCCCTTCTTCTCTGTGTTACAGCAAAGATGAAGAGCACAGAGCAAGCCTGAGGGGCTCACAGTTATATTTACTATCCGCTAGGAAAGAGGAGAGGAGGGGCGAACGGGAGGGGAAAAAAATACAGGAACGAAAAAGAGAGAGAGGAGGGGTTGCTATGGTAACGGAAATATGGCTGCTCTTCAAAAGCCTTGAATGTAGGTGGTGGTGGTGATGTGCGTGTGTGTTTTTTCCTCCTTTTCTTTCCCTTTCAGTTTGCAAATGTTATGGATGTGTTGGGTCTATATTGATTTGGTCAATGTTGAGGATTTAAACACAATCAGCTTTTTTTGGCCTAAGGTTGTGTTTTTTTTTTTTTCTGGGCATGTGGGGCAGAGAGGGATGGTTGGGAATGTGGGTTAGGCCCACTAGCATCCTCAGAAAGTGGGGTTTAATTCAGCAAGCGTTGTAGATCTTTAGATATTTCCATGGTTTAAAAACTGTGTTTTACTCAATGCAGGGATTGCAGTAGGCTCTTTGTTGCATTGAAATCAGGGATGTTTCTGCTGTGGTTGCCTCAAGGGCTGCAGGTTAAGAAGAGAAACAGCCACATTGTTTTATAGTGTATACCTGTATTCTTTCGTCCTCTCTTGAACTCTTTTCCATGTGCATAGTTCTGGAAACACCACACCATCAGTTGAAATAATTTGATGGTCTTACAGGCAGATAAGACAACACAGGATTGCAGGAGGGGAACACTGATGGCTTGCAGCCTTTTATAACTTGACAATCACCCTGCTGTCACCTTTAGGGAGAGGCAGCTGAGTGCTGAATGGCAAGGCAAGTTGTCTAATCATCCGCATTGCTGTGATATTCCCTGTGCATTTGTCGTTCTGCTGATGGAAACATTTTTGCTTTGTTTACTTTCCAAATTCTGTGAGAAGGTCTTGATGTTGGACAAAGAACCATTGATGTATTAGCGGTCGTAACCAGTTTAGTTTAATCAATTTAGACATTCACTAGAAGTGTTTTGTAATGCCTGAAATTGACTCAGATGGGTGTCCCATACTAATCTTGCTTTGGGAAAAGTATTATGGCAACACTTCATGTTCAGTTGTAGTGGGATATACTGATTCTCCTTATTGATTGATTGCCAAAACTGTCTGAAATTAGTGAATACAAATGACGCATTATTAAAAATCCATAAGATTGCACTATGTGCTCAGATCTCTTCAAGTGGCATCAAAGGTTTTGGTCATGCTCATGGAAAGGCAAAGGGGTCTTTCATGGCTCGTTGTCGTCTTCCTGGCACTGTGGAACTGATAAATGAGGAATTTGATTCCTAAATGAGTTATCCGCCATTTGGGGAAGAAGAAAACCTGACACCTAATGCTGGATTTTCACTGAAAGTGCCTGCAGACATAAAAGTAAAGCCTGATATTGGCTACTATTAAAGATATAAACTATCTTAAGACCTTGGATAACAAAATAGTTATGTTTCTGAAAGATTTACTGAAGAATTTCAGAGCATATTTCTTTTTCTTTTTTTTTTTTAAGAATGCCAATCAAATGGAGATGTCCTCCCTGAACTCCATCTTATTCTGTCAAGCAGACAGTCTCTGGCCTCGCTTTATCTTACTCTCCTCACATCCTCTCTCTTCAAGGCTGTCCTTATTGAACACATTATGTGCTGTTTTTCGTACCATAAAAAACCCAAAACCTAGTGTTTTGTGTTCTTAGTTGTGTTCCAGAGGATCTGTGTTGTCATTGCACACAACTGTCTTCTCTACTTGCTTCCCGGTTTCTTGTCTGAATCTTCAGCTGTTTGTATTCTTGATGTGCTATCTTGTCATTCCTTACTTGGCTTTGCCACCTTCTGTCACTGTGCCCTCAAATAACCTTGCTGAGTTCTGCACTTTTTGTTCCTTACTCTCTGCCTTTGTGTTCTGTGTCCTGTTCAGGTACGGGAGAGAGCGGCAAGAGCACCTTCATCAAGCAGATGAGGATCATTCATGGAGCGGGCTACACAGACGAAGACAAGCGGGGCTTCATCCGGCTGGTTTACCAAAACATCTTCACCTCCATGCAGTCCATGATCCGCGCCACAGAGACCCTCAAGATCCCCTACAAATATGAACAGAACCGGGTAAGGGCTGACTCACTGAAATAATGTAGTGACAGGAATCAACAGGGTGTAAGGTAATGTGGTCTTAATTTTGAGAAACATTAGCACTAACAATAACACTGGTGTGAGACAGAGGCTACCAATTGTCTCGACCATGGTCTCATTTGTTTGTGGTAATTATACCATAGTATCACAATTAACTTGACAATCATATATTGATGTGTATTATGGATTAGTTTGGTTATGTTTCCCTCAGCACAATTCAGCATAGTTTAACAACAAAAGCTGTGTGGGAGTGTCCCTTCCTTATTCATCGGATATGTGGTGCAAGAAAGGACTTTCTTCGAGGGAAAAACTCATCCTTAACCCATAATTCACGGCATGCTTAACTGTTTAACATGTTTAAATAATTCACAGCGCTTCCTGCAGTTGGGTCGGATCACAGTTGGATCACATTCTCGCTCCAAACGAAGCACTCCGGTGTTTGTTTGGAAAAGTACTTTTAACAAGGTCTTAAGGTCTTGGAGGAGTGCAGTTGCTGTGTTCTCATATGCCCAAACAAACTAAACCAAGGGGGAAACTGCTCTGCTCTGAAAGCGCCTTAAACCTATTTCAAATCTTGAAGTGAATTATAATAATGAAAATGTCTATGCCACACAACAAAGCAGAGTTGGACTTATGACAGACCAGAAAAACATATGTCACACACAACAAAACCAGTTGACACAATAGTGGGCAGTGGGCCAACTCTAAATTTATATTAGTGGTCAACTTACTGTCCTCTCTGACAACACTGATCTCTGAAATAGGGCTATTGGACACAGATACTTACACAGCTGTCTTATTTATGCTGTAATGCTCCTCTTAAGGTGCTATTTTTGTGTTTGCAAATCATAAATACAACCTAAACATCACATATGAGCAATTCGGGCATCATTAAAAACTCACTTTCCCAGTCTGATTTACCTCTGATTTAGCCACCAGAGCTGAACAGACAAAGAAAAGAGCGCCAGCTACAGTAACCCAAGCTTCAACAGGAAATCCAAGGAAAAAGGCATCGTAGTGCTGGTTGAGAAGTGATCTCTGGGAAGAGCAATACAAAAACTCAAATCATGGATCTTTTAGATTACTACTTTAATAGCTTTAGAAAACGAACATTTCTTTGGGAAAATTATGAATCAAAATTGGCAGGATCTTGGATCTTCACAATACACGTTAATAACAAACTCCAAGGTCTCACTACTATAGGTCTTGCTCTTCCCGAAACAAGCACTTCTATTGGCTAAATGGATGGTGAACAATTTGTAACATATCCATCTGTCCAACAAGCTTGAACTTTCAGTCCAAGGGAGGCTGATGAACAGATGCTCCTCACTGAAAAAAGGAACAGAAAATGGCTAGACAGAGAGGCGCGAGGGATAAATCTGGCCACTCACTTACACTCTTTGTATGTCCCTGTGCCCTGTCATCTCTCACTCCTCCATTCATCCTCCTTTTCCTCCATCTCCTTTCCGTCATCTCATCTTCTTTCCTTCACCCTTCTGTCCGCAGTCTAATGCCATGCTGGTGAAGGAGGTGGACATTGAGAAGATCAACGGTTTTGACCAGCCCTACATCGTAGCCATCAAGACCCTGTGGGCCGACCCGGGGATACAGGAGTCCTATGACCGCCGCAGAGAATACCAGCTCTCTGACTCCACTAAATAGTATGTCTGTGTGTTTCTGTTTTGGTGTCTCTGTGTAGAATTTGGGGTGTGTTTGTGTGTGCGAGTGTGAGCGATTTACAAATGGGGATTTGTGTTTTGTGATGTTTGTGACTCGATCTGTGAGTGTCCTGATGTGTTTTTTTTTGTGTAGACAGTAATGCAGTGTGGTGTATGTGTCTGTGACACCAGGGTTGGAAATTGATATGGTTTTATCAATGACGTTAGCTTAACGATTTCTTGTTAACAATCCTGAACGATTCCCTTATTGGTTCCTTTCTTTTATTTTGTCTTTTATAGGACTTTATAGCACCCCCAAAATACAAAATCTGTAGTTGAATTGATTGAAATTCTGCTACCAATCCCAAATTAGAAGGAATAAGAAAATGAACTCTTCTTACCATGCTGTTGATTTTGTTGTCTTACTCACAATATGCTTCACTCCAAAATGGCTCCAGCCTCCAAAAATGTACACACGTCACACAACTGTACCGTGTGTGTGGATGACTGCGAGTTTGTGAAGTGATATTGTGAGCTTGGGGAGCAGAGTGTGTTTTCAGTTCTCCATGACACAGGAGCGTTTTCCTCGTAACTAAAACACGTAGCAGAAAACAAAGTGCGTCTTCGATCTGTTCTTCCTAACGTTTGCCATGATCGCTTTGCTGCTATACACTTCAACTACAAGGAAACTGCTCCCAAACGCTCACGTCACAGCCTCACAGTCACCTGCATACACAGCAAACAAAGTAAGAATGGAACGAGACAATTTGACAGTGAATCAAAAATTGCGCATTTTGTAACATATTTGCACATTTTGAAATGGATGTGCCAAATGTTTCGATCGGGTTGGTCTGAAAACATCAGTTCCCAATCCTGTGTGTGTGTGTGTGTGTGTGTGTGTGTGTGTGTTTAAGTTGTGCAGGTGTATCTGTTATCATTAATATATGTAGCAGAGAACGTATCTGAGTGCATACAGACGTAATGTGTGTCAAGGAGACAGAGGTGTTCTCAAGGAGAACCTGTCTATTAACTAGGGTGTTTTTTTTTGCTGTGAGAGTGGTGGTTGGTTCAGTGTGTGGGTATGTGCATTCATGTCTAATATTGCAAGTTTTAATGCACAGGTCATAGTGACTAATGGATTCACCAGCCACTTTAACAATTTAACAGCCACATATGATTTATAGAATGGAAGAATCTCAGGATGATGGCTAGTTACTGCCGAAGGGTGTAATAACCTTCAAGTCACCATTATTTGACTGATGGCTGGTTTTCCACCCTGAATGTCTAATTTAGTTATTAGTGCAATGTGACATCGGGGCTCCTGAGAACTGAAGGAAGACAGAAATAGAGACAGGCTATGGCTGGGAGCCCTGACCCAGTGTCCATGCTCTCTCACCTATGTATCACTCATAGCTAATTGAGATCAGAACAGTGGCCCTCAAGCCGCCATTTTGCAAGTAATTTTGCCACTAGGGTATAAACCACAAACTGTCATCTTAAACTATTAAAATGCTCCAATGTTTGAATGTCCTCTTATATATGATAAATTGACCTCTCTTGGGCAGCAACAAAGTATGGAAACATTAGCACACATCGGCTTCAGTAGGTGACTTTCTATATGCACTGATTTAGATGAAAACCTGCCTCAACTTCACTGATGTCTTGGTATACTAGTACTACAAGTATACTAGTGGTAGGAAACTCACACATTATCAAAGTGAGGATGACACATTTCTAGATTCATTTTATTGTGGAAACATTTGCACCTTGGAATAAAATGGAGCTATGTGTCATCCTCATTTTTTGCATTGTTTGCCATCATTCCATTATAATAGGCTACCCCAGGCTAAATGCCCAAATACTCTTGATCTGCTTCACTCACGTCATACTGCCCCCTGGTTTTGGCCCTGGAGTATTACAGCCTAGTGCTGCTCCTGATGGCTCTAGTCAGGTCTGTGTAGGCTGTGTGCGCATGTGCAGGGTCCAAAATTAACACCCACCAAGCACCAGATGCTGGTAAAATTTGTCTTTGCTGGATAAATCAATTAAGGTCACCCACCAGACTTCCTGTTTAACATTTGAATGCCTTACCTGATTCTATATATGAAATGGCACCAGCAGTAGCAGTAGGGTGACGTATGACGCTATGAAAAATAATTACATATTTTTTATTATTCATTAACATTCAAATATTATTATTTTGGGTGGTAAAAATATTTTTGGCAGTTTATTTTTTCAGTTTAACAATCCTTGTCAGGTGAGCCAAAAAGTAAACTTCCTACACTGGTGATGCGTAAGTATGTGTAAGTTGTATGTGTTTATGTGTACGAGTGAGAGAGATGGGGAGGGGAGAGTGAGTATTTCGTTGCTGTGTTGCCCACACTGTTCATGTGTCTCCAGTTACCTTAGTGATATAGACCGCGTGACTGCGGAGGGGTATGTTCCCACCCAGCAGGACGTGCTGAGGGTCCGTGTTCCCACCACGGGCATCATAGAGTACCCATTTGACCTGGAGAACGTCATCTTCAGGTACCCCCATGGCACCAGGACCACAGCACCACCAAGGCTAGACGCTGTCCCAAACCACTGATGACTGTCAGGATGTTAACACACTGCCACTGCTAGCTCATGGGGGCTGGATTGCCCAGAGTCATTGATAGTTTGATCCAGAGTTTTCTGTGTATGTGTTAGGAGGGGATAGCTGGGTCTGGTTTTCAGAACCAGATTACCTTCTGGGCCCAATTTAGGATCAGTTCCAGTAGGCGTTTCATTTCAAGACTGGCTCTTATTTGGTTATTTATATCATGCTAGATTAAAATTGTGCTGTAGTTGTAATTATTATTTTTAGGTTTGGCTGAACAATAAGGCCAGATGATTTTTTTTGTTGCATTTACATTTTTTAGCTGTTTCTATTTGTGTGTGTGGAGGGGGGGAGGGGTTACAATAAACCCAGATTGTACTATGGTGCTCTGTTAGTGCCCCTGTCAGTGCAATTACAGCACAATTGTAAACACTGCTGGCTGCAAATATTTAACAAAGCCCTTACATTGCCATGATGAGATGTAAAACGCTCTTAATGTTAGCCTTCGTCCGATCACAAGTTACTTGGCAAGGACCCTTTTGGAGCTAGTTGTCCTACAGAGGGAAATAAAGTTATGTTGTGTTGAGATCAGATGAGCCTGTGGGGCAGGTGGGTTAACCTGATGACCTGATCAGTGGTTTGTGTTCAGTGTTGTGCTGAGGTTCTGGCCTCGGGATAAAGACGGAGGCCGGGCGTGCTGCACTGGAGTGTGAAGGGAGCCAAATACCAGGTGGAGAAGGATTAGACAGCGATGTCAAAGGTTCTCCAGGAAGTAGCCTTATCTGTTATCTGCCAATTGGAATTGGACACGCTTTGAAATGGAATGGAGTCAAAACGGTTTCAAACTAAAACAGTTAATTTGTGTCCCTGAGAATATGTAGGGAATATGCTTCCTGGTGTCCTTGATGTAATAAGTGTCTAAACCTTCTTTATCTCATTACAGGTCGCTGCTATTTCTGCTGCTAAGGTCACTGCTACTAGTGTCACTGATGCCACCTCGCTGTCACTGTCCCAAAGCCCTTGACCTCTCACAACCAGGTCCAACGTGGTGTAATTGTTCCTAACCCAAACTGCGAATTTAGAGATTTTTTTTTTTTTTCATTGCTTTTGCTATGAAAGTTGGGTACATACCTCAAATTGTTTGGAGAGAGTAAAGTAAATCTATAGCTACAGCTGGAAGCTAAAAGCCTCAAAAGTTGTAAGGGGTTTATCGACAGGAAGCGGTGGTGGAGCAGTGACAGTGACTGACACCCTTGTGTTTCTGAGATGAGGCCTTTTCTGTGAAGACTCCTCTACAGCGTGGATCAGTGCTTCCTGGAATGGCAGGGGGGTTGCAGTAACTGCCTGTCACGCTTTATGTAACTGTTTTCCTGTCTTTTTCTCTTTTCTTTCTCTCCTTCTCAACTGGTCTACCTGTAGTTATCTTTCTGATCTGGATCGTATCGCAGATTCCAACTATCTTCCCACCCAGCAGGATGTGCTCAGGGTCCGCATTCCCACCACAGGAATCATAGAGTACCCCTTCGACTTGCAAAGCATCATTTTCAGGTAGAAAGATGCCTCTGTTGGCTCTAGTGCTCAGTCCATGTTGCTTCGTGACGTCTTTAACCCATAAGCCATCTAACGTGTGTCTGTCCTGAGCCCCAAACCGTTTTTTGTTTCTTTTTGTCTGTTTTTTTTGTCCCATTAATTGCGAGACCTGATCAATCCGAGTAGGTCTGACATGTAACCATTGATATTGAGGTTTACAGTTGACTCGAGTGTGTCTATACCCCATCCCCATTCCTTTTAACCCAGCTCTCCAAGCATAGATAATCAGAGAGTCACATTACCACTTTTGTTATCATAGTCTTACACTTTCTATTACCCCCACCAACAACAATCATACCACACATGCATACACTCCCTCATGAGCTCAAAGTCCTACATTCTGGTGCCCGGTCTCTGTAAATGGGTCACCTCCTCTCTCTTCCTCCTCCTCTCCTCTTTCTCTCTCCGGCTGGCAGAAGAAACCAGGTCGTCCTCTCCGCGGTGGAGGAATGTTATTTTGGGCCGCAGGTCCTGCAGGGCCCTTATTGCCCCTGGGTCTCTGTGGACCACAGCGGACTGGGCCACCACCAGGGGGCGTCCTTATATTGTAAATTATATCTGTGTGACTCCATGAGACCATGTAGCACCTGGTCAGCGGCTTGCACCCGCACATCTATTAGTGAGTCAAAATATGCAGGGTTAGGGGTTATTTGTAGCCATATCAGGTGTACACAAGTTCAACTACAAACCTTATTGGCATTGAACATTTTACTGAATCAGATGTCATAGTTGAAGGCTTAATGAAACTGGGACCTAAAATCCCAGACGAGTGAAGGGTGACCTTGTCAAGGAGAAACACTCAGGAAAGCTGAAACCTTGTGAGGATTCAGACAGCTCTCACTCACTATTTCAGACAGCATTGCTGTTAATGAATATCTAGAGATATCGCCAGCCTATCTATCAGCAGATATATGTATGGAAGTGAGATTTTGTACTCCAAAAAAAGAGAGATTAGATATGTTAGTGCTGCTTCTTATGCATTCTTATTCTTCAGATGTATATTTCTCAGCTTGTAGCTTCCAATCAGGTGACATAGGACCGCATCTGCCATCAAACGGATCCCACCATCAGAGGTGCCCTCTGTATCCTTCTATATCATCTCTCCCTCTCTCCCCTTTTCCTCCACTTTACCCTCCTTTTCTTACTTTCCAGTTTTCTTCCCTGCCTCCTATCATCTCTTGTATCCTCTGTACCTGTCCCCCTCTCCATCTATTCTGTTCCTCCTTTTGTCCTTCAATTCATGCTTCCTCCATTTCTCCTATTGTCTTCTCCGCATGAGTTTCACAACTTCACAGTTGTTTTAGCGTGGTGCTTTATCACGCACACCAGGGAAAGATGGGAAAGCTGTCTAGTAGAGAAATGGATGCTTTATGACCCTCCACTCTTGCTCTTTTGGAATACAAGTTAGCCCCCAGACTGATCTAGTATCAGATGTATGTTCACAGGAAGTTAAAGAGGAATGTCACTCAATTTAAGAATTCCTGTAAGTTATTTCTATGGTCTAGATTACTCAAATCTATCTTTGTGAAAGTGCAACATTTTCTGCAAGAGCCAGAAACCAAAGACCCAAAGTCTCAAACCTCTGATGTCATCATATGTGAGGTTTCTGTGATAATCTATTGATTCATATAGGGAAATTCTCTTTTCGCTAGCCCCCCTCCACAAAGAGGTTGGGCGCAAGGTCCGCTACAGAACATTGACCCTGGAGCTGGTAGGGATTCAGTGTCCTGGTCAGCAGGGCAGACGTTTGCCTTCATGGTTGCTTTAACACAGGCTTTCTGGTTTAAGGATGGTCTTGCTCAATATACCACCCTCCTGTCCCCTTGCGCTGCCCCTGTGAGAGACCCAGCACCCAGTTTCTGGCTTTGCAGGAAATCTTTTCATGTTCTGAAATGTTGATTGTACTGCGATAGCCCATATAAATAACATTAATTCTTATATTGAGGAGTATTTCCCTTTTTAAAATTGATCCTAGATCTGTCTTGAGTGGGAAGCTTTAATCTTTGTGGTTGGTGATGTGCACAACTCACTTGTTTATGTTGACAAAAAAACATGTCTTCGACATTTGTTTGCCTCTTGTCTGTCTACTATATATGCTTGTTGTCTGAGTTCAGCAAACTGTCCACAACAATTGGTCAGATAACGGTCCTGAAAAACACTCACAGCCAGATTTGCTAAAGTTTGTGATTCTGGTCTAATAGTTTCTTTGGGTGTTGAGTTCATCAGGTGTTAATTAGGCCTATTTCCTTTCTCAAAAGTGAGTGAAACTTAAGGCTGCAAAATATTTCTCAAACAATAGGCCGGGAACCAAAATGAGCATTAGGCCTACTTCTGGTGTGTCCCCACATGACAGTAAAAATACGCTTTCATGAGCCTGGGTCCCAGGATGAAAGACTATTCCTCATTTGGGTCATGTGCTGAAAATGTTTAAGGAACACCTACACTCAAGTTGTTAAGCTTGCTGGACTTGAAACAAATCTACACTGGGAAAAAATGAAGAGTTCTATTTCAAAATGCTATATATCCATTTTGTTATATGAAAGTCATCATTCAGTATGTCTATATTGTAATGGTCTGTAAAAACTTCAACTACAACTTAATTTTGTCAACTTAGGACTTACGTTCTAACTTAACTTGCCGACTATCCTTTTTTTATCCTTGTTAAAAGTACCATAATTTGTTTTATCTTTGTGTTATCGATCATTTTGTAAGGGTAGGTGTCACTTAGTGGTGGGTATTTCATTTTGAAATAAAACTCTTCAAATATTTCTTGATGGATTTAAAACCTCAATCAGAAAGATGACAACAGTGCTGTTTGGAGTATTGAGAACTTGTCCTTACTTCCTGTTTGACAAGGACCTTGAGCACTGACATTTTGTCCTTCTGATCATAGAATATAACACTTAACGTAACAAAATCTAAATTTGACATGACCTGTTCTTAGCACACTGAGGCATATATATATATATATATATATATTAATATGTTGTTTACCTTCCTGCCTCTTCACTTGTTCTCCTCCCTCTTGACCCTCATCCCTCTGTCAGGATGGTGGATGTAGGGGGTCAGAGGTCAGAGAGGAGGAAGTGGATTCACTGCTTTGAGAATGTCACCTCCATCATGTTCCTGGTGGCGCTGAGTGAGTACGACCAGGTCCTGGTGGAGTCCGACAACGAGGTGGGTGGACACACACACACACACACACACACACACACAGTCTCTCACTCTCACACACTCTAAGGCTGCACATACTGAGGAAAAAAAATCATACTACTGTTTTTATTACCATAATATTGCAATTATGATATGAATTGTGATGCATTTGAACAGACATTTCTACAGTTTATTTTGCTTAGTTTTAATGCAATGAAAGATTTTCTCGTATTTCCATCTTGTTTTTTTGTCAAGGGATTCTTCTACCTGGCACGCCTTGACCACCAATAGAAAAAACGCAGCGTTTTGTAGTTTAATTGCAATCGTCATCATTGCAAGTTTGGTTAACTATGCTGTCCTTAGACGTGCCCCTTCACACATACTCACAAAAGCATTCACAAAGCTATGCCTTTTCATTCAGTTGGAGTGTGTAGTGTGTATGTCAAATGCATATATGTAAAGTGATAATCAATGATTGATACCGCAGAACATTTCGCACTTCTCAGACTCAGATTTTCCCTCAATCCTTCTCCTCTCTGCACCAGAATCGTATGGAGGAGAGTAAGGCTCTCTTCAGGACTATCATCACCTACCCCTGGTTCCAGAACTCCTCCGTCATCCTCTTCCTCAACAAGAAGGACCTGCTGGAGGAGAAGATCTCTTACTCACACTTGGTGGACTATTTCCCCGAATTTGATGGTGAGATTTTCCTGTCTGTTGATGTGTGTATGCAATAGTAAGAGTGTGTAGGCATGGCCTGGTGTCACATTTTCATGGTGCATTTTCCTTGGCCAAAATATATTCCTTTAAGCATTTAAAAGTTGATATTTCTGCAATAATATAGTAAGTCAAATGGTTGGCATTGAACATTGCGCACTCAACTTTCTGTGAAGGTCTGTGATCACGTTAGTCAGAGTAATAGAAATTGGTGACAAGTGTTCATGTGTGCATGTCTGTCTCCATATCAAAGGTCCCCAGCGAGATGCCCAAGCGGCACGGGAGTTCATCCTGAAAATGTTTGTGGACTTAAACCCAGACAGCGACAAGATCATCTACTCCCACTTCACTTGTGCCACGGACACTGAGAACATCCGCTTTGTGTTTGCAGCTGTCAAAGACACCATCTTACAGCTCAATCTCAAAGAGTACAACCTGGTCTGAGGGCTCACACAACGACGCACACATCCTCCCCATCGCACAAACGCACACTTCTTTCGGAGTGTGCGCTCAACTCCACATGCATCACACAACATACTATGCCGGCACACACACACACACACACACCAATAGATCCCTTCCTCTTTTTTTTTCTTTTTTTTCCCAGTACAATGGATTCATAGATCGGCCACCTCCAAACGTCCTCTTCTCTTTCACCAAGGCTCGCCCACTTCCTCCTCTTGGCAGCTTGTTGTCAGTCCTCGCTCCTCCCAAATCTGGTCCTTGTGTCAAATTTGGCCCCGGCTGCTGGCTCTGGCACACAGACATGTCCCACGGGCTGTACAACGACTATGGAGGGGACTTTGGTGTTTGTGTGTGTTGTATGTGTGTGTATGTGTTTGGGGCAGCAAGGACTAGTGAGGAGCTGTGTTTTGGTGAATTGTGGGTTCAACCCTTGGCCCTCCGGAGTTCCCCCCCCTTGGTGGTGTGAGATCAGACCCTCAGATTCGTCTCCTTTCTGAGCTCCTGGCGGTGTGGAAAGAAGTGAACACTGTAGCTCCTAAAACCACCCAGGGACCAGTGATACATGTGGATTAAGAGATGCATCGTTGAAGACACACCATAGTTTCGCAGTGGGGGGAACAACATGACTCGAAAAGGATGTGAGGTTTAACGCAGGAAGTGAGGGGACGGGGCGCGGGGTTCTGTCTCCACCTTGCATCTATGAATGTACCCTCCAGTGTGAGCAGCGCAATCGCAAAAAAAAAAAAAATAGAAATATATTATAAAGTAAATGCATATGTAAACACACTAAGACAAAAAGCATGAGAGAGAGAAAAAGCTAATCGAAATCTCTGTTCATTGCTGAGATTTTTAAAACATTTTTAATGATAGTAATTTGTTGCTACTTCTATTTAACAAATAACGGCAAAGTTGAAGGGTTATAACAAAGGCTAAGAAAAATATAAAAACTTAAAAATTCGCAAAACAAAAATGTCTGAAAACAAGTAACCAGAAATTTACTTGACATAAGTATCCTTTGCAGATTTCTGTGGGGGGGGGTTATGTTTAGGTTTTAATCACATCGCTTCCCTCCTCCAGATGTTTTCTGTATGGATTCACAGAGACAATCTGTTACCTTCCATGTGACCGTCACAGCATCTGGTTCCATCGATACACACACACTACATCACACCGGGAGTGAGAGAAGACCTTAGATTTGACATAAGCTCTGCTCCAATTAGCGCAGGCAGGTGCCAAGGGGAGCATGATGTCATCAGTGTGTATCAGCCCATTGAGTACTGGGCACATTTGACCTGGCAACCCAGGCGATCGCAGGTTGGGCTGCAAGTAGCTTATTTGACTAATAAAAGCTGTAACACAATCGTGCCCAGGGTGTGAATAAAATCCATGTGGTAACATCTCTGATGACGTCATACCTCATATCTGCGTCACTCAGCCGTCCAATCAGACACACTTCCTGACGGTGACATGGTGGTCATCCATTATATCAACACAGGATGTGCTTCTGTTTACTTTTTTACTGTATAGTCACTTTGTTTATAAAAAGATTGCTTGCTGTTGAGTGGTGAGAGGAGGGGGACTACGAACCTTCTTTCACAGAAAATGCACTCTGAAGTCTGCAAACGTTGTTTGTGTATATTTGTTTGTAAATACATATACACAAAAACGCTCCTGTATAAAACGGCTCTGTGGTACACCATCTTTGGCAAAAAAAAAAAAAAATCCACTTCTTTCGATAGCGTACAGTTTTTGTTTTCCTATGAAGTTACGGTAGTATTGATACTGTGATTATGGGTTTTGTTCACTTGATCAATAGTACTACACACAGAGCTGTGCTGAGTGGTGTTGAGGAAACTATGGACAAGGAGCAATAGTCGGAGGAAAGAGGTTCCACCCAACACGAACCTCTTAGACCCTCACAACTCCACACTACTACAACAGCTCCAGCTCCACAGTAATACTAACTAGGGCTGGTAAGATTCTTCACAATATGGTGACAACATGATTTTAAAAAGAGTAATTAAAGATTTTTTTTTTTATTTATCTAATTTATGGACCAGGTTTGAAGGTGTTGATAATTTGACTGCGTTTGATTCTGTCATGTTGAAGCGCTCCTTTCTCATGGTGGAGCCTACTTGAGTCTGAACTGCTGTAAAAAAAAAAATGTCTGGTATAGTATGGACTTTATCTCTGCTTTCTATTAAGACATTTCCAGTTGTACTTGCCATCACATCTCCATCCATGATAATACTGTATGGTTTCTTTAGGAGCCCTCACATTTGCTTTGTTTGATTTTTAAAAAGAAACGTGCTTGGTTTATAGACGCAGCGCTGTAATGCATACATAGAAAATGTACAATACGAAAGTAGGTGGAATTTTTTATCAGTGATTGAAGACCTTCGTGGTCCATGCTTGCTATTTGTAATTTAACACGTTGGTTTTGCATTGTTAATTTCCGGTTTTTGAAGCTTGCTTTGATAGTGCCAGTGATGTGCAGATATACTTTTTTGGTCTTTGACCTTTTCTACAGGCGACTTATCTTTCATTCTCATTAAGGGCTATCACAGTGCATCAGGCAGACAGTGGGGAGTGGAGTACAGGACCACAGTGAACCAAGTCATCCACTAATCCTTGTTTATAAATGGAGATTATTTTGTGCTTTAAGAATTGTAGGCAGGGTGTTAATGCAAACTAAATAAGGTGTAGAGAGAAAAGACCAACAATAAGCAGTTTGTTTTATATATTTTGATTTATGGATATTATGAATCAAATGGATTGAGTTTCTGGCTCTCGAATGAAGATATACCCCCTCACCCCTGTTATTCCATGTTACCTTAATTGCATTTATATCAAGGTGTTACCTGGGGTCAACCTCACGCAGTATAGAAACACTATTATCTCTAAAAGACACTACTACGACATTAAGAATTGAGTGTTTTCCCAGAGTGTTTGAGCCATAGCTGACAAAATTTAACTGCCATTTTATCTGCTGAAAATGACACTAGCCGAACGCTGAGCAAGCAGACAGCCAACCGTTAGATGGAGACACCTGTCATAGAGAGGTTGTGGATGGCTCAGGATGCCAGTATTAACATGGAATGATATCTCAGTATGGATACCCAAGTATTTAACAGTTGTATGAAGGTCTACTGTGTGTCGTGTGCAACTCACTTGTTGTAGGTGGTGGGCTGACTGGCTGTTAGTTTGGGTTCAGTGGTGTGTTACAGCCCTCCGTTCGTTGCATGGTGTGTTTTGACACGTTCCATTTCACCACATATGAGCTGGAAAGACGCTAGGGAGCTACATGAAACTTAATCCCCTTTTCATTCTTCAATTGCATCCTTGTCAGCGTGACCTTTTTTTTTTTTTTTAGCACTGACCAGTGAAAAGACTGGATTGTTTTTTCACTATAACACTTTCCCTTTTATTGCCTTTCATTGCCTTGAATGATGAAGGCTGTTGTTAGACCTTGCTGGCCCTTTATCGTCACCTTGCGTGCTCTGACCCTTGGATGACTGGGGTTGTATGATGTACGTTCCTGTGGGCCCGGTGGTTTTCTAAGTTGGAATAAGTGTAATCATACTTATCTTTTTGAGATCAACGTGGAGTTAGTGCATATTCAGAACTTAAAGCTTGTTTCCCTTTTTTAAAAAAAAGTGTTTTTCGTTCTTCTCTCTTCCTCTTTGTATGATAAGAAAACATTACCGGAACACTATTGTATTTTAGGACCACTTGATCTTTTGTTGTTTTTTTTCACTCCAATGAAACCTGATGGTCAATTGTGTAGTGGTGTATAAAATGCTGTGTTTTTTTTCTTTATTTTGTATGTAAACAAAATGTAAATTATGTATTATACTGAGTGTGCCAACCCCACTCTCTCTAGAGCCAGGCTCTCTCTAAGTGCCAACGCTGTGGTCATCATCAAAGGACCGCCACCTGAGATGGTCCCCCTTTTTAAAAACACACCAGAGACTAAACAGAGGATAGATGATTAAGTACACACAAAAAGACTTTATTCTGTATTTAAGATTGAAGATTTAAAAGATAATCTGCTGTTTTTTAAGAAACTGTAATTATAATTGCATGTGCTGTTTATTTTGTGTTGGAAGTGAGGGCTTGGATGTTTTCATTGATGCAGAGCCCTTGATGAAAGGATTGAATCGGTTGGTTATTATCGATTATTGATTTACATTACTCTTGCCATATTTCTTTGTTTTTTATGTGTTTCATGTATTTGTTTCAACCACTGTTGCCTGATCCTCATTCAAACATGAACATGACTTATGATCATTGCCGCCTTCTAAGAGAGAAATATAATGACAAGGTATCTGTTTTAAATTGAAATAAATTTGTTCCTATACTTGCTGATGGTGTGTGTTGAGTGGGTTTCATGGTTGTTTATGTTTTAGTGGTTAGCCACACTGTTCATTTTTATAATGGAAGTCATGAGAGCCTCACAGATGACTGGATTATTAAGAGGTCACGCGCCATGTTTCAACAAATGTCCAAAGCAGTACATAGGACAGATCCGGCACCTTGAAGCATGCAGTTTTGTTTACCATGATAGTAAATCCTCTCATATAAACAACTAGTATCAGTGATGTGATTATCCAGGATTTCAGCTTTATTGGACACACAACTCACAATTTGTTCCTAATGGGAGATTTCTGTTTTCCTGCTTTTCTGTGTTTGTTCTCTCTCACTGTTAATTCCAGCAAGATCCATGCCCTAGCTCCTGAGATACCTGGCCATGCCAGTTGGTCCTTATCATTCAATTTTGTTTCACTTATTAGATCATATATATATACTGTATATATGCCAGCACTCCTCTTTCGACCCTATACTTGTTGACCAACGACCCTTGTGCATCAGCCCAGCAAAGTACCCACCCCATCAGGTAGGTTAGGTAAACATCCCTAGAAGTGGCTCACTGTACAACTATTGAAAATGGCAGAGATGGTATGAAAATACTGTAAAAGTTTAAGAGGATAAACACACTGGAAATACATATTTATCTACACAAGCCTTAGGCGTCTTTGGTGGTCCTGGGGCCGCATGGCTTGTTCCATGCATGAGTAGGACTAAAAACCAGTTCTGGATCAGTTCTGGTCCTGTTTCTTAGGGGCCTCCATGGGACAAAAACAGCAATAGGGTTTAATGAACATGGGATTCTGAAGAGAAGAGACTACTTTTCTCATTTGGGCCCCCACTTGTAAAGGTTAAGGTTGGCTATAGAACAGTCAAAATGAAAATATCTTCCTCTTTCTCGGTGCATGCCATCCTACACTTCAGTAAATTAAGCAATAAGTCAGGAGACGCTGTGATTTTAGAACAACTAAGAGCCGGTGTTAGAAAAAACTATATTTTTAGTCTATAGTCATTCTTAATCAACAATCGATTATAAACAACCTATAACATCTTAATCAATATTTAATTGAGCAGTTATCGGGTATTTTGCAGCGGCTTCATCACTGTACTGTAACTGGTCTGAACCAGCCTACAGTTCTGTCCTGGATCACACGGGGCGCCAGTTCCTCGACAGCCCGGTTTATTTTCTAGGTGATGCTGCTCTTCTTTTCAAAGCAGAGGAATGTCAGGGGCTCATATGTCAACATCGAGGATCTCCCCAGAGAGGCGTATTCCAAAAACCTGATGGCCCTTTGAAGACGCTTTTTTTTTTGTTATCTTTATCTTCGGGGACAGTGATTTTCCTATAAAGCGTGGAAGACGATCGGATCTTGCTGCAGTGATAACTAGATAACGTTATTTAAACGATGACAGAGTACAGCGTGAGAACAGCATTTTCAATCATTTAATAAATAGCTGGGGATCTGTTAGCTTAGCCAGCTAGCCTGTTAATTCGGTTAGTCCAAGGAAACACGGTGAAATCCACTGTTGACATGATGTTTCCTCAATCAAGACACTCGGTAAGTTGGCGAGTTTAACTTGTCAAAGTTGGCAACCAAGCAAGCCGAGTTAGCTAACGTTAGCTAGCTACCGCCAGCTGATATTGGCACTACTTAGCAAAGACTAGAAGCTAGTAGTACCCGGTAGCTAACGGCTAGCTTGCAACTTCAAATGAAAAAGAATATACGCTTTTAGCTAGTAACGCTAGCTAGCTAACTAGCTGTAAAGCTAGCCATTTCACTTGCCCGCATTTTGTAGCAAACCCAGTTTAACATGAGCTAACACTTACACCTACCTGTTAGCCAAAAATAGCAAATTGAAGTTGATAATCAAGTTTATTGAGTAGTGCTTTATTCTACGCGTGGCTTAGCTAGCCTACGTCAGAAACGTTGGCTTTGAAGTAGAGTTAACCAAAACCAAATACACACATCCTCAACCTCGCTGCAGCACTAGTACGCAGACATTTTCACTCTGGTCTTTGGCTTGCATGGGTCATTTTTCTACATTGCTTGTTGGCTGACAGGGGTTGGCTTGGGGGAGGGAAGGTAAGGCTGTGTGCCAGGTCTTTCTAAACAAACGCTACGGGACGAGACCCAACAAGGGCCCTCTGCCAAATGCTGGTGGGTAGCACGTATATATAACGATGGGACATATTGGTTACGACGCAACCAAGCCCAACGTTATTTAGACTGATGGTGATCAATAACTTAATGTTGCCTCCATCGACTTGTAACAGACTGAGAATGCTACTATCAAACAGGGCAGACATTGGAGATGGTGTGTATGCCCTTACGTCATGACGTCAGAACTACAGTAACGTTACCTGATCAGTTTATTCTCCCCAAACCTATTGATAAGACAGAGCACACTGGGCCTAATCTAACAATAATCATCTTTTTTTTTTCTTAAAGCTCTGTGTGATTTTCAGTCTGTAGGTTTGTGTGTACTCTGTAAAGCACATCACACTAGCACTGTGCTTTGGATGCAGAGCTTTGACCTCTGTGTAACCGGGTGACTGGATCCTCTCTCTCTAGTCCCATAATCCCCCTGGAAACCTCTTGCCCTTGTGCCACTTGTTTAGAGAGTAATAAGGTTTAGAGGACCAGATTAAACCCTGGATTACAGTTTTGGGCTGGGGGGTTTGAGTGTAGTCCATCTCTCTACCTAACCGGACTTAATGCATCCTCTAAATACCTCTCACATATGGTCGGCATGGGTACACTTTAATCTAGCTTTATGTAAACACAATTCCCCAATCACCACACATTTTTTTTATTCCCGAAAGAGCTCTGTTAGTGGTTTTGTAGTGACAGTAGGATTTTGCATATTAGTTAGTCCATGACAGCTGTAAAAGAAATCTGTGGTTGTTCAGATTAGGTCCATTTTAGGTCCATTTGATCTCCCTCTACCTAGTTGTAGCTTACTAGTCAAACATACTGTCTCTCTATCTTTCTCTTTATCTCATTTTACACACAGACACAGAGCCCTATTTAGTCTAACCTACATCTTTGCTATCCTCTCAAAGGGTTCATCTCAGAGGTCAGCCTTCTGTTACTAAACAAACCAAAACACACACTCATCCTCACACTTGCTTGCAACAGCAGTACAGACATATCCACCTCTGGCCTGTTGCTTGCATGGGGCATATCCAATTCCTTTGTGTGGTTGTGTGCCAGCTCCGTCTAAACTATGGCCCGAGATGTCCCATGCCAAATGCAGTTGGGTTCCTCTGGTGTTTTAATGAATCTGGAGCCAAGAGTGAAAGACTAAATTTCTCATTTCGATCCAGGCATCTTTGTGAGCATGTAATAGCTAACCATGTTTTGTTATTGTTTCCCAGGCGTCCTCTCAGTCCAGTCAGCCTCTCAAGTTCACCACTTCTGACTCCTGTGACCGCATCAAGGATGAGTTCCAGTTCCTCCAAGCACAGTACCACAGGTACTGAATCACACACAGCACACACACATTTAAAATGCTTTTTTTGAGTCCAACAAATGAAATGTATTTACATTTGATTCAATTTATTACAGAGGTTCAGCATGGCCTAATGACATTTAAGGATGAAAGAAGTATGTCAGCCACACGGCCAGGCTATCTATTACTGCAGAGACTGAACCCAATTGTGCTAGTCATTTTGCCTCATTTTGAATAGGCTTGTGTAAGCCACTAACAACAAGTTTGTGAACATGTTGAAGGCTCCTCCCTAAATATTAGGACAGGACTCCTACTCACATATACTTGCATTCAAATTCAAGATAGCCCTACATGTTGAGTGTGTGTGTTCTCTCTAATCAGTTTGAAGTTGGAGTGTGATAAACTGGCCACTGAGAAGTCAGAGATGCAGCGTCACTATATTATGGTGAGTGGCATTATCTCTTGTCAGCGAGACCCTACTCTCAAAGGTATATAACAGTGTCTTTCCCCAGATTTTTTTCCAGTTCTTTTTGGGGATAGTTTTGGCTCCACATCTTTCCCTGTTTTTGGTGTGTTTTGCTTCAAGCACAGGTCTCAGTGCTATAACAAGTGCTATTTGGCTTTGGATGTATACTTACAGTGTGTTTATGTTTAGTTTACTATCATACAGAACGTCTTGTCTGTGCTATGTGTGAGGTCCTGTTTTGTCCTGCACCTAGTGTGTTAGTCTTATACTGTGTAATTGTCTCGTATCAATGTGTCAGCGCCAATTAACCAGGTCAAATTCCTTGTTCACTCATTGTATTTGGTGTGATTCTGATTCGGATATTTCTAAAAATGAGGGCTATACTTGTTTGTGTTTTAGGGGACCTTGTGCTCAAATATTATTTTTCTCTCTTTTTCTTGCTGTGGTAGCCCATGACTTCCAATGTATGTGGGGGAAACACTGGTGTGTGTGTTTTAAAGAGAAACGAGGAGAGAGTTTAAGCATAATCCTAATTTTTGTCTTTCTGTTTTCTCCCTCTGTTTATTGTAGTACTATGAGATGTCCTATGGGCTGAACATTGAAATGCACAAGCAGGTAATTGCACCCTTATCTTCTTTCCTTTTAACTATCTCTCCTTCTCTTTCCCTCTACCCTTTCAAGTTGTACACCAGCACCTGTTTTCCTCTCCCTTTCTCTCTGCTGTTGTAGTAGTCTGCACACCTGGGTCAAAAACCTTTCTTGGTTTGTTTTAGTCTACTATAGTTTCTGCATGAGTGCAATTTGTCACACAGACAATGCAGTGTGAACTAGAAAGTTTTGATAATCAAAGGAAAGTATTTGATAGTCAATTTAATTACTATCTACTACGCTATCTGTATTGTTATTATTGTTAGAATTATTTCCTAATGCTTTTTAGCCCAGGTCTGGCGCTCTGCTGGTCTGATTTTTTTTTCCCCCTGTTCCTTTCCAGGCTGAAATAGTGAAGAGACTGAATGGAATTTGTGCTCAGGTGCTCCCCTACCTGTCACAGGAGGTAATGACACAGTCAGCCTTATCAATATGTCCAGCCTCCACCTGCAAATCTGCTGTCAACACACTGATATACAATTGAGGCAGTAGATGCAAGCTTGGTTATAAGAGTTAAACCACTTGTGTCTTGTGTAATCTCCATTCTGGTTATGTTTGACATCGGCATCAAAGTTTCTGACGACCTTTTAATGTTTTTATTTATCCTTAAAATCACATAAATAATGCGCAAATCTGAAATATCTAGCACTGTTGACCATATAGTGCCTAATCGTATCACTTGTCTTGTGCTTTATACTTCTAATTTCCAGCAATCACAAATTCCCCATGTACAGTGTAATATTAAAGCTTTGAGATCATTTGCAGAGGTGTTTTTGGTTATGTGGTGTCTTTGTTTTAGCATCAGCAGCAGGTCATGGGCGCCATAGAGAGAGCCAAACAAGTCACACCCCCTGAGATGAACTCTATCATACGAGTAAGTTGTTTGTATGTGTTTGTCTGTTTCTGCTGTCTCAGAACAGAGACTCAGGGTGAGAGATGGAGTGTGTGTGTTTACATGATGTTTCTCAGAGAGCGATTTTAAAGGTGCTACATACATTGCATAACATTTCTAATCATCAATGTATCATTGCCAAATGAATTGTGTTACCATGGTATAATTGCCATAAACAAATATGACCATGGTCGAGATGGTCGGCAGCTTTTATCTCTCGTCTGTAGTTTTGTTGGTGTTTCTCAAAATGAATCCCGTAAAGCAATCTCTCTATACCGCAAAGAAATCCAACAGATTTCCTGACGTTCCCGCCAAATCTGACCCTGTGGCACACAATGTAAAATGCAGTGTAGAGGCTGCCAATCTTTTTGGTGATGGTCTTATTTGTTGACGGTAATGGGCTAAGCCATGCTAAACCTACAAAATGTGTCGACATCTGTATACATGTAAAAGTCTGTGTATGTAAGGTATGCACTCACCTGTATACTGCGTCTTTGCTGTGTGTGCTTTTCAGCAACAGCTCCAGGTACACCAGCTGTCCCAGCTCCAAGGCCTGGCCCTGCCCATGACCCCACTGCCCCTGGGTCTCACTCCGCCCTCCCTACCCACAGTCTCCTCCAGCTCCGGCCTGCTCTCCCTCTCATCCATCCTGGCCAACCACTCCCATGCCCAGGCCCAGCTGGCTAAAGAAGACAAGGCCCGAGACGCAGCAGAGAGAGAGCAGAGAGAAGAGGACGGGGACAAGTCAGACTAGTACAAATGCAACAAGAGGGGGAAGGGGTGGTGAGGCAAGCGGAGGAAAAGGAAAGGTGGGGATAATGGTCTAACTGTAAATGGAGATGGATGTGGGTCTTGCTGACTCTCTGCAGAGGAGTGGGAGTATTGATCTAGAAGAGTAACTGTAGGGGTGGCGTCAAGTTGCATTGGTAGAGAGAATGGAGTTGAATTCTTCCACAGTGTGGAGGTTGGAGTGAAAGAGGGGAGTGGTTTGGATGTGTAGAGAATGAATGGCTGAGAGCGAGACAGTGGAAGTTATTGTTAATATTATTTAGTGGTAATAGCTTCTAGACTTTAAATAGATGCTTTTTAGTGTAAGCCACTATCGTTAGGCTTGAACAAGGTAAGTGTTGAGTTTTCCCTCAGAGTTTGGCGTGAGAGTTAAGGATGAAAGCTAACAGCAGTCTCCCCCACAAGGTTCCACCTCTTGCAGGATTACATGTTTTTCATTGCTTTCACACAGATCTCTACTTCTCTGTTGCTTTTTAGTTTTTTGAATCACTTATTAATATCAAATCTGATGTAATTTTTTTGTTTCCTGTCTTTTTTTTGTCCCTCTGCTCCTACCATACTGGCCCCACTATCTGCCAATCCCAACAAGGGGTATTAACTCCTGCACCATCTCTTTTGCCCCCTTACTACTTTTCCTCCATTTTGATTGGGTAACGTAGCTCCGTCAACCTTTTCCCCAACCTCTTGAAAAACATTGACTCTAGCTGTTTAGACAGTGATGCCATGCATTTATGCACTGGGAACCAAATAAATTCTTGAAAAGTTTGAAATTAAATGGGATGTTTTAAAGGGACATTTCACTATGAAATAAAACTTCAGACTCATTCAGACCTCATAGCCCTCTAGTGTTTATGTTGCAAACTACTGGATGCACCCTTTCAGCTGTGTACCTCAAACTCAAATGAATGGGAAGTTTTTTTCCATTGGAAAAGTAAAAAATCATAGTATTCACAGTCAGGTGCGTTTTGGTGGATTTGTGTTTGATCATAGGCCTAGCTGCTACCCACACCGGGGTGTGGCCCTCGACTCAACTTTCAATTTGAAAAATGTAAGCTTCAAAATTCATTGACTTTTTTTAATTGTGTTCCATGAAGTTAAAGATCAGCCAATTAGACATCCAAAGTGTGTGTGTGTGTGTGTGTGTGTGTGTGTGTTAGAGTGAATGTAATGGGGGAGAAGAAAACAATTGATTGTTTAAATTTTTTCACAAAGCACCTTCTGTATTTTCCGTACCCTTTACTCCTGCTCCTTTCCCCCTGTTGGTCCACCCTTTACCTGACCAAGACAAACTTGAATGGGACCTAAACTTCAGAACCAGATGGTTGTAAAAGATAGAAGAGCGTGATTTTCAGAGTACTGTATTTCTGTAAGTTAGCGTAGCACTTCAGTTTGTACTGATACTGTATCGAGCACCCATCTTTCCTATCATGTTTGATTTGTGTGAGTTTCAAGGGAAGATGTTTCCTTTTTGTTTTCTCATTGTTTTGAAGAAGACCGTGTCATGGCTGAGTCGCTAAAGCTCTTGAAGCAAATGGTTCCCTCAGACAAGAACAATGAATTTGTGAAAGGTTCACACCCAAAATGTGTGCTTGTGATTCATGAGAAATTGTCCCTGTTGCAAAAACTAGCAAATTATGTTGAGTTTCACCAAAATTCTCTAAAATATCAAAAGATAAAACTAATTTGTGATCAGTTATAAATTCTAAATATCATTTTGTTTTTAATTCAAAGAGCATTGTTATAAACAAGACCCAAAATGTTGTTCACCTTTCAGGCAACAGGGGGCAACAATGTTCTTTTTTTCCCCCCCCACCAAGCAAGTTATACTCCAAGACTGAGCACCTGATGAGGTACAGGTTGGACTGTTCTGTTCACATCTCTGAGTGTCTAAGTTTTCACATACGCCTGTTCAACGTTGCACTCTTTTTGTCTTTTAGTTCCTGACTGTGGGCCACCGATTGGTACACTGACACTGTTAGTTGTTATTCCCCTGCAATGTGAGTGTTCGACAGAGCATTGGCAGCCCGTCTTTACGTCTGAGTGTGTCCGTGTTTAACGAGAATCGCAGTTTCTACCTTTTTCTCTGTATTTTTTTTTTTTTTTTGAAAAGCACTTAGATTGTGTTTCAATACCGCTCCTCTGGCTTTTTCCCCCCCCCCTCTCCGTCTGTGCTAGCCTTGGTGAGATGAAAATGTTTTCCTCCCCGGAGATTTGAGTTGAACATGGTGAGTGCAAGTGCAGATCAATTGACTCTGTGATGCACTCTTTGTGCCGACGCCCATCTCTGTAGAAAAACCTCCTTGGCAGAACTCAGACACATGAATGGTTTGTGTATTTGTTTTTTTCTGTGAAGGGCCAATTTGTATACATATGAATATATCAATATACATATTTTTTAAAGCATTTTTGTATGTTTCAAAGCTGCTTTTTAATGTGTGCGTGAGCAGGTGTCATGGAAGACTTTGATGTTGTATGTGTGCATTACTTGCCTATAGTAAGAGGCACCATATTGAATACCATGCCATTTTCCTGTTTTTTCTCTCCCATTCTCTCAGTAGGCAGTAACATTTAACATTTTTTGAGCTTTGTAAATGTAATTTTTTTAATCTTTTTTTTTTTTTGTGCAAAACTTAAAACATGAACATGTTTATAATGTATGTTGTTTATGAACAATATTGTAGCCTCATTTAAAAAAAGAGTGGGGCAAAAAAAAAAAAAGATGTAAAACAAGCAAATGTGTATGCTGAGAATGAACCATTCAGCCGTAAGGAAGCTTCTCTGGTGCCTTACAAATAAAAGACCTGATTGAGAGATGTTGGTTTTTCTTGGCTATTTGAGCGTGTGAAAATGACTAAACTATCGGGAAGAAAACTGTTCTCCTGAAATGACAGCTAGAATAGAGAGTGAAACAAAGCTCACCAACTGACTCATTCAAGCACTTGCATGAGAAAGTGCTTGAATGAGTCAGTTGGTGAGCGTTAGCTTTCACAGTGACTACAATCTAGTCAGCCTTGAGTCATGAGAAATGTAGCAATTCCATTTCTGACCTGAAGCTGATGAACATGTTGCTTCTGGTATTGGACACATTTCAGCTGTACATCCCTCCCTTGACGAAATAGTTTGTGTGGTATGAAGTTCGGTACTTACACAGATACACATTAGCGGCTTCAGGAATGTGATTACAGGGACATGCAGTTCAATGGTGTTATAACAACAATGCATCACAGAATTCCCTTTGGGTTAGTCACGCCTGTCAGGAGTCAGTCGTCGTATAGCCGTGGCCATGCCGGATTTAAACAGGCACATAACGTTTTAACGCTTTACAGATCAGATGTTGGTACGCTGTCTAAATAGAAAAATCCCTGTTTAGTGAGCCACACAAAGATCAGCCCTGTTCCATAGAGGGGTTTGATAAACGTAATAGTGCTCTAGTTCAACCAGTATAACTCTAAGCTTCTCTGAGATGGCGTAACAGCCTCGGTCCTCTGGCACTGAGGAATCCCACAACAGGTCCAAACTTGAACCCTGCCTCAATGTGTTGTGCACTAGCAGCAGAGAGTTAGTCAGTGAAAAATCATTCATTTCTGTAGAAGTAAGCACTCATAGTCAACATCCGGGCTCATCTTTAGGGAGAAACTACAAAAAAAACAGCACATAAGCTAAAGGAAAATACTACAGTAGGTTACATACAAGTATATTCTTAAAGGGGGAAGGGGGATCTATGAAGGTGGACTTGTATTTACTTGCTGTGTCACACATCATCCACCCATGAAAGTGAAATGGTTCCCCAGGCACTTGAGGTACAAGCTACAGACATCACATACATATATCTGCAATACATGAAATACAAAACCTTTGCTTTAGCGGAGGCCTGAGCAAGAGTTGCTCCAACATGGAAACGGACCTACTAATGCAATGCCAAGTTGGATACAGTCATCAACAAAAATAGTGTTTTAAACATCCATGATGCCTTCAGGTGTTATAGGGAAAAAAAACAAAAGCATGGAATGTAGCTAGTGAAAGCATTCAACACAGACTACCAACAGACTGCTATGCACAAAGACAATATTAGTGTCCATAAAGAAGAGAGACAACCAGTACAATGTTACAAGCTCAAAAAGGTTCAAAAGTAACATCACAGCAAAGTAGTGGTAGTACATTCTTAAAAACAATACCGTTTATTAGTAATCAACAAAATCAAATTGCTTGCACTATACATAATTGTGGTTGTATGTATGTACGTAACAGTTTAAGCAGTCCATCTTTACACATGCATGTAAAGACAGTAAAATACAGAGACATGGTATAGAAAAAAACGAGGGACAGATGGATAGAAACTATTTCCAGTGTAGACGCCGTTCTTGTAAAATAACAACACAGCCTTTATCTGATCGCCACCAAAAGCTGGACAGAAGCAGGCAACAAAATGGAAAACTGTAAATTCCCATGGTTGAGTTGTTCCACTCAAAGTCAGAAAGGAAGCTGGTGTTTTTGAAACCTACACATCCCTTTTTTCTTGGTCGACTCACAGCACTGCTTCCTCCTCCACAGGTTTCAAATGGAATATATTGTCCCTAAAAAAAAAAAATCGGCTTCAAATAAAACGCAGAATTAAGAAACATAGAAAATTGGGATAAAAATGGCACACTCTCAAACATTACTACACTTTTACAAACTGTACACACAAGCACACCGCAAAAGACAAACACAGTGGAGCTTCTTTGAGCATCTAGTGAGTTTTAGCTGTGAAAGTGTTGCGCGTCGTCTCCAGAGGAAGCGGCTCCTGCCTGCATCGTGATTCCAGCGTAGTGGTTATTGTGTGACATTTCTGATTAATCGTCTTTAGAAAGTTCTGTGGTAAATGGTGCTGCAGTTAGAAAACGTAGGTCCGGGTTAGTTAAGAGCGTTACGTGGCGTGTTGCTGCTGCGATGTGCTCATACAGGTCCAGGGTAGCTGTAGTGGTTCCTGTGCTGCGAGTCAGGTGGCTGCGGGCTGGGTTTGCGCTCAAGGTGTTCGTTCTCGGCGGTGTCTGGCCGCGTGCAGGGAGGGGGTCGCTGCTTGAAGAAGTCTGAGACGTAGCGGACCTGAAGGTAGAGGAGAGCGACAATTATTACGCTGCATTTTTACAAACAAAAAAAAAAAAAAAGTCCTCAGGCGCACAGGAAGTGATGCGTTTTATGTTTCCAGGCAGCAGCAACAGTGGTTGGTTTGGAACTAGTAGAAGAACAGACAAAGAAAAGGCCAGCACCTACAGAAACTCAAACTTCATCAATTGAAAATCCAAGGAAAAAGACGAAACACCACGGCAACAAGCGCTTAGCACCACAGATGTCGCGAAAAATCCAAAAAACAAGGATCTTTAAAGTAAATGAATTACTAGTTAACAACAAGCACACTTGGCAGCCTTCCTAGAAATCTAGTACAAATCACAAACACACACACACTTATACTCACAGTGAGAACAGCGATGAGGGCTCCTTGCAGCAGTCCCACCAGGACGTCGCTCCAGTGGTGTTTGTAATCGGACACGCGCGTGTATCCTACATACAGAGCAAACGCCACCAAGAAGAACTGGATGGTGGGTCGAACCAGACGCGTCCACTTCCCTTGCATTCGGGCCTGCACATAGAGCTGCACACACACACACACACACACACATCCATTTTTAATCTGAACCCATTGTAACTGCATCAAATCCTGTGTATTTATAAATAGCAAACACTTTTGGATCAGCCATTCATTGGTATGGCTAGATAACCAAGCATCTGGGAGTGGAGTCAAACAAAGGCACCATTTTTAGTAGTTTCAGACTATTGCACACAATGAAACAGGAATATTTCCCATGTCCCCAAGACACACATACATGTAACTTTCTCACACATGATAACGGATCTCTTTAATGCTATACTTGATAAACTATGATTCCTTAAGGTCAGCAACAGAGCAGGGTCTCTGTGTCTTGTTCAGGGGCACCACGGCAGGGCTTGAACACAGTCTGCCTACTCACTACGCCACCCTGCTGCCACTACAGGGTCTAGAGTGCAGTAGCCAACCAGCACCCATGGCACCCCAGGCAGGGGTTTAGTGTCTTGCTCCAGGACACTTTGGGATTGAATCTGTGACCTTCCGGCCATTGTACAGTGTGTCGTATTACAACAATGATGTTGTGTTGTTGCCATGCGCCTGTGTCAACCATGCGCCCTCTGTTTTGGTTCATTTGTGTGTATTTTTGGTAAACTGACATTCCACGGTAAAAGTGGAACACTCACCGACAGAAAGAGCATGCAGTACATCCCAAAGGAGGAGTGGCCAGAGTAGAACGATAACCTGGGAAGCAAAACAAAGCCAGCAGGCCACATTTCAGTGATTCACTTCTTTTTAGTGTGTTTCAAGCCACGAAGAGACAAGGATTAATAAAGACACAGAGATGAAGCATTGGAAAGAGATGTACATGTCTGCAGCCCCACCTGGATTCAGTCACATTGCGAATGTCGCCTGTACAGTTGATCTGCAGCATGTATCCATTACAGACGCTCGGCGCGCACACAGACAGGAAGTCTGGGCGGGGCCGGCCTATGGTGAACTTGGCCAGGTCGGTCAGCGATTGGCTGACAGCACCTCCAAACAGGAAGGTGCCCACCACCTTGTAGAGTGCGGAGAGGTACTGGTTGAACTGGGAATTGGAGCGGAGGCGCTTGGTGTACACCAAGTAGGCCTCTCCTGATGTGATCTGGGGAAGTGATTGAAGAGATATGGGAGAGAAAAATTAAGGGTTTCAATCCAAAATGCTATATATCTATTTAAAAAAAAAAAAAAAATCTTTACCAATGTTCATCGCACAATATGTCAAGAATACAGCTGATCATCAGACATTTAGAAGCAAATGTAAAATATTTAGCCAGCAAATAATTTCAATAATTCCTAAAATCCCTTATGAGTTTTTCTTTTGTGCCAGCAATCATTTTTACAAGTAGGTAACACATTTCTAAATAGTGGCCATCTTATTCTGCTATGAAACCCTTCAAACTCCCAGGTCATGCTGGTAACAGATGGCTGATTTATATATACAGTGTAACTTCACTGTTTTCCTAATGCAGCGGACTGCTGGGCTCCATCAGGCCCACAAGGTATTGGGGCTCACAATGACTATGGAGCAGGTGATGGTGATGGCAGCCATGCCTCCATGGGAGATGGTGGCTCTCCTGTATGGGTAGCTGATGCTCTTGTCATCACAGTGGATTCCTCTCTGGTACGGGCGGAACATCAACGTCAGGATGACTGAAGGAAGGGCCGCTGGAGAAAGACAGGAGAGATGGCAGTCTGTAGGACTAAAGCTCTAATCTGCTGAATAAACACAGTTGAAAAACATTTCTAAGAGGCAGAGCTGGTAACAAATGTCAATGACGGCCTTTTTCCACTCAATCATGACCGTGGCATTCATGATCTTAGCAGCTCAACAGGCTAGCTAGCTAGCGTACCTCGATAGGCTAGTATGGCTAGTTTGAACTTGGAAGGCCAGCTAGGCTAACTAGCTAACCTAGATAACATGTATTCAGTTAGTAGCTAGCTCCGCTCTCGCCCCTTCTCTTTTTCATTGAATTTGAATCTAATGTTACTTAGCCATAAAAACTGTGGTTGGTTGGCTCCGCCCACATTTTGGCACTAATGTGTAAAATGTGTGTATTCTTGACGAGGAAATATCCAAAGAAAAACATTTTTAGCACTACAACCTGCACTAAACCCACGAGTGTGACCACAACACTGATGTGGAAAACTAAAACACCCCCCCCCCCAACACCAATAGCCTAAAATTACAGAGGAAATTGTGGATGAGAATCATGTTCAAGTAATAAAATGTTATGAGTTTTTTCCAACTAAAAAAAATGGTGGAATTTAGGCTTGGAACAGTTAAGGCAGCAGTAAATGCACAACCTTGGAGTAGTAATGAAAGTACTACAGTAGTTTCTAAACCATGAGGTATTTAAGAGGTCCATCCTGAGAGCAGAGAGTTCAGGGCAGATCCATCAGCAGTGCACTGACAAGTCACACATGTACCGCAACACTCAGGAAACAGCTAGAAAGACACTGTCGGGCTGATCTTCTGTCTGCATGTAAACATAATCGCCATCAGTCGAGCACAGTGACGAGGGCTTGACCTCACCAGGCTGCACTCTCCCTCTCTACCTACAGAGGATGCTCCTGTCACCCTGGACAGAACAGCCTTGACCTTTGACCTCAATGGCTTCATTTAGACAGTCAGGGGCCTGGGAGCTGGAGACCAAATTATGGGACTGGGACTGGGACTGGGACTGGGACTGGGACTGGGACTGGGACTGGGACTGGGACACACACACACACACACACACACACACACACACACACACACACACACACACACACACACACACACACACACACACACACACACACACACACACACACACACACACACACACACACACACACACACACACACACACACACACACACACACACACACTTCCCCAAACTGATCTCTCACAGAATAGTCTATGGAATGGAGGTCTTGCTCTCTCCACCCTCACCCACCTCATCGCCGACCCCCTTTCTTTCACATGCTTGTGCGTACACACAGAGACAGACAGGCAGGCAGGCAGACAGACAGACAGACAGACACAGGAAGAGAGAGACAGAGAAAAGAGAATTTGGTTCAACAGTGACTCAGAGAGCGCAGACAAAGGCTCAGAGCCAGACTGGCACAGCGGCTCCAGAAGAACATAAAGCTGTCTCTTAAATCTGAGCAGGACAATAGCCCAATCTACCAGGCTGATGTCAGGAGCTTTCTACACTACAACCTTTAAATGGTTTTCCTGTTTTCAAGAACTCCGCGCTGAACTCCTGAAGTTAATAAGAGTGAGGAATGGAGTTTGCTTTTGCAAGCGGCAGCTGAATATTTATTTGGTAACGCCAGAGAGTGGCTCTCTGCTAACAGATTGCTTCCTTCCTCGAGGCTCTGTGACAGTCGCTCTGACAGGCTGGATTTAGGGAAACCCCACACAGACACACACACAGACACACACACAGACACACACACGAGTACAGAAAGGTAAACACGTCCCAGACAGGTAATTTTGGGAAGGTAATTCGGACATGATGTCACCAATGAAGACTGCACATGTATATACGTCCGTCCGTCCGTCCGTCCGTCTATTAAGTCTGACGTCACACAGACTGTGGCAGCTCGTCAGGTGTGAACATTTACAGTGAACGTTCCCTTCCCTCTCGGCTGCTGCCTGTGCTAGCGCTCTCAGCCGACCTCACAGAGTAGAAAAGACAGAAATCCCACTAATATGTAAACCTGGTGTAGAGTTTCAACCACAAGCGAACCGCCGAGCAGACAGAGGCCTCCTCTACGCACTCACAGTGTATATGGTGGATTCCATAAAAGCATATAGTGTTATGGCGGTGAACACAGGCCACGTCTCTGGTCAGCCGTCATTCCACCAGGTCAAGCATGTACTCAGCTCCTCTTTGAAGTGAGGGCTAACTATTGTTTATTCTGCGGCGTGCAAGGATAACATTTAGATAACAGACTGCTTGTTTGACTGCAGTCCCTGGTGGCTACACTCTAGGAGGGTGGGGATGTGTGTGGAGTTAGGCAATGACACACACACACACACTTAACAACAGATCTGCGTGGAAGTGAATTCCCCTTTATATCAAACATGCTCCGGCAGAGCCCACGGAGAGTTCCTATTATCTTAGTTGGACTTGCTGTTTTTATGTGCTCTATTATTCCAGAAGGCCTGGTATGTTTTCATAGGCCGGTGTTACAGGGGCGGCCTCCCCCTCCCCCCTCCCCTCCCCTCCCCTCCACCAGAGGCTGGGCTGAGCCGGTAGAGGGGGAAGATAAGAGGGGGACGAGGGGGGGGACACACCGATGAAAGAAAATGACCACAAGTGCAATAGACAGATCTCCATTATCTGAGGTGGAGCACATTATGGTGACGCTTGACAGAAAAAAAAATCTGTCCTTTGGTGGATTATTCTATTCTTTTCTATTCATTCTATGTAGAAATTAGTCCCAGACACACAACGTTGCTGCTGAAGGTGTTTTTGTCTCCACTGGCAACGTGGACAGACCAGCCAGAGGAGAGATAAAAGAAGGGAAAGTATTATTTTATGCTTTCACAATCTCTTCTGGCTAGAAAGTCCCCAAGTCCACTTTGAGAAAATAAACATGATGGAATTTGGGATCAGGCACAAGTACAACTTCCCCTTAACCTCTGACCCAGCAGGAAGTGGAAGTGTTCCTGTTATTCAGCTCTCTCAAGAGAAGACGTGATCTCCAAGACTCACATCACCACTGTCACATTCAATGGTATCAGCTGACGGGTCTGTGAACACAGCCCAGAGGCTATAGGCCTACATGTATGATCCCAATGGATGACGATGACATGTCTGCTATGTTCCCTCCCAATTTGCTGGATAACGAGGATAACCGGTGTTCCAAGTCACACTGATGTGCTGCAGTTTGGAGTTTAAATGCAGTAAAATATAAATGCAGTAATCTGTTTTTACACCGCACTTCCCAGAGGTCACTTGTCAATCAAACAGTGTGGCCGGTACTGACTTCTTTCTGACCTACAGAAACTCAGACAAAGAGCAAACACAGACACGCTAACAACAAGACCCACCTGACACCGGGTGTTCAGAAGAGCAAATGGAAAAGCTTTAAGGAACGGGGTAAAGGTTGAATCACTGTTGTGTTCTATCTAACAGGGATAGAGTAGCGAAACGGACCTTTATTTATATGAAAATCTTTATTAGGATTATATTAAAACAATGTAATAACATTCAATCATTCATTCATTCACTCACTCACAGGTTCATGCCGTTTGCTCTTTGTGTTATTTTCAGGTACTCAATAATGTGGTGTGCTTTGGAATCTAAAACCTGAAGTGATTTGACTTCGACCACAACACACTTTCTCTTCTGCACCTCATTTCCCTGATTTCTCTTTCCATTTCTCATCCCTCTCTCTCTCTCTCTCTTCCTCTCTCTCTCTCTCTGAATGCTGGATATTTTCACACAGGAATGTCAGTGAGCAGAAGTCAACACGTCCCACTTTACACTGACAAATACTTGGCAGAAACAGATACTGTGCGGGCACGTGTGTGTGTGAGTGTGTGTGTGCGAGCATGTGTGTCAAGAACACTGTTGGAGAGGAGCATCTCAAACATGTCAGCAAAATGTTAAAATGGCACGTAAATAACAGTCTACTGGGACAAGCAACAGCAGCTGTTGTCAGTCACTTGCTATGTCCCTTCTCCCAAGCCAGCTCTGTTGCAAAACCTTGGATTTGTTGAGACATTTTTTTGTAGTGGCTCTGTAAAAACTAAACTATGAGTGTAAATATACTCAGAAGCAGGATGGGTGGGAAAAACATATTTAGCAATATATACTCTTGTCCCTTACATGCCGATTGTCATCTATCCTGTATTTCTCGATCATTTGTGGACCTAAGCAAAACATCCATTTTGTGTTTTTGCCTTTCAGAATGTTGTACTGTGTGTATGATATCACAGACTAGTCTCAGTTGCTTATATCTTTAGAAGTGAGTTATTGATCCACAACTTGGACATCCCATACTGCTGTGACCCTCCCCTTCTGTTCCCAGATCAGTTCACTAAGCTGTGCATTCACACTGCGAGCAATACAATCAACAAGTCGTCGGAAGTCTATTCATTTCCAAGAGGGCCGAGTGACCACTGAAACAATCTCACCAATGTGATTTAGTTCTATGAACAATAGTTCTGTCTGGAAAGTTCAAAATGCGTCAGTCAAAGTTCTCTCTCAACCTCACAGAAGCACTGAAGGCGAGAAGCACGACCCCAGTGACTCCAGCGGGCTTGAAAACAGCAGCAACAGCTGTGCTCGGTCTTGTCGACAGGGAGCTGGAAAGGCCGTGGCGCTTCAATGTCTCATGATGTACAAATAACCTTAAAACAAGATAAACAGAGCAAAAGCCAAAAGGCAACGAGTTCAGCTAGTCACTTCAAATTGATTAGTTCAGCATTGCTCGGTAACTAGAAACAGTGAGGCTTCCTAAAAAGGCAAAGCCAGGACTCAAAGGGAATGGTTGTTTTTATCATCTGATCATGTCACATGACACATTAAGGTGCCATATCATTCAGATTTCATATTTTTCTTTTCAAATCTGCTACGGCTCAAGGCTGCAAACTGGCCTGATGGGAAGGATTTTAATAACTGAGGGGATAATATAACTTTGATAACTTTAAATTTAACCAGTTAACCAACATCCACTTTTAACAAAGTCTACATTAAACATCTTCGAGCCTATATACAGAAATAGAGGAACATTTGATTTCCTATAATAGGGCTCCTTTAAAGTGATTTTTCTCATCAACGTTACAGTTGCCTCTTCAAAACCAGACATGGAAAGTGATCAGGTTTGCATTGTGATCTGTACTCGGTGTAGTCTGGATGCAGTCCAGCCGAAATGTGCATATAAGCCATGTATAACAAAAACATGGACGGGAGGGGGGGTAGATACAGCCACAGGAGACACATGACAGCCATTTTCAGGCTGTGTGGCGATCTGATCTCATCAAATGTGACTTTTAGAATCAGGAAAAAAAAAATCATATTGAAACGCCAAAAGCACCCAAAGCCTGAGACAACTTTCTGACTGAGATCTGAATAGCGGCCATAGTATCTGTTTGTAACAACAGACGGGTTCATCCCTCTATTAGGGTAGCATCTGTCTGTGCTTTGTGTCAAAGTGAGAACTGGACGTGCAGTAGTGTGTGAGAGTGTGTGTGTGTGTGTGTGTGTGTGTGTGTGTGTGCAAGTTGTACTTTTGTTTGCAGTGGTAACAAAGATAGCAGGAGAGGTTCGACAGCAGGAGGGGGAGAGAGAAAAATAGAAGAATCAGCAGCTTCAGAGATCTGTTACAATTTGGACATTCAGCACATTCCAGCCATATCAATCTGCTGCCACACAGCGAGGAAACCCAGATACACAAGCACAGATACAGGTTATACACACACACACACACACACACACACACACACACACACACACACACACACACACACATCCACACACAATTTATCGAAACTGCAATCAAATCTGACAGTTTACATTCTACCCACAGACCACAGCGGATTACGGTCCTCATGGGAGACCAACAAAAACAAAAAGAGGGTGTAGGTGGATGGCATGAAACAGGAAAACATTATAGGAGAGATAGACAGATTGAAAGAGGAAATAAAGAACAGGACACGAGGAGTGATATGAGTCAGCTGTAATCGGAGACTGGGTTTGTACAATGGGACTAGGCCTATAATCCTAAAAAGCTGTTCACCCAAAATAATCCACATGCAAGCGTGCAGGTGAAGCAGTGAGATATCCATCATGTGAAAAAAGTGACACCTGGGCTTACAAAATGATTAAAACACAAGTTGAAAGGAAGATCTGACACTTTTTAAAGGTTAGTGGACACACACACACACACACACACACACACACACACACACACACACACACACACACACACACACACACACACACACACACACACACACACACACACACACACACACACACACACACACGGCGGTTAAATGGAAGCACAGTCATTATCATTCCTCCCTGTCAGTCACCTAGCTCTCAGTGTTTCTCAACACTCTGGTCTGGACCTGACAAGGGCTCCACTGCTTTAACCTTCAACCAGTGGGCCATTCATTTAAACGGCTGCTGACTGGGACAGGTACATTCTTGTTTCCTCCCATAGTTCCCCTAAAACCGCCCCCCCCCACAAGTTACCACCTCTTATCACTCCTGGTATTACAAATGTGAGCTGATGAGACAGATGAGTAACAGATGGATGGGAAGACTTTGTCCATCCCTGTGTGTCTATTCTACAAATGGTTTTGTGTCGTTTCCGGAGCAAGTTAGAACAGGCCTTTCACTACAGTATTCTCACACACACACACACTTTCTCAAAACACAGGATTTTAACTGTCAAGGAGAGATTCATAGACAGTGCTCTTTGCTCACCCTAAGCCTAAGCAAACGCCACAGGGCAAATATGCAAGAGGGAAGGGAGACAGAGGGAAAGACACAAGACACAAACAAGACACACACACACAACAAGACACACACACACACACACACACACACACACACACACACACACACACACACGACAAGCTAATGTGCACATGAAGAAATAAAATCAGGGACAAAATCAGTTAGCACTTTATTTACACACGCCCCATGTGAATATATCACCCTACTCAAGATAAGTGTGCAGTCTTCTCCTATCTGCTCCCACAAGACATCAGGACAAGCTCGGTCAAAAGATCAATGACACCCAGAGTTCAGTTGCTCTCAAGTCCCAACAGCATTCCTACTCACTGTTGGGAAAGACTCTGGCCTGTTTAAACAAGATGTGAGCAACGATAGCCTGCAATATGTAATGGACCAACAAGTGTTACTCAGTGCACTGTCACTGCCACCATTTCTACTGCATGCAGCCTTCTGCCATAACTAACATGAAGTTCAACTCTTCTGTATGGGAAACATGGATTACTGTCAGGGTTAAGTAACTTTGGGGAATTGTGACCATGAGGTAAACATGTGGATCAATGAGGTAGATCAATAAATCAAGTGTGTGTGTGTTCAACAATCCCATGTTTGTAAAGTATTTAAGTGAAGGTAATCTTATCTTTATATTTTCGCTGAGATTTTCTGGAGTACTAGAGAGAATCAGGAATGCGCACACCGGGTCAGCTATGACACCTGAAACAAATCCTATTTTTCAGCCATGTTGTTAGGAGGAGAAAAAAGGGTGGTCACTTACCAACAAGGACACAAAGAACATCCACTACAATCAGGATCATCTTCTTTCCTTGCTCTGTCATGTTTCCTCTGGTGCCGCTTCACTTACATAAATGAATCGTACTTAAAAATAAAAAAAAAAGGGGGGTTGGGATCTAGCGAGTGTTTGGAGTTAAAATGGAAAAAAAAAACAATGTCAGGGCAACCCGATCTGCTCGTTCTTCCGGCTCCACTCCTCTACCTGTCTGCCCTACGCTGTTGAGGTGTAAGTATGGACGCGTCGCGAGCGCAGTCCTGCCCTTTTAACGCGCGGTAACGTGGGGGGGCGGGTTGCGCGTTTGCCAACACACACTCTGCACACAAGACTGACAGATCATTTAAGCTTCCCTAAATCCCTCCTATTGACCAAAAACAGTAAAACGCATTCTTTGTTACTCCCCCTCTCTCTCTCTTCCTCGTCTTTCTCTCTTTTTCTTTCCTCTCTCGCCCTCATCGCATCAGGATCCAAGGAGTGACACTGAAAGTCCAGTCTCCCACGTGGTTTACTCATTGGACAAAGTCATGGCACAGCACACAACAGTTTCCCGGTGGACTTGTACAGTATCTGAGCCTCATCTTAACATAGTGTGGTCATTTTGAGCATGACACCATCACTGCCAGGTTTAAGGGTTTGATTCCCACTGGGCCCAACTATAATAATATGACTGACTGCCTTCTCACATAAAGATACTAAGACCTGACTGACTTACTGAATACCAGTCTAGAAGCTAAAGGTTATCTGCTTACTTCAAAACAACTAAGGAACAAATTATAGTAATTAATCAAAACAAACAACACACATGTGTCTTACACTACAATCATCACAAGCAGCACATTTTTTGTTTTCATGTTGAAATGGTGGCCTTGTCTACATCTTGTGATGCTCAGACAAACATCTAGGACTTCTAGATCATGCATCGTAATTGTGCGCGGCCCAAATTTCAAAAGTAAAGCTTTCAGTCACATCTTAAATCGGTGTTAGCTGCACTATATGGAACACTGAAAAAAAAAAAAAAAAAAATAGCACCCATTCACAGATGGTATGTACAGATGAGAATTGTGCAATCAGCATTTTGTACATTTTACATTCCTTGGTATTCGTGTCATGGCTAAAACTGCATCAACTCTGAATAGTAGCACCTTTTCAAAAGCACATTAACACATTTTCACAGTGAATTAAACAAATACAAAAAGAATCAATCAACCACAAAAATAGACTAAATCAATCAAACTGTACATTTTTTGATATGAAATGCTACATATCTGAGGAGATGTATGGATCACAGTCCACAGAATAGTCACTGGGAAGGAGAGAGAAGGAGGAGATGTCCAAAACATGGTGAGGGAGCTTAGAAAAAGAGAACGGGTCTGAGCTAAAGTCACTCGGAGAAAAAGAGTGAGGAAGAGGAAGAGGAAGAGGAAGAGGGAAAGAGGAGTGAGACACACTGCTCGAGCCTAGAAACGGACAGAGGGTTGTGACGGCGGCTCGGAGAGAGAGACTGAGGAACAGAGGGAAGGATGAGACCATTCTTCTCTGCTGGAGGGAGGTGGGAGATTTCCAGTCCGTCTGTCTGAGAGAGAGGCAAAGCAGATCCTGCATCCTGCAGATGCACGGGCAGCTCACTCTCCCCACCTAGCTGTAACCTGTTGTCATGGAAACTGGCAGGGGTGATCTGAGAATCAGTGAGCTGGAGATAGTACTGGGGGGGTTGAGGGAGGGTTTGGTTAGGCTGAGAGAAGAGGACATGGGAGCAGATGCAGTGGCAGGAGGGCAGAGTTGCAGCAGGGCTGTTGTGCTCAGCAGTGGAGGTGGTGGTGCTCCTGGTTGGGGGTGTTGGGGGACCCCGGGCGTGCTCTTTCTCACATCCTCTGGCATTATGTGGTGTTTGGGCCTCCGCAGTGTACAGGTGAGAGGGATACATGTGTGGACTACAGACAGCGTGATAGCCAACATCCTGGACTGGGTCCTGTAATCCACTTTCACCAACCAAAGTTATTTCTGAGTAATGGATTTTGGGCTTCTCTGCCATTGGCTGCCACTTCATATTCTGAGATGAAAGAATAAAATCAATGAATGAAATGTTTGAGGGTATTTTTAACAATTGTATTTTTTTTTTTTATCACTAATCAATTACAGCTGCACTACACAACTTCACATGTTGGCAGCTCCAAATGGTAGCAGGAGCTAAGGTTAATAGAGGTGTGTTTTAAGTTTGTGGCCAATCACCTAGGTTGCCCCTCTCCTTTACATGTATTCCTGGTGGAGTCTGCACACTGTCAGTGTAGTTGGAGATATCAGGACTTATTTTCTACCTTAAGAGAAATACTTTTTTTTGCCATTCATTTTTGTACGGTATGAAAAACCTCCACAAACTAATTTCCACAGAATTACCCAAGCTAGATCATCCATCACAGTAAACAAGAAACCTTAAAAAACCTTTGGTTTTGTCAAAGTTTCTCTGTTTGATTCTTATATAATTGTGCCCAAATTGAGTGTCTTCATATCGTCACTTTAAGCTCTGCTTCCTGTCAATCATCTGACAACCTCAGGAAGAAATTGAAGTCTCCACCAGGAAATAATCCCTCCAAAGCATGGCGCATCTCAAACGTCATTGTCGCTTCCATGCCTTCTTCTTCTTATTATTTCTCTTACATTTCCATTCATCACTTACTGTGGGACACTCTTCTCTAGTGCGGCCCCACTTTGTGATTTAGGCTGATAAGATGTATGTATTTTTACAAAACAATCTTAGTTACAAGCTTAGTTTAGCTTTAAAGTTATTGATTGATTGATTGATTGGTCAGGGGTTACAGGTTACCTCCAAAAGGGCTTTGGGGATCCAGTGGGCCAGGCTGCTATGAGAAGGGTCAGGGATGTCTTGACACAGCGTCTGTTTCACCCTACAGGGCAGGTTGTTAGGGTTAATATTACAGTATCAAATATTTGATTTGTTCAAGAACCACTTCAATCAAATGAGACCCGATCACCCATGCTCTTACTTGCCAACCTTGAGAGTCCAGAAACCAAAGTCCTTGTCTTTCTGGGTCCTCAGATTCAGAGATTTTATTTTCTGCATTCTGGTGACTTTTCAATGTATAAAATTGTATAAAGAAAACAACTGCATCTGCATCTCAGATGCAGAGTCTCCCGGGAAAATCTGGAGGGTTAGCAAGTAAGCCCATGCTCCTTTGTTTCACTCACACACAAGAGATGAATTTGAACGTTGTGTTTGTGTGTGTATGTAGGGGTTATGAGTGTGAGACCGATATCTTACGTCTTATTCTGCGCCAGAACGGCCGTCAGCACCAGCCCCAGTAAAATCAGGATGAATGGAAGGCTGGCACATTTCACCACAGTCATCACTAATGATGTATCCTCTGGTCCTTCACACACACACACGCATGCCATGCACACAAACACACACATACACACAAAGTTGAGTTGAAGGTAAAACCATATTTCTTTACTTTGATCGTATCGTGATTTTGTGTGTGTGTGTGTGTGTGTGCGTGCGTGCTTGTGTGTCCTCTTCACCTATATTCACGTTAGAAACAGGCCCTGCTACTCCAGCGCCAGCGTCAGTGTTGGCCTGAATGTAGATATCATAGTTACCAGGTGACAGATTCCTTAGGGAATAATTGTGAACCTCACCAGGCACACACTCTCCTGAAAAACAACACAGGATGAGTAAGACAATAAGATGAACAAAGTGTAAAAAGTTCATAAAATATATAAATAAAAACAATGTGCAAAGCAATTATGCTATTATAACTTGTTCCTGTGTGTGTGTGTGACTAGTTATCTATCTATCTATCTATCTATCTATCTATCTATCTATCTATCTATCTATCCATCTATCTATAACATGTGTGTTTCTTTGTTTATATGCCTGTCTGGATGCATGTGTCTGTGTGAGTGTGTGAGGCAACAGGCCTGCCTTCTTGAGCGTGTCCATATGTGTGTATAACTTACTCCTGGTCGGTTCGTTTGTACGCGCGTAGTGGAGTGTGTAGTTCCGGATGTAGCCATGTCGCTGCTCCACAGGTATAGGACTCCAGCTGAGCTCTACTCTGTTGCCAGATATCGCCTGCACCTTCACTTTGGGGCCAGTTGAGGGCACTGTACAGGCAGGAAGGACGGTTATGTAGCCTTGTGGCCCCGATCTCTCTCTCTCCTGACTCTCTCGCTCCTTCTCTACAAATGATGTGCTTAAGTTTATGCTTTAGCCAGTTGAGGGCAGCAGAATGCCTCAGGTGTGTCTAGTCTGCCAGACAGAAGATCTTTCAATATTTAGATGGGTTGTGAGGGTAGCGTTCATGGGAATTACCTTTGACAGTTAAATTGGACTTGGACTTATTAGAAACTGGTACTGATCCTTCCCACTACATCATCAACACACCAGGGTTAATGACGTAAATCAGCCGAATCTGTAGCTACTTTGAGAGCTCGGCATGGGAAAATACGGTATAACTGTGAGGAAGAGGAGTGTGTACCTCCTTGGCTTGTGTAAACGTGGAGTATCCTGCTCTGCCCCGTCCCTCTGTCACCATACACAGCCTTGACAGAAACAGCATAACGTACCATCGGCTCCACTCCCTCTGTATCAACCCCGACATACAAGAATAGCCATAGTTAGCAGACTGGCGAATGCTCATCAGTTTCTTTTCACCTGAATGAACCCACATGCAGTAAAACACAGCCAGTATTAAGCAATATTCTAGGATTACCATTACTTGCCAGACAAGCACTGATAGTGAACACATTTTAGGTATTAAGTTGGAATATTCAGTGCAGCTTACAATGAGCAAAAGGACTCCATTATCATTGGCTTACCTGTGATGACCTTCCAGGTACTATTGAGCCTATCCCAGTGTAGAATACTGCTCTTTTCCTCTGTAACGGCGTGCCACTCTACTACAAAGCCGCTCACTGACTCGTCAACCGGAGCCGTCCATCGCACACCCAGGCTGTTGTCATCCAATGGCTGTGCAGTGATTTGGTCCGGGGGTGGGGGTTCTGAAGAAAAGGGAAAGATGACGAACAGGAGGAATAGCCAATAATGTACTGATATTCACAGAGATATACAATCATTTGTTCCAGGGCCAAAGGTAGATGCAGGAATGTGAGAAAGGATAACGGCATTTTCTAGAGGGTCCCTCTCTCCCTCATGTTTTTTGTGTTAACCTGTAGCTAGACAGATTTCACAGATGTCCTTACCTATATTTTCATAATTTTGAAATGGGTCTTGTAGCGGATAAGAAACATACTTTATCGTTTGTGCATCTACACTATGTGTCGAAGAATAAAACTTGCTTATTTAGCACCTTCTTCTAACTCCATTTGATAGGAACTTCTTTCAGGTGGAAAAACGTCTGAGAGGCGTGAAATGAGGCGGGATATAACCACGGAGGACGCTGGCGATTGGTGGGAGGTGGTGTCTGAGATGGGATTTCCGATATAAAGAAAAAGGTGTAAGCAAAGATCGTGGTAAGAGTTTTGGTGAAACTGGTGAGTCGCGTTAGCATTTGGAGAGGTTTTTTTATTTTTTATTTTCAGAATCTGATATTGTTTGGATGCTATGCTGCTACGGTGTTTTGCCTACTTCCTTGTTCCGATGTTAACATTTTCGTCTAACGTCATAGACACACCGACTCGTTGTGCACACATTAATCCCAAAACGTTTAAATGTATTTGTGTAGGAGCTACTTTGTAGTTCTTTTAATGCTTTATTAAATTTTGTAGATGCACATATCTCCTCCATTGATTACGTTACTACACTCAGTTTGCCACCTCAGAAATTTGGTTTTAATATGGTTTGGAGGTGAATGAAAACGAATGGCATCTAGAGGTAGGGAAATTATGATGATAACCTTTCCTCTATTAATAGTATGTAAAAAGCCACAGGAATCTTTAGTAGGGAGAGAGGGCACACTGGAAATGGGCTTAACATTCACTGTGGTCAGAATTGTCCTTTAATGTCATGTCTCGTGTAGGGCTTTGAGTGAGATCCTGTCTCTGAGCTACCTGTCTCAGAAACACCAAGGAGCCATATTTGAGCTTCCGGGGAGGTTCCCACAGAGTTGGAGGCAGTCAGAAGGCAGGAGTAGCGCCCGGGGGGGAGAAGCAAACTACAGGAAGTCCTTGTGTGGTGCAAAACTCCGCAACTCTCATGGTCGTTCAGGACTCGAGCACTTGTCCTCTTACATGTCGCATTGTAGGACAGAACTCTGCCATTGGCCAGAAAGTGAGGCAAGGGCTGAGGGGTGTAAACACAAACCACAAGACAAAACAAGAAGCAGAAACGCACGAGACAGTAAATAGAGCTGTGGTGGGCTGAAGGTGTTAGGCAATCTTCCAGAGAATTAGAAAATACCAATACTGCAACAAAACCTTCATATTTCACTATGTGTCTGTCTATTTGTCTGTCTATCTATCTCATCTGGGACTCAGCGAGAAGACTGTAGTGCAATAACAGGGTAATTTCAATTCAGACAAATAAACAAACAAATTAGAGATGATTGGTGAGAAGATGGTGATTAAAACTAATTAAATTCAAAAATGATTCAACTGTAAAACTGCAGAGCTCAAAGTGCGTCAGACACACACCCACACACACACACCTTCCAAAGCAGTGCGATGAGTCTCGACCCATTCCTTTTTGTTTCTTTCACCTGTCTCCAGAATGCTGGTGCCGCAGATGGAGCTGAAGGATTGATGAAGAGGGAGACATAGAAAAACTCATTAGACGGAGAGATATCAAAACATATTAAAGGAATAAAATGACTTTGTGGTAAATGAGGCGGCTGTTGCATGGAGGTGAGAGGCGTGGCCTTGTGACCACAAAGTTGCCGTTTGACTTGACTTGGCTGTCAATGTTCCCAAAGATTTTCCAATTGAGCTTCTCTGTGGCCAACAGTAGAAGGCTGTGATTATATTGGGCAACTCCCATGTGTTAATGTGAAGTAAGGCATTACTGAAAAAGTCAATCTTTCCTGGATGAAAGTTTTAAAAGAAACAGGTTGTGGCAAACAGGGGTGATAGTGAGCATGGTTCCAGTGGTGGAGAGTATTGAGGGTTGGCAGCATCTGATCTACATTGACACTCCTTAATCTGTTGCTTGTTCTTTCACTAGGTGGTGAAGCCTGGGGGAATGATCCCGTGTGATGTCGGATTTAAACAAATATGAGCTACCGAATGGGAAAACCTGTTTGCGCCATCCTCCTAGTGGTATTTCTAGGCTCCAATATCTCCCACTTGGCGTCATCAATTACGGAAGTGAGTCATCACAAGCAGCAAACATGGCAACAAATCCTAATACAATCAACTCAGAGCATAGGGAGACACTGCTGCAGGGTGGATGCTTTGAGATGGGGGCTTGAACATGGGTCTCCATACTCACTCAATTTTGAATTTGTTTCCCTTTTTTCCCTGTTTCTTTTTTATAGATTTTACTATTCTTCGTCTCACTCATCTTCTTCGTATTATTATTAATAATAGTATAATACAGAGATATATAGTGACTGAGAACAGATACAATACACGTCTGCCATTATCATCATAGTGTGTCCTCTCACCGTCCTCTCCTGTCCTGCCACGGCATCTGTTACTCCACTGGCTCCAGGGGCTGGCCTTGCTGTGGAAGTGGTGGCGAAGCCTGATGGTGTACAAGGTGTCAGGTCTGAAGGGACAAGCCACAAAGCTGCTGTCCGTTACTTTCACATCTTTGACCTGGATGCTGGGCTACAAAGGGAAGAGAGGGAATGGAAAAAAAGTCAAACCGTCTTCCGTCAAATTGTGAGGAAAGTGGCACAAAAGAAAGCTTCCTCATTCTGTTCTTCCAGTGCAAATGGAGAAAGTTTGTAACAGGAAACAGTGGGTTTTGTAGGAACTGTGGTCTCAAATAAATAGTTCACCCCAAAATGACAATGCTCTGGTTGTGCTGTACACTTGGACATGAAGGGACTTCCAGGTGTGCATAAGTATGAAATGTGTGAATGAGGCTATGTATGTATGATGCATGGTTGTGTTTGGCCATATTTATGTTCGTCAGACCTGTCCCTGTGGCGAGTACTCAATTTGGGAAGTCAGGTTTCCGCGTTTTATCTCAGTTTCAGACACAGCGAACGACATAGGACGGTCCCAGGTTACCATCAGACACTGAGGTCTACCGTTGACTGGCTCTACTCTGAGCAGATTCACTGGGGCCAACATCACTGAGAGTGAGGGAGAGACAGGGACAGATGAGGTTAGAAATAAAGACACAGAGAGGGAAAGAGAGGGAGAAACAAATGAGAGAAAAAACGATGAAGGGTGAGAGAGAAGAGAAGTGAAGGGCTTTAATGATCGGATGCAATACAGCAGTTTCCATATAGAATAAGACAGCAAGACATCCATACCTTCTTTTCTACCAGACTGACACCGGCGTGCTGACTTTGTGACACCGCTGGGGGAGTGTGCTGTGACGGCGATGCAAAAGGTAAACGCCACGTTGGAGTTGTCGATTCCCACCGTGCAACTGGTGTCTGATGTGGTGCAGTTGAACGTTTCAATTACTATCAGAGGGCTGTTCCTCCCCCAGGGCATAGCACTACCCAAACCCACATACACAAACAAAGAAACATGTGCACACACACACACACACACACACACACACACACACACACACACACATACACACACACTCATTGTCAGAGAGCTGTTCTTCCTGCTGAGTATAGCAGTTAAAACCACACAGAAGCAAATAAACCACACACATACATGCATGATGCACCAGCATGCACATACATGCACCATGCACCATGCACATACATGCACCATGCACCATGCGCACACTACAAATTACTGTTACTATATGCATTTACTGTTCGTGCTATGCAGAAATGTGTCTTCTCATCTGTATTTGAAATGCCATGTTGCTACTAATTTAATAGTAATAAACTAACAATCTTAGAATTCAGACAATTGTAGAAAGACAGTGAAATGGAAACTGTGTGCGTGTCATCTTAGCATTGTGATTAAATATCAACATTGCCATCAAACCCTCGCATGAATTGAAAGACGACCCATAATCATTTGCTTACAGCATAAAGGGTTTGTGTCAAACAATAACGACATAAATGACACAATGCAAAAATACAACGTTTTCTTAATGCTGAACATAAATTATGATGTTAACAGTTGAAATTACAACCTCTAACAGATTACATTTTGAAAGTACATTTTCAATTTATGGTGCTAATGTGACGCCTAACTCCTAAGAGAAGTAAAATACACTGAAATAGTGTCGCCTTCATATCATATCAGAAATCAACCTCCCACTCAATATCAGACATCAATTACTTTCCGGTGTACCAGCTCCCCTGAGGAAATGCTTAAATCAGATCTATAAGATAATACAGATTTCCTACACAGGCTCGGGGCAGACATGAAATAGCAGTTAGTTCTCAAGCTGATTCTTATTGTTATAAAATGGCTAGATTAAAACTCTTTGTAATGCCAGAATCCTCTCTCAACTCATTACTGAAAGCAAATGTTGACCTGGAATCAAGAGTTTCATTCCAAACTAGGATTTAAAAAGTGACCCAACTTTTACAAAATGATTGGTAGCACAAAATGAAAACAAATTAGGGTACTTTTTAAAGGATAGTGCATGAGAATGATCCTAAATCAGATTCTATTTATATTACAGTCATTTGGCAGATGCTTTTACTAAAGTGACTTACAAAGGTGATAGTTGACACTATGTGGGGATTGGACCCACAACCCTGACACTGAGAGTCTCATGCGCTACTGACTGAGCTGTCTGGGCCGGACTATGAATGCACCATGATTCAGCGGAATGAGGCATATACCACATACTCGTGGGTTCGAGCCTGGCTCACGATTTGTTTGTTGTCAGTCTGCAATGCAAAGTCCAGTAAAGCAGAAATAATTGAACAATTGAACAATTGAATAATTAAACTTTAACCAAAAGATGAAAGTTTCATCTCACCTACGCATCTTTTCAATCTGCAGAATGTAGTGGGTTGTGGTGAAGGGTTGGGGGTCTCCAGACTCCCAGCGGCAGGTGATGTTAGCTCGCTGCCGGAACACACAGTTCACCAGCCGTGGGGGTTGGGGGAGGGCCAGGGAGGTTGTAGGGGTGAGGGCTGGAAGGACTGGAAATGGAGATAGTCTGGCGTTAGGGGCATGGAGAGACAGGGGGAGTGAAAGTCACTGAAATTCTTCAGAAAGGAGGTTTGGAGTTCCCAGGATGGTTTGTTACATATCTTCAGATGCCATGCAAAAACATGGTGGTGACAGCCTAGAGGTGAGAGAAGTGGGCTTGTGACCGAGGCTGCCTGTTCAACCCTAACCTTCTTATCTTAACCCTAAACCCTGCAAAATGTGAATGTGGATTTCCAAAATGTCAACTCTCCACAAGCTGAAAAAAGGGAGATTTCCCCATGAATTCCCACGGATATTTTACATTTTATATATTATGTACCAGCAGTGGTCTGACTTTGTCCCAGGGTCATGAAACATTTTCTACAAGTAAGAGATGATGTCAGTTGTGAATTACAGCAAAAATGAGAAAATTTGTGCAGAACAATGATAATATGCTTTCAAATGATGGATTAAGAAACAATCTGGGTGACGGTAAGAGAGCGGTTTGGATGAAAGATAAAAGGGGAAGGAAGTACAGATTAGGAAGGAAGAAGGAAGGAAGGAATCACCACATGTGTGGAGGCAGTCTATATAGTCACGCTGAGCCTGACATAACTTGAACGCCTACAGTGTAATCAACTTGCATCATTGCATGCCTGTATACACATGCAAAATTCTGTATCCACTATCCCCAAACATATAAACACATGCAAGTATTTGTAAACATACACATACAGTATATGCACACACTCACAAGTACATATTCACACACTCTGTCTTTCTCTCAGACAGTAATCTGTCCCAGACCAAAAGGAGAGACCATTAGTTTAGCATTAGACCTGTGTGAGTTACCTGAGACAAGACAGGCTCCCAGCAGGCAGGTCCACATGGCAGGGCTCAGCTCCATGACCACCAAGTAGTCTCTCCTGGGTCTGTGGCCCCACTCACTCTCTCTGCCCCATCACAGTAACAGTGACTTGGTTCAAGGACTCTACACACTGAACAGTTGAACAATTAACCAGGAGACCACTGGGCCCTTTGCATTAGCATCTGTGCATTAGCTTGGGATGTCACCCACTATGAGTCTATTCTGTTGCTACATGTCATGGTTTCCTTTTGTTGCCAAGTTCCACTATAACATTCAAATGCCTTTCCAGCTGCTCTGAAGCCAAAAAGGGTGTTGTCACCTTCTTTGCATGAGGTTGCAACACGGGACGAACTGTACAACAAAAGTTTTTGAAGCATAGACAATATTACTTCCCATCGCATGGAGTATCAAAGAGTTGTACTAGCAAAAGGAGGCCTACTTTGACCCAGTATTGCATTTCTGCTTATGAAGTTTCGATCAAATTCAGTATGAATTAAGAGCTATCCAGCTGAATAAAAAAAACCTCACAACAACTTTAAAAAGGAACAAAACAAAACCGAATACTAGCAAATGCCAGTTAGAACAAGTGAGAAGGCAGCCAAACTCTCTCAGCTCTCCCAAGCCAGAAGAGAGCCCTGAGAGGAGAGTGATTTCCGCCAAGCTCATATTAGGCTCTCATATTAGAAAACCTTTTTCCTGACAAGTGAGCCGGTTGCGATTTTGAATATGAATATTCATAAATATTCCAGAAAATGTATGTTAAACTGAATTTTAATATGAGGTAATATATTTTCAATTGATTTCAATTGAACAAGTATGTTTCCATCTCCGAAATAGCTGAGAATGTAATGAATTTTGGACTTGGATACAAGTGTAATTTGTATTATGCTACTGTAATCAGAATTAGATTCATAATCATAATCTTAAACACAAAGTCACAAACATTAAAATGTCTGTTTTCTAAATGGATACTTAGCTAGAGATTGCTGAAACCTGCAACACAAGCAACCCATTTATCAAGTTACTAAAGTTAACATCAAAGTAACATGTCCAGCAATTGTCACTCCACATGTTGTAGCGATGCCTGGGCCGTCCTGGCCACGCCCCCAGGCATGCACGCTCCAAAACGTTAAACAACATGTTAAACCACAGGGCAATGTACGGTGAAATAATAACTCAGAATAAAACTTTACAAATATCACAAGAAAACTTCTGCAACTAGGTGAAAAATGATACTGCAGAAAATCTGATATGATCATATGAGATCATAAACGATACAGGCACACACGTTTATGATAAATCCCGATATAATCTAGGAATATTACAGTGACAGTAGATTAGAAAAAATACCATACCGACGGCTGAGCGTCAGATACACTTTAAGCCCCTTACCTGAAAAACAAGCAGGAACTTCAAACCTACTTTGTCCTAAGGTCTTGATCAAAGGATGGCAGCACTACATTGTAGCTTTGCTGTAAACCTGTGTGACTTGCCTCATATAGTTATGAGAGTTGCCCACTTCCTCTTGCGCAAGAGCGTCTTTAGGGCGAGCCATACATTTTAGAATATTAGGTTTAGAATATTAATCATATATTAATATTAATTATATTATTAATGTATACATATATGAAATACTTATTGTTTAAAAAGCTGCGAGTTCAACTGTCCATGATGTATTGTTGGACGACATGTGAGTCTCACTCAGTCCGTCAACAACGCAACGACGAGCCGCATCCTCAGACATCGCAGTGAGGATCACCCGGTCCGCCTCACTGCCAATTCCCGAGCCCAGTGTAGGGTCCGAGGGTCCCCCAGAGGTTCCTTGATGGGGCTCCAGGTGATCCGTTATTTAATTCAGTTGAAGTTACGACACGGCAATGTCTGTTTTGATCAACTATTCCATAAAAAGTTGTTCCAGTTTTGTACTAAATCAAATATGTTCATAATTTCACTGGGGACTGAGTTGACTCGTCAGCTCTCTGCCTCATATTAAACAATAACAATAATAATAAAAACCAATAAACTAATGGAAGTCTCAAAGCAATATTAACAACAATAGAAACTTGGCCCTGGCCATTTGTTTTATAGTTTAAATGTGATTTTCTTGCAATTAGACATTAGACCTTGTTTATCCAGTAACAATAATGGCACTTGTTGTAAAAATGCATTATACAACACACACAAGCATTCACTCTATACTTGTGAGGACATTCCACCAGTTTTGATTCATTCCTTAACCCTTTACACTAAACTCCCTCCAACCAACTTCATACTTAACGCTATCCCTATCTAATCCTACTAATTCTTAACCATTAAAGTGCTTTTTCCCCTTGTCAGGCCTGGCAAAATGTCCTCACAACTTGTCCTAATTACACTACTTGTGAAGAGCTGTTTGAAGAGTAAGTTGAAGATTTGTTTTAAGGATTGCTCTTTAATGCAATTTGCAATTCAAATATGATACAGCAAACACCAAGAGGGTACTACAATAACACTCATAGGAAAGGAAATAAAAGTGTGAACAAAATTACTCAGGGACCAGATAGTGGCGTCATCCCTCCTCCATTTTCTGTCTCATCTATTTTGTCATACGTTTGCGGGGCAGGGGCAGACAGAGGTCCTGTAGCCGAGGCGAGGGGCTGGCTGAGAGGGCTGCCCGGCTAACCATGTAGGGGTTGTAGCCCTCAAACAGAGCCTTCCTCGCTTTGGGACGAGAAAGCTCCAGAAGTCTCTCGCTGGCTGCTGCGTTTCTCACCGCTCTGGAGACAGGCCAGCTCACCGGACGCTCACCTGTGTAGTTGGGGTGGTCGTGCTTAGGGGCTGGAAAGATAAAACAGCATGTCCTGAGATAAAGGATATGGTTCCTGTATATACTAGCATGTTGGAGCACTTTATGGTCATTTAGGGGAGTAATGACATTAACTGATGATCGGTTTCACAATAAAAACCCTTTGGTATATGCTTTATGTGGCATCTTTTCATAGGCTGCAAAATCCTAGTGCTTCAGTTTCTTGTAAGGAATGCTATTCAAGGTTTCTTCACAACAAGGGATATGTTAAACAATGAGCAGCCACTGGAAAAGTCAGAATTTGCTCGGAGGTCAGGACAAGCTCTTGATTGTTGATTGAATGGGTTGGTGTCCTTTGTTATCTGAGTAACTATGGTTAGTTCCTTTGCTCCAGAGCGGTCCCAAAAAGGGTTGCAGGGGATTGAATTAGCAAGCATGTCAACAATAAATGACTGATGGTCAGCCTTTAGAGTTTCAAGGCCACTCTGCTGCCATAACAAGAAATAAAAGCAATAAGAAATAATAACAAGTGTCTTACTGGCAAGGAGCTCTATGTGTGATGATGCTTTGCGGGGTTTGTGGGACACTGGTGCACACTTGAAGTCGTGGGTGGAGCCCTCCAGACCCAGCCTTCTCTTGGGATGGGCGAGCTGACAAATCCGTGGAGTGGCGACTGCAGTCTGTACCACTCTACTCAGCTACACTCAGTTTTAGTTCATCAGCAAAGGTGATAATACACACAGAATACCACAATGTCAAATATAAATCCTTTAGAATCACAAGCAAACAAACAATAAAATCCTGGATTAACAATCCCACAATGCATAGCACACCTGGCATCTCCTGTGGTTTCTGAACCGGAAAGAACGGATTCTTCATTTTGTTCATAAAGAAATGATGCCAGGAAGAAGAATGAGACAATATCATCGCAGAAAGTCAGAACTGGGCAGCAACAACAAGTCCACTCCCTGGCACAGCTCAGCACACTGGCCATGGTCAGTTATTTTGGGCCATGATGATACTGTCACTTCCTTGCTCTTTCTTCCTAGTTGTCTCCCAGAAGTCCCATTTTTGAGGAAAAAAAACACCACAGCTTTTGAGCTCACCTAACAATAACCTATTTGTAACCTTGTTAACTGGTGAATTGAATCCATGTCAAACTTGTATACTCTAGGTGTTAGCGTTCAACTTATAATGTTGGGTATCATCACACTACTCCGGGTTTACCACTTGTATGTTCGACTTGGTCAGCTGTTCATTTTAAACCACCCAGTGGCAAACTTGGAAGGGTACCAGGTAGCTCGGACCACTTGAAAACACAGTAAATCCTCCAGAAATGGTGTGCAGCATTACTCACAGGCGCCAGTAGTGGGCGGTCGGGCTGCCAGCCAGCTGCAGGGAGGAGAGGTTGAGCCAGACAACACAGTCTCTCTGATGGAATGGCCTTCAGAGCCCATTCACTCACGGTCCATATGGGAGACACGCTGAGGAAAGGGAGATGGGTAGAGGGAGGAGAAGTGAGAAGAAAGGGGCAGAGGGAGATGAGGGAGGGGATGAGAGAGGGGAAAGGTAAGGGTAGATATAAGGTAGGGGTAAAAACATAAATAAAGAGTAAAGAAGGGGAAGAAGCAGACAAGATGGTAGAGTGGAAGAGATAGAAGGGGAAGGATGTAAGATGGAGAGAGGAGATGATTTTAGAATAGGTAGGAAGATAAAAGTATTCTCTCAAATCCAGTGATAACAAAGACAGATGAATGGGTGGATAATACATTATATTCACCTGATTTGTTTAAGACCAGTGCATGACTTTTTGGTCCTACACAGCTGCGACCAGCGAGGTGTTAACTCTAACAAGAAAACATGATTACGCACGGCATCACAAAAAAAAGAGAGAGAGAAAAAGAGAGAGGGAGAGACATACCAAAATTGGTAGTGGATCCAGTCCTTTCTGGTGGCATCTTATCCAGCCAGTAGACAGAACGACTGAAAACGAGAAAAGAGACTAATCAGAGAGAGGGAGAGAGAGAGAGAGAGAGAGAGAGAGAGAGAGAGAGAGAGTAGGAGGTCATGTTAGGCCTACCGGTCTGGATATCTGAGCAGGTTGGGTTTGGGCCGAGCAAGCTGTTCTAGCCTAGCAGCCATGATACAGGAGCTGATGGGGGAACCGGCTTTCCCCAACAGGGCAGCGACACAACTTGTTACAGTCACTTATTACAGTGTAACCAAGCTTCACAGACACAACAGAACAAAATATTTGTTGGCACACAACCAGGGTCAGTGGAAATTGCTTTTGGTACATATATCATTAAGTAGATGACAACACATAATGGGTACAAACCTGAGTAGAAAATACACTGGAAACGGAAATGGAATAAACAAATAAAAATACAAACATTAAACAAAAAATGCATATGTGCAAAACAAATGCATGCAATAACTTTAGTTTATACTTTTACACTTCAGGTAGTAACGTTACGTTTGGTGAAGTGCTGCCAAAATTGCCCAACTAAACTAACGTTACCTCTAACAGTAGCCTACATGGTTTACATACTTTTAGAAAGCACTTTACCTGCCTAACGGATTACTTAAGTCCAAGGTATTTATAAAGTGGACTATCCTCTATGGTCTTCAGGGACATTTTTGCTACTCAGTACGATGAAATAAGGTGATTATATGAATACACATTGCAGTGTCGAACACAACTCAACAAACCGAACTCAAAATAACAGTAACGTTAAGCTTTAAGCCATCAACCACATAGGATGCTGCAATGTCTTTAACTAGATAAACATAGCCCACATTCGCTGAACAAGAAACACAAGAAAGGAATATGTTACATGATTTCTTGGTTTCCAACTTAAAAACGTGAATTGTTTCCTTGTTTCCAAGTTAGCTTACCTGTAGCTGTAGTAGCGTGCAGACACCGACACCTGGCGGTTGCTAAGGTGTCAAGTGACGCCCGCGAGGTGGAGTTCACCAAAGATGGTCTATTTACATGTTGAATCTCTCGAAAGTAAAGCAAAACAAAACCAAAAAAATGGGCGTTAAACCTCACGCATTCGTGACCCCTTAAGGGTCATGGTGGGGATTTTTTTAAGCTACTTTTGCATTCCCTCGCAATACTTTTGCGTTACCTCGCAATACATTTGCGATCCCACTACTCTTGCTCTATTTGCCACTCTTGACATGCAATGCCACGGCATGGATCAGCTCATAGAATTCTACAGTGACACGTTTAACTGCATAAAACGACGAGCGGTGATAGCCAATGGGTTAAACGGGCCTGGAGTAGGTGGTCGAGTCTGTTCCCCGTCGGCAGGCTATGTGTTTCCCCTGAACCTGAACCTGAAATCATTCTCATTCCTATCCCCAACCAGCCGCCTTTTATGATGCTTAATCTGACCCCAACAGTACCACAACCCTAACCAATTATCTCGGTCTACTCCCGAGTTTTGTAATCTATCCAACCCTGCCAGTTTGACTGTTGTTTCAGTCATGTGTGTTCACTTGTGTTAAGGCATCTGCCATTTCGTTATTGCTGCATCAAAACTTTTAATTACAGTAACTTACAAGCAAGCACTGTCAATCAGCGGGCTTTTGGTTAGCCCATTACAAGTTGCGAGGGAATGCAAAAGTATTGCGAGGGAATGCAAAAGTATTGCGAGGTAACGCAAAACGTATTGCGAGGGAATGCAAAAGTAGCAACAAATTAGAAATCCCCATCATGACCCTTAAGGGGCTCCGCAATACATACAACAGTGTTTATAGGGCAGTATTGTTAAGAGTATATTGGTGTTATTACAGTAAAATCGTCATTGAGCGTGGGTGCATCTAAGAGAGAGAAAGAGAGATTCAGAGTCTGGCCTTATTGTAACATTATCCCTTTAGTCTCCCAGCAGGTCTCACCATGAGCATCCTCCTCTGTCTCTGAAAGAAGTACTGCCGATGACGGATGCGCCTCTGGATCTCATTGCGTCTCTGAATGTTTGCGTTGTTTATATCTCTTCTGCGCTTCAGCAGCATGTAAGTCATCAGGAACATGAGAGACCGTAGCTTGTCCTCTTCTTCCATTTTATCGAATTCAACATTAAGTTATGTTCCAGGTAGTTTACTCAGAGGGAGTTTAGGGAGGATATTATTTGACCCTAGTGGATTTCCGCTCTTCTTGTTTGTGACTGACTCCCCAGTAACCACAAAGTAAGGTGCTGCCACCTAGCGGCTGAAAATAAGTAGTGGGAAATACTCTCAATAATTTCGACAAAAACAAACCCTTTGCAAAACTAAATACTCAAGACTCAGGAGGGCAGATGGTGGGTGTAAAATAATGATTTATGTTTGGATTTAAAGAGATATTGTATCTATTTTCAAACAAATCAAATTGAAATGGCCCTCCTAAACTCATACGTCTATTACTCATATATGCTTCTATTAACTACTGTAATAAAACTACTCCCCATCACTGATGATAGCACTATGGGCCCATTATGCATTACAATGTCCTACAGTATAACTGTGTTACAAAGTATATTGTCTACATTTGCTTCAAAAGATATTCACTCTCAGTTGACTTAGATAGTTTTTCCAAAATGCATTTGGTCACTCAACAGTTTCCCTGGAGTGGTTGATGGTTCAGTGCCTTGCTCAGAGGTACCTTCATTGAGCTACTGCTGCATCTTGCCTGTCACAAAATGTGTCCTGTCTTTTAGCTTCAACAATATGTTTCACAGCAAACATTTTTGTAGATAATGAAAACTCAAACAAAAATTAATTTAAGAGTAGGAAAAAAACATTTATTTGAAAGTTGGAAAGTAAAATGGTCTTAATGGCAACACAGTGAAGGGGAAAAGCAGGTGAAAACTGAAGCATTAAACAGAATTGTTCAGTTCCTCTTTAACGTTGTTCTTCTTCCTCGAAAAACAGCAGAAAATTTGTTTCAGTCCTCTGCGCTTCTAATAAAAGAAAGGAATAATCAGTTAAGAATATATTGTAGTGTTGCAATTAACTTTCTTCCCTACCAGAAACTGTGTGCTTCAGTACCTTGCTCACTTTTGTGCTTTCTTCAGTCTGGGTGGTTTGGTTCATTTGTACGATCTTTATTTTTTGTTGAGCTGCTGTCCATTTCTGCTCAGTGTCTTTGATCTTCTCCAACAGCTGAGACTTTTCTTCCTCCCAGCGCTCTTGTTGGAGAAGGATTTTGGTGTCCAGGTCCCTGGTCATCATTGCATCCCTCTCCATCCTCGCCTCAAGAGCAGCAATGGTGGAGGACATCGTCTCCTTCTCCATGGTGAGAGTCTCAACAGTTTGACAGAGTTTCTCAATCATATTGTCCTTCACTTTGAGCTCTCTCTCCACCTTCTCCCTCTCTTCTGAGACCTTTGCAGTCTCTTCTTTCTCTTGCTGGATGGTCTAATGGAGAAGAGCGATCTCCTTGCTTTTCTCGTTGAAGACGGCGGCCCCCCACTCCACTGTCTTCTTCAGGTTCTCCTCCATGCTCTCCTTCTCTCTCCTCCATCTCTCCTCCATGCTCTCCTTCTCTCTCCTCCATATCCCCGCCTGGGTGTTGAAGGTTTTTTGTTGACTTGCCGAGTCACTCAGAGCTTTTCTGAGAAAACGCAATTTGTCATCCTTCTGCATCATCTGTGCTTCCCACCAGGCTGTATCCTGTCTTCTTCTACGTTCCATGTCACCGATGATGTTTTTCAGGGCTAAAATCTCCCTCTGTTTGGCTCTGAGAGTCGTGTCCATTCTTCCTTTGGTAAAGAGTTTAATCTAATGCCTTGTTACTCGTACTCAGTTGAACTGGGCTGTAGTTTCATGTACTCACAAAGAAACAGACAACTTCAGAATTCCAGCAGTATATTATGACATCACAAACTGTTACACATCAGTGAAATAATGGTATGTGGGCGGGGCTAGGGCGGTGTAGTATTAGTAGTCTTGTTTGTAGTAATACTCATAACAATAATAATAATTGTAATCATAATCATACATATATTACACAGCTATTACAAACAAAATTAATAGAATTCATAACTTCACAAATTAATACACATACACTAAAATAAACTGGTGCAAAATCATGTTTTTCTTTGAAAGTAATCAGTAAGATTGATTTTTAAGTCAATTCTAAATTCTACTGGAAACAAAACTGGAGGTTTGCAGTTTGGTTTGGAGTTTGTAGAGATGTGGCCGTTCCATGTAATTCTGGTTAGAAGCCTTGCATTTGGTACTAGCTGCAGATGAGTCTTTTGATTAAAGGCAAGAATAAAGTGAGTTAGAGTATTGAAAATAAATGCATGGGTGACTTTCTCCATTTTATTTTGTAAAATATTTCTTAGGTGAAAAAAGTGGGATTGAACAACCATAATAATTTCACAACAATTTAAAAGTAGCTTAAAAAGTAGCCTACAGTCACATTGCATACACTAAGCAGTTTGTGTGAGCGAGGGGCCCGTGTGGACAAATCATCCATACTGTGACTGCATGAGATCAAATTCAGCATATGCCTGCATGTCACTCTTCAAGTCCAGTTTGTCTTCATTGTGCTGAGAAGAATTATCAATATGCTTTACTATGAATGTCAAACTAATTGTTCATTAATACTGGAATAATTGGGTGCATTCTTCTCAGGAGAGGAATTAATACCTATGAGCATCATTCTTTATCTTGTTCTGTTATGGAGATATTTAGTGGCCATTTGATACGGTGCTGTACCTTACAGTGGGGTGATGGAGGTCATACACAGGTAAACTGACAATACACCTGTTGTTCTGGGTATTAAGAGTATACATGTTTAAAAGTGTGGCAGCGGCAATAGCCTAGAGGTTAAAGAAGTGGGCTTGTCACTGCCTTGAATGTATGGGGGAAGGAAGTGGATGAGTAACAGTCTCCCCTCCCTAAACAACTAATGTTGAGGTGCCTTCGAGCAAGGCACTAAACCCACAACAGCTCCCAGGGGTGAATGTGTAGCAGAGTATAGAAGAGAGCAAGTCGACTTTCCCTGGAATAACTAAAAGGCTAACAGTAATCTATCAGGTTAATTACTATTACCATAGAAATATATTGCAGTGTCATCACAGTACGCCCACTTCCTTTAGACGCTGTACCTACCACCTCAACTACCACAACACTACCATGTCAGCACCTTTAAGCCACAGAAATCACCACATTTAATGAGAATGCCATGGTATCCTAGAAAGTGTCGACTGTTCAGTTCACTGTTCAGTTTGAAGGAGATTAGTGGTAAATGTTCAATAATATAATAACATATATTGATGTATTCTCGCAGATGGACATGGCATTTTAAAATCTTCAGTGGTGTTCCCCTTAAGGTAAATACCAGTTAAATAAAAACATGAAAATTACTTTTAGAAACATTTTATTTTTAAATTAAATTCCATAATATTCAAAGTAAGCTTTTGGCTTAATGGGAGTTGGTTGGATGCCTCAATGCATTTCATGTATTTTATTTATTGTTTGTTTATTGTTACATTTATTATTTTGATAAATACATTTGTAATAACTTTTGTATTCCTATTCACAGAGTGCAACTATTTACTGTACTCTTACCCCACCTCCAGTGGGGCCATTAGTACAAGAGCCCTCGGGGCCTTCAGGCGCTCCACTGGGACGTCTCTGGGGCGCAGTGTGGCTCAGGAGGTCATAAGCCACATGCACATTGTTGCTGAAGGCAGACCTGGATTTAAGAAACAAAACAACACAGGGTTGTCAGTAGGTATAAAAAAAAAAATCCCCACCATGACCCTTAAGGGGCCCCGTAGAAACGCGATAACGCATTAATTTATCTCGTTATCTTGAGAAATCGGCTTTTTGTTATCTCGAGATCACGGCATTAAAAAAAATAATTGCAAGCACGGCCGTTCTCGGCTTCCGTAGATTTCAGCTCAGGATGTTAACAATATTTTCCTCCTCAGGACAAATGCTAGGCCTTTCAGGAAGGAGAGCAGCTTTACGGGCTGGAGGACGCTGACATGATCAGGTTCTCATTCCCTACTTTCTCTGTGAAGACAAGAACATCATGGATAGGACTTCAGAATATCAGCTAGTGGCTGTCCCTGACCTATATGACCCTGCATCTCTCCCTGTAGAGGGGGGCAAGCTAAATAAATAAATAAACATTAAGTAGTAGTAGTAGTAGTAGTGGTGGTAGTAGCCGTATTAATATAGAACTAATGAGTGTTGGAGAGCTCCTTTCTTCAGATTGTTCTGAAACTAGACTGAAGACAGTAATGACGATGATAATGATGACGATGATGATCCCATCAGTCAGGTTTAAACACACTGGAAGCATAGCAGACAGTAGAAGTGAATGGACATGTTTGTCTATCAATAAGTTGTGCAGATCTATGGAAATGCAGTAACATACCAGTTCAAATTACCAAATCATTTTAAATGATAGCACATAAGGTTTAAGTGAATAAAACAGCTCAAAACCATCTAAAAACAAATACAACACCTTTATTTTCAACAGACATTTTAAATCTTATAAAACGGCACAGTAAAGAATCTACCAAAGCTTCTTTAATAGTCATGATCATAAAGCAACAAGCTTTTAATATAATACTGTAGTTATTCTCTAAACTAGTATTGCAGGAGTCTGTTATCGTGCTAAGCTAACAACTCATTTCCCTCTGACATTATCATCACCTGTTACTGTCTTGGTATCTACACGACAATAACTTAGGAAAACACTGCAGGGCGCCTAGCTACAGCATCATGTCACATTCACAGGCCTCTCTGAAACAGGCAGAGAAACCCATAGGCAATAGGTTAAACATGTAGTGTGTTTGGTTGGTATCAGTAACTAATACTTAAGTGACTTGGCAGTACAGTAAGTGAGACAAATCTCCATGCAATATAGATTCCATTGCCTCAAGACACTGGTCCTAAGAGTAGAGTTTCCTTTTACACTGGTCCTAAGAGTAGAGTTTCCTTTTTCCTGTGTAGTGTCTGGAGAGAGAAATGCATCCTTGGATCTAAAGATATTCAGCTGATCACCAAGCGTCAGGTTCAATGGTAGTAAAATGCAGGGGTTTCAGTGACAATACCAGTTCACAGGCAATAAATGTTCACGAGGCTTTGAGCACTCTTATTAAGCTGCCAGTGTGGTTATGGGAAACAGAAAAGGAAAGATGGCACCCAACTCGCCGCTCTCTTGTGTCCAGTGCAGGTAGAATGAAGGTGAATCTGTTGAAAAGGCAAGTGAGTGGAGACTATATATTCAGTAGCACCAGGAGAGTGTGTGAGCTGTCAGTGTCAGAGGGTCTGCACTATGACAGGGTACAGCAGGGACATGTGCTCGGCCCCTCGGATAGGCAGCTTGTGCGTGGTATAGTAGTGGATGACCTCGGGGATAGTGGAGAAGGGAGGGCTGTTCTCGCCAAGGACGTAACGCCTGTCTGCAGACTGTGTGAACTTCATATGCATGAAGCCTTTACAGCTCCTGAGAGTGAGAGAGAGAGAGAGAGAGAGAGAGAGAGAGAGAGAGAGAGAGAGAGAGAGAGAGAGAGAGAGAGAGAGAGAGAGAATACAGATTAATCCTCACAATGAGCAAAACAGCTGCTTGCCTACTGATTATTTATATAGCCACTGGGCTGGAAACAGAGTTGCAGAGAGTGAATGGGGGATGGGGGAAGGAGAGCAGCATGGATAGAGTGGTTGGGGCGGTGGGGGGTGGGGAAGAGATAATAGAAAAATGGTGAACAATAAGAAGTTGCCTTGGGGCAGGAGATGATTCTCTTACCACCCACAAATTATAACAATACCCAAATGAGGCAAAACTGGATCAGATCATTTCGTAAACCACAGAGAGCAGTGTGACTGCACTGAGGTAGAATTCCCCTTTAAGAGATTGCAATGTTGTTCCAATTATAGCCTGGTTGATGGGTATGTCTAATTGATCGGCTACAGCTGACTTGAGATGGAGGTAACAATCTGAGACAGGACATATAGGAAGCATATATACAAGCTTAACAAGCGTTCAACTCCAATAATCAGAAGAAAGAAGGAGTGAACCCAGTTGAACTCACTCAGCATAGAGAGGTGTGAGTTACCATAAAAAGGCAGCTGGGGTAAGAGTGTGAGCGGTGTTTACCTGAGGGAGAGAGAGTAGTCGTTCCGGCATGTCTGGCTGTTCCTCACCAGGTAGGAGCTCTCCTTGCACAGAGTCAGTAGAGTCTCTGCCTCTGACCGGCTCAGGGCACCGTGGTACCACCTGCAGATGGCCAGGGGGAAACATAAGAACACAAAAGTAATACTTGGCTGATCTGTGTGGTGTCATTCATGCTAGCATCTTCTCAGGGTGAGTCTTCAGCCAGTCTGGAATCATAGAGAAAGAATCATACACAGTCACACTTTAAAACAAGCCAATCAATCTGATTTGGCTGAAGGAGAGTATTTGTACTAGAAGAATACGTTTCCCCAATATCTCCAACTTCTAAATCTCCAACGTACATGTGATCATTCCATCTGTCACTACTGTCTTTGCGAAAAGTCAGCTTTCAGGCAGGTAGTGTCCGAAAAGCTTTTATGTTAGCATTGACTTTCTTCAACTATCTGTAGGGCTTAGTTTCTTAAGCAGAGCCATGTAGATAGACTATAACATAACACAGACTAGAGCCAAGGGAGGCATTGCAGTGTACATATACACATAATGAGAAATCACTAGAGGATAAAACACAATGACGCATTGCCTCGATATATTCAATCCCATAGGAAATTAAACCTAAGAAACTAACTGAGGAAATCAAAACTATCCTGTAGGGCAGTGGTCCTCGGGTCCAGAGTACTGCTGTTTTTCTATTCTGCCAGGTAGTTTCCATTCTAGCTCTCTAATCAGGGACTGATTAAGACCTGGGATGCCAGGTGAATGCAATTAACTCCCTGGTAGGAGAGAAAACCAGCAGTACACTGGACCCCGAGGCCCAGATTTGAGGAACTCTGTTCTAGGGGGTAAAACATCTTGCCTCTACTTAGTCATCACACAAAAGTACAAAAAAAGAAAAAGACATTGGAAGGAAATAAAGACTGCACATAATCACTGCTCCATTATAACGTTGTAAAAGGAGAATACTGGTGTCAGAGAGTTTCACAAAGTTTGTTTGTTTATTTGTCGGTGGTTCATTATTGTAGTCGGTGGTTCATTATTACTCACTGCTCCTGTTTTACGATGATTATGTGGCCATTTATTTATTTTTAAAACACTTGAAACATCTTGAAAACATATTTAAAGATTGAAAAAGTATGTTCTTGCCTTATAGGCCCTGTTTAGACTAGGCATTAAGATCTGAATTGGGATATCCGATATCAAGTTCACACCTCTAAGTACTGGTGTAAACGCACCCAAATCGCATTTAAGATCGCATCGCTCAGACCACATTCGGAGGTGGTCTAGAACCGATATGACCACATCCTCTTAGCAGTGTGCACGCGATGCGTTCTGGGTCACATTGAAGGACCGCCTACTCAACTGACGTCCTCTGTTTAAGCGGCAGCGCTGTCCAAATTGGCCAAAATTACGATTATCGATTATTCCTTTTAAAAAAAACACATTACGCAAAAAAAAAGCGCATTACGTCCATAAGAGGGCAAACCAATACAACGAGAGACATGACTACTGGTATAGGTATATTTATTTCAACATGTCTTTTAAAAGATCGACATACATACACATTACAAAATAAACTAATAAAATAATGTCCTATACCGTAAAACGTAATTTAAAGACCGTAGACCTCGCTCGCTCTCTCTCACTCTCTGCGCCGTGGTTGGTGCTAGAATGAGAGAACGCGCTGTCTCCCATAGCGAGATCAAATGAATGATTGGTAATTGATCTGTTATCAGGCTAACTGGTATGATGATGTACATGTTTATTTGCATATAGAGCGGGGAAGTGAGATCCGAATCACTCGAGACGATCACAGACGCATTCTAATGCCAGGTGTAAATGGACGTACCTAGAGGTGTGAACTTGATATCGGATATCCCAATTCGGATCTTAATGCATAGTCTAAACAGGGCCTTAGACTTCACAGTATCTGCCTTTTGAAACAGAAATAATGGCTTTGTGTAATAGGTTAGTCTTTTACATCTGTGCTGTACTTGGAAATAGTTTAATCAATACATATGGGAATGAGCAAACAGGACCGAATGACTTACGACTCACATGGAAAGCCCTGCAAAGACTGGGAGATACCGTGATGAGAGAAAACATTGGAATACTTTAACTTTGTTTCGACAAGATTACATGCCGTTTTGGTGAGCTTTTTAAAGTCCAGTTGTTATGGTTAGATAGGTAGTCATTGCTGGCCACTGGGAAATGAGAGAGAAATTCGGAAACACCAGTACTATCCATTAAGATTGTACATCTACACTTACACTTGTCTCTCCAGTGGTTGAGATGGGTCCACTCGCTCACCCAAAACAGGAGGGGTGTCACCAACCATACGCAGAGTGGCTGAGCCCCCTGCCACTGTAGTAGATGTGGGGCTGGTCCTGGCAAGTCTGGTCTGTTCTGTCTGGGCTCTCGAGCGCTCCCTTTCTGCCCCTTCAAACTGAACTATGGACAGACAGAGACAGGGAGAAGCAAAAGGGAAGTAATTAATCTCAATCAGAAGCAAAAAGTGAAACATGATGTGAGGCATATTTTGCATTCGTTGAAGTCACATGGTGACGATAGGTATATTTCATTACAGGAATGAATACACCAATATAGATGCCAGGAATGTACATGTCAGGCTTATGCCAATTTACCTGCTAAAGCTTTAGAGATGTTGTCCTTCTTCCACTCCCAGGGCTGGTCATATTCATCCGCCGGCCTCTCGTCATCCTGAGGCAGCCTGCTCTCCCTGCTGTCCAGTCCACCCTCGACCACCTGGGGTTGCAGTTGTGATGGTGGAGTGGCCCGATGGTAGTGACGAGTCCTCTCCTCATATGGGTTATCATATAGCTGGCCCCCGTCTCCAATCGCGGACCTGTTATTCATTGTGCTGTGCTGGAGTTCTACACACATACGCACACACACAGTTATTCAGTGTGAGTCTGTTTTCCTTTGGGGCTGTCGGTGAAATCTAATGGTACAAGTGGGTGATATAGATCTGCTAACTAACCTGAGATGATTCGCTGGGCCTCAAATGGCTCCATATAACTGCAGCAGTCTGGTGGTGCTGATTTGGGCTCCCAGTCTGGTCTGATTCTTGATTCTGGACGGGCATCAAATGGGTCAGAGTAGTCCGTGTCTGGGTCCACCACAGCTGGGGCAGACGGAACCACCTTGGTGGCAGAAGGACAAACAAAAGAAAAGGCATCAAATTAATTGGAGGGAGGGAGAGAGAGAGAGAGGAAGGGCCAAAGTAGAAACATAGATGAATGAAGCACAAGAAAAAAAAAAAAAAATTGTGATACTTACAGGTTCCTCTTGAATGATTACTGGGCTCAGGGAGACTTTACAGCGGCCAAACTCCTGAGAGTCCACTTTGATGAGTCTGTGTTTGGGAGACACCACTTTCACCTGTAACATAATTACATAAGGAGATGAAACACTCACCAATGATTTAAACATCACTTCAATACTTAGTGCCTCGCTTTCCTGCTTCACAGAAGACACACCCACGACATAAACATTACTGTTAAAACGTACATGGCATACCTCCACACCATTAGGCAGCACTGAGCCAAATACAGGGAAAGAGGGCAGGCTCACTGTTGCACTGCAGGAACTGTAGCTGCCATTCTGGTGCTCCTTGGCGGCCTGGTATGGATCCTCAAAATCCAATTCTTTTTGAGCTCTATATGCCCTCAGAATCTCACTCTCAGTGTAATCTGGCCTTGGGGGCTGTGGAGGGTCGCGCCTGCTGCCAAAGTTTAGGTAGTCCTTCAGCCACTTTGCCATGGATCTGGGATTTAAGGGGCAAACAGATAGAATCGGTTAGTATGGCATCAAAGAGATTAAAATGGAAGATACTAATGTTAAGTATCAATGTACAACTGTGAGAGATTAGCATAATACCAACCAAATGCTGCTAAATTTGGGCTATGATTGTTAAGTAGTGCAGACTAATAGACATTGGATCAAACCCTCCAGCAGCTAGCCGTGCCCTGGAGGAATAAGTGGTATACAATTAATCAACAGGTCTGGCCAGTACCGATAGCGTTAGTTAGGTAACTTTGCCTCTGAGTTGAAGCGGGGATCTGTGGTAACACGTTAACATAACATTAGCTAGTGACTCACGGTAACGTTAACCTACCTCTACTGACATTTTGGCTAACTTAGCATTAATTTTGTCAGTCCCAATCAGTCACCTATCCACACTCAACTCCAACCGCTATTTGTTAGCTGAGTGAATTACCCGACTAACCATTTAACCGACTACTCATTAACTGATTAACTAGCTAAAAAGGTAACATCTGAGTCAGACAACCAGCCAGTTAAGGACGCCAACCGCTTTGTCAATAAGCCAAAGCTAGCTAGCTTGTATCCGCAGCTAACGTCGTAGCGTCAACACTGTTAACGGATAGTTATTTTCACTCACCCTCTTTCTTTGCCTTGATGGTCCCCCGTTCCAGTTATTTTTGTCTGGTAAACATCCAGCGTTTCGTTTTATCCGGTCGAATAACGAAACATTATTTCCTATGAAGTCCGTCCTGCTCAGCAACCAAGCAGGTTGGTTAGCTAATGTTAGCCAAGCAAGACCAGTCTCCGACACACCATCCACTGGCACAGCGGAGTGATTTAAAGGGGAGTATTGAGACATTATTAGTGGGTCGACACTTATGCTACAAATGTGGACTTAATATTATCAATCTTTTGGATGCAGTTCCAGTTTTCAAACCAACCTCCACTGCTTAACATTGGGTTTTCATCAATTATTTTCTACATTATAGGCTTTTTTTTATTGTACATACAATACTTAACATAAACTATACCTTTCCCCAATAACAATCGCAGCAGTTATGTTCCAACGAAATATGTAATTAGATTTGATTAAAGCTTAATGTAAAGTAGAATATCATAGTGCCAGTGCTCGTCAGTACCACTTAACCTCTCCCTACACCCTTTGAGAACCTACTAATAAAACCTAAGTATACTGATTCCACATCAACATTTAAGAAATAAAGATGTCGAGACATTTTGAGTCTGAATAATACAGAACAACAAAGAGTAAAACACATTTTAATCAAACACTAAATTATACAACTGACATTTTCAAACAGCAAATGAGTCCCCCCAAAACTGAGGTGTTACTATTTTTCTAGGTTAAGCTCTCAGTGACAACAGGTCCATGAAATTACACAGTGGATTGAAATGAGTGGATCTGCATGAAAAAGAGTTGCTGTTCCACTGCACTTGGCCAGAGGGAAGGAAGCTACCTTCTAATGGGTGCTCACCATCACATTGGCTAGTTATCACTTACGTGCTGTATCTTTGTAGAAAGGATTTCATAGTGTATGCCTGCAAAAATGGTTTGTATATCATCCTGTTTGCTGCGCAGCATGGCAAGAGGGACCATATCATACATATACCTCTCTGTATCATACATATAATTCTGTGTCAATCACTAAAGTCCACAACAGCCATTTTGCTACAAAGCATCTTTATCTCATTCGCTGTCATTGCTGTCACTGTCTGAATACGCCCCCAAGAGGCTGAGAGATGACCCATTTTGCATGGTGGGTTTAGTAGCATTGGTGGAATCAGCTGTTGATGCCTTAGAATCTGTAAAACAAGAAACACAGTGATTTGAAACAAAACTGAAGAATCACATCCGTGTTTATAGTAGTAATATGATACATTTTTAGCCTATAAAAGAGTGTCAAATAAATGCCCTGAAAATATGCTGCTGAAGTAATCAACTAATGTTTGAAATTTCAAAAGAAAGAGTCAATGATAGCGCTTGTGAAGTGAATGTGTCACCTGTTTGTGAACTGGGAGCAACAGGGGGTGTCACTGGGCCAGGTTTGCTGACAGCCACTGCTGGTTTCTTTCTCACAACCAGGGATCCCAGAGCCCGCCCACCTCCCAACGTCCCCACACTCCTCTCCCAGCTCTCCACCTTGGCCTTCTTCACTCCTGTAGTTGTGGGTCCCTGTGGATACACCGCAAGAGACACCCCTTTATTCCCTGCTCAGACTATCTTCTTTACATGCCATCACATTTTGCTCAAGTTTACAAGTAGGTTTTAGTGTTTTACTCTGCTTGGAGTATAGGATGAATGGGGTTTACAATTCCAGGGTATCTGTATGTTTCAGAAAGCCAAATGTAAGAATTTTTAAGACCTTTTTAATGCTACCTGGAATTTAAATTAAGACTCCAAGCTGACAAAAGCAGCCTATTTCCAATTAAACACAGCTAATAAAAGTTCTAATAAAAAGGAACACAGGAAATTGATTGTTTAGAGACATGAAGTCCAACTGTGCTTAGTAAGGCAAACAAGTGGACATGCAGCACAAACAAACCTGCAATTTCATGGTGAAACAAAAAACTAATAACTGTATTTAAGACATTTAATTTAACATAATTTATTTTAAGACTTTTTAAGGACCCGCACTTACTCTGATTCAGGTAAGTTGTCAGTCACAGAAAAATATACTAAATTCACTTTCAAATACGTTTCTGTGATTGTCTGAACGTCCTAAAACGCCTTGTATTGCTCTCTGTGGCAAAGCAACAATACAGCAAATACTGGCACTTGAAACAAACATGTAAAATGTATTTGCAAATACTATATGATGCAAGTCTGTTGCAAAGCACTGAATTTGAAGTACACACATTTTGTTGAACATGAGGGGCCATACCTGTATCTCTGTAGATTTGACAGTGGTGAGGATGTCTGTCGGTCTGTCTGTACTGGATATCTTTGGCTGTATGCTGCTGCTGCTGCTGCTGCTGCTCTCCTCCTCCTGGTCTGAATCAGAGTCTGAGTCCCTTAACCTTTTCACTAAGGCACGTGCCAACATCTCTCTGTGAGGCAAGTGTAAGAAAATATGTGCAATGTTTACAATTGTTCTACCAGCTAGTTCCTTGCAAATATTTACTCCCACAACTGTATTTGTTCCCAACATAACTGAAATCGTCATCACTCACTTTGTTTCTCTCTCATCCTCTTCTTTTTCCCTTTCCTTCTCTCTCTTCTCCAACGCTCTGTACTGGTCGATCATTCCCTCGAAGTCCACCAGAGCCTGCCTCTGGTTGAGCTCCTTCAGCTCCTGAAGGTTCTCCAGAACCTCCATCTCCATCTTGGAATCCCGGGTGCGGTTCTCCAATACCTGGAAGAGGATCGGAATAGCATCAACTCTTCATTCCAAACGGCTTGATATTGCTCAGCAAATACAAATTTAGAAAGTCTGTATCTAACAGCTACGAAACATAAACAACATATATTATTCATTCCAACCTTCATGGGGTTGTTCAGTTCCTCTTCTTCTCTATCCCTCTGAATTTTCTTCTCTTCTTCCTCAATTAGTTTCTCTGCCTGGAAGTTTCGCGTGGCACCGTGTTCCATGGCATAATCCGTGTTCTCTGGGTCCGTCTATAGTCAGGACATGAGATAAGACAGAGAGAAATTATGTCACACACAGCTGGAAACAAATGTCACAGTTTCCATTTTGGGACAGCGATTAACATTGACATGGTACTATATTTACTTTCAAAGTACATGCTTTGATTGCATTGCTTCAAGAAATATCACTGTCATAACCAGTGTATTGAATGCTCTCACCTTAAAGGTAATCTCAGCAAGACATCGAGTGCATTTGATGTAGAAGCGGAAGATGGGCAGTCCCATGTACAGCTCATTTTGAACTGTCTCTTTTCTGGCATTGAACTTCTTCCCCTTGTAGATGTACTCACCACATGTTTTACACCTGCAAACATTCAGAAGAATAGTATAATCTGCATGAACAAATACTACACTTAATGACAGTGAATGAAGAATGAAGAGAACCTATAACTTTGAATCTGTGACAATAGATCAGATAGACATACCTCATATTGAATGGAGCCATCAATCTGACCACATATTGTCGATCTTTGGGGAGTTTAAGCTTTGGGATTTTGGATGGATCAAAATCTGGAGGATAGTATTTCTGTAGAGGGCAGAGCACAGATGTGAATTAGTAGGTTAAACTTGCAACTTTTATGTTAGAATGAAATAGAAAACCGACTTCATATTTGAAAAAAAAGGTGAAAATGAAAACAACTGTAGACATATCAGAATATGGTCTGCATGACTGCACCAAGAAACGACAACATTTCCAAGACCTCTAAAACCGAATTCAAGACATAAAAATATACTTAACTGTATTCAAGACTATTTAAGGCCTGGGTTTACAGAATTTAAGATATTTTAAGACGTTTTTCAGGACCTGCAGGCTCCCTGCTTGCAATAAACAGTAACGTTACTGGAGTGCGAGTGCGAGTAGGACTTGATTTGCACAAACAGCATTCTGGTACTTTGAGTATCATATCCAAAAAGTAATAGCAAGCAGTTGCAACATGAATAGAGATTGATAGCTAAAACGTATGCCTCTGTTCCAGTGAAGCTTACAGAGGGGGTGTAGTGAGGACGTAACTTATTTAGCCAACAGACGCAAAGAAGCAGCTAAAACGTTAACTTACTACAAGGCTAACGTTAGTCTACTTGGTTGCTTGTTTAGCCGAGCTACGGCTAATTCATTAATTTAAGAGAAGCACGACGTTAATATACTTACATTCAAGACTTTTCTTTCGGACATTGCTGATTCTGGTAGGACACAACTTAGAAGAGAAACGTTGGGAAAATAACTAGCTAGTAGGTTTCTTCGGCTTCTCAAGGGCTCCGCTGTAAACTTCCGGGTGTCTCTTCGTTCACTTCCGTAGAAGCACTATTTACTGTGCTGCTGCCCCCTTTAGGAGGAAGTGAGTACTTACACTTAATACTACTACTGATAATAATAACAGACAGGAGAGACACAATCAAGAGAAAATAGGTTTAAAAAAATTGTAACAATTAAATGAGATTAAAAAACATAAGAAACACTCTCACTCGCCATTTAAATTTATACTTAAAAGATTTTGAAGGCAAGATAGATAAAAAGTAGTCAGTAACAGATTGTATCTTTAAAGTAACCTTCCTTACCCTTCATGATACTTAATTTCACTCTGTTTATGGTTAAGGGGTTACTTCCAGCCTTGTTTCATCCGCTTCTCCTCTCCTTCTCAATCTGTCAAGTTTATTCCTTCGCCACTTCCTATTTACATCTAGATGTCACAGGGTCTCCCAATTCACCGTGTGTGTGTTTGTGTGTGTGTGTGTGTGTGTGTGTGTGTGTGTGTGAGGGTGTGCGTGAGTGTGAGCAAATGTGATCAATCATTATATGGTATAGCACTATAATGAAAGTCAGTGAACATAGATATGCACAATAACACATACACACATACATATTCACACACATACACATGCATACACATACATGTACACTTAAATATACATATAAGCACACACATACACACACTGCATCATGTGCATTAATTTCAAAATACACATACACAAACACATAGATACACCCCATCCCCACACACACCACAATTAAAAATAAGTTTAAAAATATTTTCCCATTTCACCAATTTCACTGATCGAGTCATTGTATTTCATCCATTGCCCTCACTGTATTGTCTATTGCTTTTTTATGTGCTTCTTTCGGGATAGAGGAGAAGGGATCATGATCAATATGGTGGAGGAATGGCCTCCTAGGGGGTGTGCAGGATTTGTCCATGACATGGTGTCTCTGGCCTGGTTGCCGGGTAAACACAAGCCAGCAGCAAATGAGAGGTTAGACGCACACAGACAGACAGACAGACAGACAGACAGACAGACAGACAGACAGACACACACACACACACACACACACTTTGCCCTGCGGGGTGGGTGGGAGGTGGGATTGAGGTTATTCATACAAAAGGAAATTGAATCCTGATTGCAGATTGGTGTCACTGTGGGTTAACAACCTGGGATCTGATTTCAGCTTTATTGAACAGGAGGTGACAGAGGTGGACAGAATAGATTAGTAGCATGAAGAGATGGGTAGAGCTTAGGGTTTGGCTTAAAAACAAGGAAGATCCTTTGTTTTAGATTTGTATATCAGTTTTTTTTAAGTTCCCCTTCATAGATATAGATAGGAATTTGACATGTTTAAGATAGAAGGTGGAGGAGTGACTGCAATGCATTATCCTATCTCGTTTGTTCAGGATTTGACCGTTTCAGATTCAGATTCACAGTTGGCCCATGTTTTGTCCAGCCATGATGATTATTAGCCTGTTTCTGACACATCACTGTGACTCCTCTATGAGTCAGATTCAGATCAAACTGGCTTCATTTTCATGCACTACGCCACAGATTAAGATGATCATATGGGCTATTCATGCTGTGAAAGAGAGAGAGAAATTGTTTTCCACATTTCTATAATTTCTTCAAAGGCTCATCCTTGAAACATTTGAAACAGTCTGTACTTTAAACTGAGCCTGTAATTAAAATCGAATTTGCTTCAGTCAACACTCTTGATTCCCACTGAGGCCCCATGCAATAAATGTATGTATGAATGGTGCAGTAAGGTGCTTTGGATAAAACTCGCCACCAAATGGCATCTGCTTTATGTCATGTCTATCTCCGTCCAAACATCCTTTGTTTCATCCGGATGGGTCAACACCTTTCATCCCTGAGAATACAAAAGTGCAAAGGCGTTGAGCCTTGTCAGTCGCGTTGAAGTTGCCATGAATATTTCAGAAGCTGGCTGATGTCAAAAGGGGTATAAAGAGGGGTCCGTCTAAAGGAGACCTCCAAACCCACATCTAGGAAGTGTCAGTGTCAGCACCATGGTCAGCGTCCGGGCTATTCTCCTCGCCGCCACGTGCTGCTGCGCGTATTTGTGGGTTGCTTGCGGAGAAGACTCGTCCTTCGAGACGCGCTCTTTGGATTTCCCAATGAAAACTCAAGAAGAGAAGGATCTGGTAAGGACTAGGAGATGTTTAGGGGGTATAGGTGTGAAAGGGGACAATAGATTGAATAAAAGCTGTTGGTGCTGTACTGGAAAGTTGATACAATATTTGAGCTATTTCATTCCAAGATAAGATATTCACCCTTTGAAAAAAAGTAACACCCAGTCTTAGAAAATGATTGAAAGGACAAAAATTAACACTTATACTCACTGAATCCTTCTATATTCTATAGAGACACTAATTCATAAACTTAGAATGTTTTTCTCCCCAAATAGGTTTATTTTATTTTGAAAAGGAACTCTCTACTTATTTATTGTCTCTTATTTATTCAGCATCGTATCTTTGACAGTTTGCTCTTTTAAATCTTTTTCCCTATGCAGATTGAAGCTTTGCAAGAAGTTCTGGAGAAGCTGAGGAAGAAAGAGATGCCCTCAGAGAAAAAACTAGGCTGGCTTCCTTCGGTGAGGACAAACTAGAAATTATAGAACAGTTTGTTTTAAATGTAAAAAGTCTTTGATTTATTTCTCTCCAAACAAGGGTGCGTTTTCAGGACAGGCAAGGTTACTTTATCAGCAACGTTTGTGAATATTCTTGTATTAGATTTAGAATATCTGAAAACAGGCCTTCTAGGATTTTTGAAATGGGATTTGTAATTGCTCAAAACCAGACAAAGTGTTTAGGAAACGGTATAGGGTAGGATAGGTTAAGGTACCGTTACTAATTACCGTTGATGTCAAAATGTGTGGCAGGTCATCTAATTGAAGCCATTACCATTTCCTCATAAGAAACTCTGAGTGTTCCCGCCAGCACCCTAATAATGATAGTATATAATCACAGGTGTTTGATTCTGAAAATGTTTCTACTACCTCAAAATACGTATGTTAACACATTTATGTTTTTTTTTTTTATCATTTCAGTGTGACGCAGGGGAGCAGTGCGCCGTGCGTAAAGGTGCGCGTATTGGCACACTGTGCAGCTGCCCGCGGGGGACGTCCTGTAACTTTTATGTGCTCAAATGTCTGTGAAAGAAGAAAGAAAAACGGAAGAACGTCAAAACACAAGAGAGCATTTAGGATTGTGCAGTGACACGAACACATTATATGAGATTTGACAGGGCGGGCTACTGATGCTGTCATTTTCTTTTAAAAAACAATAAAAAAGCGAACTGTGTAACATGTGATTAATAAAGGACGTGTTTCTTTTTAAAATTGGATTGGGATTTCTGAATTTAGAATAGAGTCTTCTCTTTGTGCGTGTGTGTGTGTGTGTGTGTGTGAGAGAGAGAGAGAGAGAGAGAGAGAGAGAGAGAGAGAGATACATGTCGCATCTCATACATGTTGCAGAAATGTAAACAGATGGAAAAATATATATATTTCTAAATGACTAGCACCAATAATTCAACCACTTCACACACACCGCTGCACAGTTCCAGCGCACCGTAGCTGTCATCTCTCTATAATAAAAGGCGCTGTGGGGCTTTTCAATGACATCATATGCAAGTACAAGTTTCCAACATGGCGTCCAGCCGGGTGCTGGAGAGGGAGGTCCAGGAGGAGCCAAGGCGTGTTGTGGCCACAAACCTCGACTTCTGCGACCGCAAATATTCTCTGCTTATCATCATCGGACGGATCAGTCAGCCTAGCCAGGCGGGACAAGTCAGCGAGGAGATTGAACGAGGTATGTTTATCACAAAGCGCTGCCTTGGTTTGGTTATTCGGAGAATTCAGATGAATCATAAATTCCGATCTGGGACCAGCGAATCGCACCCCCGATTCTCGTCGTATTAATTATCATGGAAGATGCTAAACTGACCTGGTGCCAGTGTTTATGCGATTTCATCCACCCAGTGACGAGGCTGCGTCAACTGGAGATGCTCCCCCATCAGCATCACCCATTCCTCTAGGCACATTATAGTTAAAAGCAGTCTACAGCGTGTAGTTTATCTCTCTGTCCTCTCAGCTATTTGTCGTTATGTAATGACCACCTTCTGGGAAATGTTGCCGGACATATATTGACAGTCATCCCACTTGTAAACGATATGCGATTAGCCTCTGTGTATTTATTTACAGGCGTATCTGTAGTTACATAGAAATCAATATTAGTATATGGCATGCTACAATAATGCATTACAGTCTGTCTCTCACTGTGTGACTGTCTGGCTCCCTGTGAAGCTATAAGAGAGATCTAAATGGGTGATAGACACATAGACATATATAGATGGGGAAAGAGAGAGAGACGCACCATGTGACCATGTCTCTTGTGTCTCCAGGTATACGCTCATGGGATGTGAACCTCATATCCTGTAACCTGAACCTGTATCTCCAAGAATTCCTCTCTCATCACACTGTCTCATTCAAGGCAGCAGGTAAGCCGTGTGAAATAGTGTGTTTGTTCGAGAGCCTGAAACTCTTTGACCCTATTTTGTGCAGAAAGGCTGGTCCCCATGGCAACCTGCTAGGTCAGCCTGTCTAGGGTCCATAGGAAAGAAAGGAAGGAAGGAAGGAAGGAAAGTGGAGGAGTGGTCCGTTGATTGTTAAATATGGGTGAGCCCTTAACAATAGAGACCTACAACAAAGCTATGCCAGCTCTGTCTCTGTGTGTGTGTGTGTGTGTGTGTGTGTGTGTGTGTGTGTGTGTGTGTGTGTCTGTGTGGATGTATACATGGGTTATCATATGGTGTTTTGGTGTACCAGGCCAAGGATGACCAGCTATAAGGAAAATGGTAACAAGGCAGCTAAACGTCAGAGCCATGCAGTGATATTACAGCCGAGCTGCTGACGAATGCACACTGACTAGGAAACAGAAATAGCTTTACTTGAGGAGCACAAAATGGTAGCCAGGGAGCCTGTCTGCATGTAGCAAGTCCCATTGTAGTGGATTCTGTTTTGATATGTCGTGCTTGGCAGTCAACTTGAGTTGGCTAGGCACATACAGTTTAAGGATTGTCATATTAAGGGTTTTGTTATTATTTAGTGAGAGAGGGAGGGAAAGAGAAAGAGAGAGAGACATGAAAGACTTGTGTGTTGAATCACAAAATATGTTGCTTCAACACATGCATGCCACAATGTCACACAGGGCCGACTCAAAAGCATAATGCTAGGGAAAATGTCATTCATTGCTTTACCATTGTGGAATAGCAATTGTTTTTGCTTCCTTTTTGTACTTTTTTTGTTTTGAAATAGAGATTTCTTTGGCTGGCTTTTCTAGTGTGGCGTCATAATGGGCTGCTCAGACATTAATCCAGTTCCCCTCAAACTGGATTTGCACTGCAGATTGAATACATTTGGCACCTCAGTCTTAGACAGTCTCTGATTCAGCTGTTCCACCCCTCTTCCTTCCTTTTTCCCTTAGTGAGTCAGTCACTGGCCTCATCTCATTTTGCTTCCTCACTGTGTCTCTTTCTGTTCTCTTTTCAGTTCCCCTCCTATTTTCTTCTGCCTTCTCCCTCACTGGTTGGATCTGTCTGTTATTTCCTAATTCCCTCAGCTGTGACCTTCTCCATCTCTGTTTGCTTCTCTCCCTCGCTCTCTCTCTCTCTCTCTCTCTCTCTCTCTCTCTCTTTCTCTCTATCCTCTTCCTCTGCCTTTCTTTCTGCCTCCTCAGGGCAGAAGTGTCTGCGCCACAGTACCAGAGTGTTGGACACTCAGGTGCTGATCAGTCCGTCTCAGGAACAGGTCCACTCAGAGGTGAGGGTTTAAAGACTGGTCCTTTAAAGGGATACACCAAGCTTTTGGGGAGATTATTGATCATTGATCAATTTGCCAGTTAAATGTTGAGAACCTAGTCATCCTTGTGTCCCTGGTAGATTGTTTTCTCTGGTGCTCCATGCTAACTCTTTAGCATACAACATAGCATAGTGATAGTAGGCGACTAGCATTATCTCCAAAGTAAGAGCACTGACCTTTTAGTAATAAAAACATGTTAGTGGTTTTTATTATAAGGCCTGTAGATTCATATGCAGCCTGGTTTATTTTTGGAAATATTTCAGGCGAGCAACCATTCATCCACTGTGCTAGTCAGCTATGATCACTCAGCATAGTGTATGCTAAAGTGTTAGCATGGAGTACCGGAGGAAACAATGGATGATTTTACTGTCTATGTTCATCATCATCACTTAACAGGTAACTCAACCAATGGGCCAATCTTTCAAAAACATGGTCAGGTCCCCAGATGGTACTGATCAAGTATCAATATGCTTGAAAGAACCTGGGAGCCAGAACAGGCTATTTTTAATTTGTGCCCCTGGCTGAAAATCCCTCTTAGAACCACCACTGACCCCAACTCTACTGTTTTTACTTTTACTGTTTCCTCTTTGTTTTGTCAGGTATTTGTCTGGTTCTCTCTCTTTTCTCTCTTGCACTTTATTTTTCTCTCTCCTGCAGTTTTCCCCCCTTCACTTGTGACTGTCATGGATTAAAATGACATTAAGAAACAACATTTAAAAAAAATCAATCATGAAAACTCAGTTTATTTTATTAGCCTAGATGAGGCACTGCCTACCCTGCCCACACATCACTGCTTTCTCTCTCTATCTGTCTATCTGTCTGTCTGTCTGTCTGTCTCTCTCTCTTGTGCTCTCTGCCAGGTGTTTGGTCTGCTATCCAGGGAATCGGCTCATAAGTTGCTGGTCTTGGCCGGCCAGAGTGTGGAGGAAAGCGGAGACCTACTGTTTCACAGAGGACAGTTCTCGCCGCACCAACTGAAACGCATACTCACAGAGCAGGTAGGACAATTTCCCTGGCTCTTGTTTCTTTGCCTACCACTGCTCTATCATATGTAATGGGAAACAACATATTTATATACTCTTGTCCTCCTCTCCTAAGTTCAAAGATCAAGAGAACACTGTCTCCTCACTCCCATCCTCCAAGCTCAGTCTGACCCTGAGCTGTCCAAACATCGGCCAGTGGAGGAAGACCCTCTTGGGAAACCAGCCCTTCCAGGGGCCTTTCACACTCCACATCAATCCCCCAGAGGTGCTGCCTGCCATGGAGGCCCTGGGGGACTTCACCTCTCTCGTCTCTGGTTCCCTCTGCCCCCTATCCCCCTTCGACCTTCTCCCACCTCCTGGTACAGTGGGTTTTCTCAAGCTCTCCCGTCCCTGCTGCTACGTGTTCCCTGCCGGCCGCGGCGATTGCGCCTTCTTTGCCGTAAACGGGTTCACGGTGCTGGTGGACGGCGGGTCGGACTCTCAGGCCTGTTTCTGGAAGCTGGTACGCCACCTGGACCGGGTTGATGCGGTTTTGTTGACCCACATCGGGACGGAGAACCTCCCTGGCGTCAACACGTTCCTGGAGAGGAAGGTGGCTGAGTTGGAGATAGACTCAGATGTCAAAGGTAACAACAGGGATGGTGATAATGACGTTGCTGGTGATGCTGAGGAAGATGTCATGAGATTGAAATTTATTTCTTCTTCCTCTGTCTATTTTTGTTCTTTGTCTCATCAGATGACTTGTCTAAGAGGCTCATATCCCCAGAGCTTGGAGTTGTGTTCTTTAACGCCCCTAGCAGGCTGCAGGTGGAACAACAGCCACGTGAGTCATTCATCAATTAAGGGTATAAGTAAAGAAGGTATAATTTATGGTAGCACCATTAATTTAACAAGGGATGATTTTGGGTGAGATGGCATCCCTCTTGTTAACCAGACTCATCTATTTTATCCCACTACTCAATTATAGATTTTAGAGGAAAAGTAAGGGATTTTACTTTCCCCTCTATTGGCCTTTTAATGAATAAATCCCTGTTTATGGGGTAATTGTGTGAAGACCCAAACTGTTTTGTTAAAAGTAAAACCAAAGTAACATGAGAGTCATAGAAATAATAAACATAAGACCAAGTAACCTTAATGAATGCAATAGTAAAGCAATCATGCGTCTCCTCTCAGGTGTGGACAATGTCCTGAAGAGCACAGACCAGGCGACTCTAACCATACAGTTGTTAAACAAGTTAGAAATCAGACCACAGCCAATGTTCCGACCAGGCGGGGTCCCCATCGAGCCGCTAACCCTGTTCCAGAAGATGGGGGTGGGACAGTTGGAGTTGTACATCCTCACCCCAGGCAAAAACAGCCAGGAGTACCAGACACTCATGCAAAATTGGCCTGACAACATGTCCTCAACATCCCAATCCCCGACTCTTCCCTCTCACTGCCCTAGCCTCGGTGTGTGCCCTGCTTGTGTGGCACCCAGCCTGCCCCCAAGAGAAGGTGGTCAGGGTGCTGTTCCCTGGCGTTACCCCACAGGTGAAGGTACTGGAGGGGCTGGAGAAGCTGAGGGGGCTGGCCTTCCTCCAGAAGCCCACGGTGACCACCGGAGAGCTGGAGGGGACTGGGGGAACACAGGCAGGCCAAGAGAACAGAGAGCCAGGACAGTGGCAAGTCACTAGGGAAGGAGACAACACCCAGACTAGGGAAAGAAGAGGGGTTAGAGAGGAGGGAAAGGAGAAAGGAAAAGTGGTGAATGGTACTGGTATGAAAGAGGAGGGGAAGAGAGATGTTGATAAAACCAAAATCAAAGAGATAGGCGTAAAGCAAAAAGCAGCACCGTCTGACAAGAATACTGCAAAGAAAGGAGGAGGGAAGGATGTAAAGAAGGAGGAGAAGACTGGGAAGAGAGAGGAGAACGGTCCAAAAAGAAAAGAGCAAGTGAAAAAGGAAGGTCTGCCGTCCAAACCAAAGAATGAAATTAAAACCAAGCCTAAAAAGGAAGCAAAAAATGACTCTAAAACAGGGGGGAATAAAACAAGAAACCCATCAGGAAAGGAGACGAAGACTGACTCTAATTTAGATGCCAAGAAGGCCCATATGAATAGTGAGCTGCAAAATAACCACTCGGCAAACTCCAACACAGGGACTTTGCCAAAAACACTAGAACCTGAGGGTCCTGATAAGGAGCAACGGAATCCAAAAATGGAGACTGAAGAGAACCCCTGCGGCTCCAAAATGTCTACCCCCGAGGACATGACAGTCGATTTTCTCAGGCTGAGGGAGGAAACTGAAAGAGAAGAGGCACAGGTGAAAACAGCAGATAAAGGAAAGGAGAAAAGCGGCGAGTCGGGAAATGAAAGGAGCCTTGGAGGTCTAGGTAAAGAGACAGATAAGGTTGCAGAGACCCTAGGGGAGGAAGCCGAGGGTGGAGCAGGGATGATGGAAGAAGACCGCGGTGATAATGGGAGACATGAGAGGGCCGGGACCGGAGACAAAGCTGATGTAGACCTGCTGACAAGCGGTGGGCGTGCGACGGTAGACCAGCCGGAAACCGCTGACAAACCAGAAAAGCCCTCCAAAGTTGCAGGCTTTCCATCTCCTTTGAACAAGCTCCCAAAGAGTGAACGCACGGCCCAGCTAGACCTGACCCCAACTGAATACACTCTCCTGGACGGGGCTTTGAAAAACAGCCCTCCCTCTCGATCCTCTTCAGAGAACCGGGCCCCTCTCAGTCCTGACGAGGAGACTGTAGAGCCCGCCTCCCCTGACTCCCGGCCCAACAGCGCAGGCCACACACCCTACTGTCTGTCCCCAGATGACGTGTGGTGCAACAGGGACACTCTCAGCAGGCTGCAGGCCCAGATAGGTGCTACCGATGCCGCCCTACCACCTGGGTCCTTCAGGCAAAGTGAGGGGCAGCTATGTGATCCCAAAAGCACTCTGGAGAGCCACACCACATCAAACCCCAGAGAAAAGCACTTAGGTTTCCTGTCTCTGGGTTCATTTAAAGAAGGTGGCTCTGACCCCTCTCCCTCCGTCGCTACCACCACCACTACACACTCCATGCCAGCTGAGGTGAGCTCCCCCCAGTCCACAGAAGTGGATGAATCCCTGTCCATGTCTTTTGAACAGGGCCCAGCCTATGTGAGCCAGAGAGAGGGGGATGACAGTATTCATCACTCTAACGGCAGCCATTTTGTGGAGTGTGATTTCAGAGTGGGGATGTCTTTACCACTGAAGAAGCCTCCCAGATCCCTGGGGCAGGGTTCGGAGATGGGGCGGCCACCAGGTCCTAACAGCCTCCATTTTGAGTCAGCGGCTCACGACGTGGACCTATGTCTAGTTTCGCCCTGCGAGTTCAAGCATTTCAAACCGCCCGACTCTAGTTCAGGTACCAGCGACCCCTCCAGAGGAGCCTTGGGTCCACATCACCATGGCAACAACAACAACAACAACCCCGGGGATACATCAGCCAGCGAATCAAACGCCCCCCTCTGCACAGAGGACTGCCCGTCCACCACAGCCGACGGAGCGCTGGACTCAGATGAGGAAGAGTCGTGTAGCGAACCCACTAACTCCCTCCACGACTATCCCACCTGTCAGTCTCTCCCCCCAGACCCTCTTCCAGCCCCCCTTAGGGATAGTCCCCCTCTGCCCCCACAGCCAGACTCCTCTATGCCCATTCCTCAGTCTGACTCTGATGCTCATGGGAAGGGAGCAAAAGCCGGCGGCATACGAGGGAAAAGAACGCCAGGGGTGAGTTGACTCTCTCATATACAAAGTATGAGTTCACATACTCTCTAGCATCAAACTCTTAGTGTTCAGTCTTGATCAGAGCTGAAGAGTGTCAGCTATTTGAGGAAATTGACACTTACTTGCTGGTATAAAGCACATGATGAGTTTTTGTTATATTTGAGGGTTGAATTATTATCCTTATCCTGTTTTAAGTGCTGGCTTGATAGAAATCTAACGTAGAACCCACAAAGTCTTCAAAACAACTTTTATTTAATAGGAGGCGTTAAATAAAAAGTTAGGTTTTGGAGCATAGTGCTGTTGGTTCTAGGTTTGAGTTCACATTGTGTGAGACTCTACTCGTCCTTTACCAGGTTTTTGAGGGCTCCCAAAGATCAGGCTCCACGCAGACAGGGAAAAGCAGGACGGGGGGGCAAAGTGGAGGCATGAAGGGGGGCAGAGATAATCACCCTTCCACTCGGACCTCTTCCTCCAGCACCCGGACAGCACCGGCCAAATCTTCACCCGGCCCAGGTAAGAGCTGTACACTAAAATGTATTTCTTTGGTATATTTTTCTCTCTTTTCTTTACTTTACATTAAAGTAAATTTAAATGTGTGGACCTTCAGTGAAATCCACCAAGAGCTCCCGAGTCTCCTCTCCCCTTCTCTGCTAGGCTCTAAGTCTAGTTCGGTGGGTGAAGTCAGTGTGTACGTGGACCTGGCCTACATTCCCTCTGGAGCCTCCTCTCCATCTGTCAATGTGGATTTCTTCAGATGTGTTCGCGCTTCCTGTTACATCATCAGTGGGGACAGCCCAGAGAGGGAGGAGCTTATGAGGCATACGCTGGATGCACTATTAGATGGCAAGATATCCTGGCCTGACCCCATGCAGGTAGAAACACGCACAATTCGATTTCCACCCAATAACATGTATATTACATGACATGCTAGGCTTTTAGCAGGTTATCTAGAGTAATTTATAAAGAGTGCAGCAGTAGAATGAGTTTGAATTTGAGCTTAAATTCCCAGATTGCCAACAAGCAAGCAAATGTACACACAAGCAACACTATCAGCCTCTCTCAACCAACTCCCTCAACCTAATGCACTTCTCCCTCATAGCAAATCACAGTGTAATAACTGTTTTTATCAGATTATGTGCAGTTATTGGGGACAATAACTGGGTGAGGACTATGGATTGGGATATCTGATGAGGACGATATAATTAAAGACCAACATTTTAAATGTAATGTCTCAGATACCACTGGATTTTGATGAAAATGAGGGATGATGCATCCTGGCATTGTTGTTCTGGCATTTAAAAACACACACTGATTGACACCCACTCTCACACACCTGCCTTTCTTCTAACATCCAGGCCAGGTTTATACAAAGGCGCTCACCCTTGTTTAATAGCACATCATGTCCTCGCTAATGGTGCTTCCTGTTTTCTTGCTCTCCTTCCCTGTCCTCTTTCTCCTTCTCCGTTCTTCTATCCTCCGCTCTGTTTCTCTAGGTGACGGTGATCCCCACCTTTGACTCGCCGTCGATGCAGGAGTGGTACCAGCAGACCCTGGACAAACAGAAGGAGCTGAGCATCACCGTCCTGGGCTCCAACAGCACCGTGGCCATGCAGGACGAAACCTTCCCTGCCTGCAAAATAGAGTTCTAAGACAGGCTGGGAAATACAGAGTTGGAGTTGACAGGGGTGAATCTGAGTTGGAGGGAAATTAGGGAGGTGTGTGTGTGTGTGAGAGAGAGGAAAAAGAGAGAGTTAGGGCTTTCTAACCAGTACTGCATATCACAGAATTGAGATTGAACTGTGATAGCAATGGTCTGTGCTGTGTTTCAGGGCCCTTGTAAACCACAGATTTCATCATCTCCCCGTTCTGCTGCTTTTAGTGCATCTCCTACCAGTCCAGCTGAATGAAAGCAGTAAACAAATTATTGAAACATCTGTCATATTTATTTTATTTGATAAAATTAGACTTGTGCGAGAATCCTACACATGGTACCATCCATGAAATCACAGTCACAGTGTATGGTCAATGTTTGGTGTAAGCACTGTAAGCAGACGTGAGGTGAGGTGTGTGCTGCGTATCGCTCCCACTTTCCAGAGTGGGTTCATTGTCGACCACGACATCTATATTGAGTAAACAGACCAAAATATTCTCACCAGACATGATGACTGTCAACTGTTAGTGAGAGATAATTTCCTGCTGATTACTGAATCTGAATGTGCAATATCAAATCTATCAAGTTACTTTAAATCGTAGTTACTTTAAAATAGTAGACAATGAATGCTTTTGTATAAATAGGCGATTGCTTGTTAGCTTACTCAGAAACATGTTTAAAGGGAGATCCTTTATTTTGATTGTGGATATTATCAATATAATCACGCACATTATAGACACAAATGTTTTGCAGCATGAAATAACGGTTTAGTCATAGAGGTTGATAATCACAGCTAGTCAAATTGTAGTCTGTAAATAAGAACAAATTCTCTATTGAACTTCATATTCAACATATTTTGGAAGCAAAGTAATCCAAAAGTAACCGAAATTAATCACATTATATTGTAATCCAATGGATTACACCAGTAGTTTAAGACATTAGACATCAGTAATCTGTAATGGATTACATTTAGATAGTAATCTCTCGAGCCCCGTCTAGTCATAGGTTTTCTTTTTTGTTTGCATATGACTATCAGTGTCCCCTCACTTCCTCGCTGTCCCAGTCCCGAGAATGGATGTAATGCTTTAAGTCTAGGACTGTCTGTGTTGCTGTTTTGCCTTTAAATAGGAGTTAGTTCACACGGATGTGAATGTGACATATTTCCTCAACACCAAAGCACGAGATCACAGACAAGGACACACAGCTGTCCAGTTTCTGCTGACCCCAAAATACAGAAAGAGAAGAGTTCTATTCCAAAATACTATTTGGAATCATTTTTGAACACAACAACTACTTGAATTTTATCATTCAGCATCTCCAAAATAAAGAGGACCTGTTGGATTATATAAGGAGGCGTTGTAATTTTGTCAAACAAACTTGTGTTAACTTCTATCCTTGAAAAGCCCCATCCCAATTTGGTTATCTTTGTGCAATCAATAATTTGGTAGCTGTCACAGATTCAAACGGTGTAGCTTGGAATGGAACTCTTCAAATATAGCTGTTCCCAAGTCAGTTTCAATACAACCCTGATGATTCCCAAGAAATAGTTTGTCTGTTTATCATACTGCAAAACGCTGCCAGATTAAATGTGTTATGACGGGAGCTTTGAACTAGATCTGTTATCGTGGCCAATGATTACTTTGAGCCCCTCAGTAACCAAGTGAATTTCAGCTAGGTGTGTGTCATGCATGTAAAAAAAAAATATCTGTATGTAGTTTCATTCATGATATTCATGAGGACCGAGAGAGAAAGAATGATAACCTACAGAGAAAGCACTGTGAGGGGGCGGAGGCAGAGTGGGGCGGGACATTACTGCTAGGATTTAGACTGAGAGGACCGACAACATTTCACCTTTCACTTTGTATATTGTGTGTAAGTATATGACAATGTTGAAATGTATGGGTTGTGGGGGTCATGTATTAAATAAAGAATGTGCATCACCACTGTATTATGTCAGTTAAGGTCATGCAGATGTGTTTCTCCAGCATCAGTGGCACTTGCTCTTAGAAAATGATTGTTAACACACAAAACAAACTATGACATTTTTCAAAGGATCATAAGTAACCTACGTCCTTGGTTTACAAAACAATATCAGATTTCCAGGATGGATTATAGATATTGAATTATGAACTTCATGTATTGCCCCAAAATGGATGCCATCTAGCCTCTAGAAACAAATCTCTATCTTTTCTTTTCAATTAATGTACATTTGAAATCAGACAAAATCCGACATGACAAAGGACAGCCTGATGAAATTAGTTTCCACTGTGCCACACATCTAGTGATAAAAACTTAGCAGTCAAATCCATTCTTAAGGTTGCCTAGGTCCACATTTTAAACCAAGCAGGCCATAGCATGCAGAGACTAAAACAAAATGAACAAAATGAGGGTTTTTTCAGGCACATGATCAGGCCTATGGTCTATGATGGCCATGTTTCCTAAAACGTCATGAATGTGAAACCACACAAACGTCTCTGTGCTAGGCACTTTCACTTTCGACTTTATTTCATACACGCAAAACCACAGTAACCCGTTCTTCAATCTGGAGTAAGACTTCTGCTGCAGGTGAGTCTGGGAGGATTTAGACAGCGTCTATCACCACCATGAAGAAATAATAAATGAGCCTGTGTTGTAGAGCTAGTTATATCTCAGGAGAAAACCGAAAATAAGTTGTTATTTTTGCTATGTTACTTTCACTTTGTGTATGAAATATCTCTTAGAAAATTGCTTTAGTCTTTTCTTCAAATTTCTTCAATTGTGATTCAAAGTACTCTTCGATGTTAAATGGCCAACCTAAATAAGGCCCATGTCTGAGGTATCATGTTATTACTTTTCCTTTCCCCACCCAACTACTCTAGGTACATGGTGGAGCAATTTTCGAAATATGGTGGAATTTAGGCGATGGATTTTATACGTAGGCCTTTTGATTAAAGAATATTATGTTTTCTACCAAAGGTCGTACAATAGTACTTGATTAATTTAATGTAAACGTCTAAAGTGTCAAAGTAGATGTCTCTCCTTTCAGTTCATGTCGTCGTTCTGCAGTAACATGCAGACTAGCGCCTCTCTCAGGTCGCTCTGTATAGATTATAACAAATCAATGTCACTGATAAACCAATAAAGCAGTTCATCCATAATTCATCTGAGTTCTATCTTGTCCAAGTCACGGTCGCTAGTTCAGTCAGTATTGTCTTTAATTTATTTTCTTTAATTTGAATTGAACCTCGCTCCAGGTTTGTGAGGGCCGATATCTTTTAGATTGACGCTCTTTACCATTATTCTAGTATCTTTAAATGTGATCATTTTCATGACAAAACATTTAAAAAAAAAAGTGTTTCCCCCGGAATTTTAGTCTGAACCCCATAATAATAATAATAATAATAATATAGTTTAACTTAAATAAATATGTAGTAAAACACACATTATTATTATTATTATGCATTATAACCATCAGACCATCAGACTATAGCCAATATACTTGTTTTTAATGTTTTTAAAGGCCTACATCAGCACAGCAAACCAATATATCAGTCTGACCCCTCTAAGTATTTAAAACAACTTGATAACTTGAAAACAATATTTCTATATTTTATATTTCTATATTTCTACTATATTGCTATTTGTTCCTAATCATTTGACTGAGTTGTGTCTACTGTAAGACATTACTAGGAGGTCAAATCCAAACCCACTAAGTCTCAACCGCTCTCAAACTAAACTAGTTTGTGTGTGATTGTTTACAGCTGTGGGATGTGTGGGGGAATTGTGTGCGTGATCCATTTTCTTTGTTTTTCTGTGAAATGTCCCTTGTCTCAGGTCTGCTTACACACCCTACTCCTCCATCATGAGTGTGGTCACATCCCGCCTGTCTGAAAATCAGGAGAAGAAGCTGCTTTCTCTGTTCGGTCATGTCAGACTCCACCTGCTCTATAAAGCCAGCGTCCATGGCTACACTGCTGCTGCCTTCCACAACTACTGTGACAAACAGGGGCCCACTGTGATCGCAGCCTCCAACAGCGCTGGGTTTGTCTTTGGAGGCTACACCACTAAGGACTACACTCAGAATGGGCAGGGCATCATCGACGAGGAGGCTTTCCTCTACAGCATCAGTGCAGCTAGACAACGGCCCCTGAGAGTGGCGTGTAATGGTGGCCAGTGTGCTTTCACAGATGGAGCCACTGGTCCGAATTATGGTGCTTTGGTGTTCCTCCATGAAGACAAAGCCAGTATCCTGTCCAACCCAGGGCCAGCCTTCACCTTTCAGCCTGAAGAAATGCATGGAAGTGGCCTGGCACTGACTGAGTTTGAGGTGTATCGAGTGGAATGTGAGTGAGGATTTAAACACTTCCTAGCCTGATTAAAAACGCTGGCACACACAGTTAGACTTTCTAAAATAGCAAATCTTGATCGAACCCGATCCATTAATGTTTAGTAATTTACAGCGTACATGGATTTAGTTTCAAATGTTACTGTGACATGAATTATGTGGTCTCTTTTTTATTGAATTAGCCAAATAAAATATCTCAGATAATAGTTAGAATAGAATTGCATTAGGACTATTTCATTGATGTTGAATGTAATGAATGAATGTTGAATGTTAGAATAACATGGCTTTACCATTCATTTATTTCCCTCACAGGCTTAGGAGGGCTCCTGGCCAAACCCTGGAGGAATATCCAGTGGACTGCTGAGTATGCACAAATCTGTACAAATCTGTGAATAAAATGAAAGGTTGTTCCATTTTGGAGAAAGGTCATTGCCTGAAATTCATCAGTCAGTAGCTCTAATATATTTGGTTCAGTCTTAAGAAATCAAACACAGAAAAAAAGGACCATATTTTTACCATATATTATTTTTTGATATCAATGATTCTGTAAGATGGTGAAAATTTGGGAATTAAACTCTTTGCAATGATATCCATCAAAGTAATCCTCAACAGTCTACACACAAATATCATCTATGCTGTTTTGTTTTGTTTGTAGGAGAAAAGAGAATTTGATGAAGACCATCCAGGGCTATAAGCCTGACATCACGACAGTGTCTCAAGCCAAAGTGTTGATGGTGGGTGCGGTCGGGTCTGGCAAGTCCAGCTTCTTCAACTCCACCAACTCAGTGTTTCGAAACAACATGACATCCCAGGCCATCTGTGGTACTGCAGGAAAGAGTATCACCACCCAGGTACTGTAACAGATTTTTTTGTGTTGCTGTTTTGTCTTTTTGCTCGCCCTCCTCAACAGATGCTGTAGCTGGTAGGGGTTCAGTGTTTTGCTCAAGCACACTTCAGCAGGGCAGATGTAGGCCATCACGGGGGCTTGTACCCAGGCTTTCCAGAGTATGGATGGTCGTCCTACTCACTATACCACCCTGTTACCCAGGGATTAGTGCAATAAAGCCAAAAATACTGTGCTTGCTCTGCTACTGTCAGCATCAAAGTCACCATAATGACAGAAAAGAGCATTGTCTCGAAGATGAACTAACTATGTGGTCCTGTTTACGACAAGTTAGCTTGCCACATTTAGAGTATGACAGTATGACATTTTGAGGCAGTTTGAATCTCCTGGAAGTCAGATTCCACATGATTTTGATGCTTTTGTCCTGCTATGTTGTAACTATACTATGTTTCATTACAGTATATTTCATATCTCTTCTGTAGTTCCGCACCTTTTCCATCAAGGCAGGGAAAGGCGGTAAAACTATTCCTCTGATTTTGTGTGACACTATGGGGCTGGAGGATAATGCTGAAGCTGGCTTGGATGTGGAGGATGTAGTCAACATCTATAAAGGCCACATACAAGATCGCTATCAGGTTTGAACAGAAAATAATGTATTAATCTTACTCTATCTATCTATCTATCTATCTATCTATCTATCTATCGAGTGATTAATAAAAAAATAATCTTCCTTTATATATTTGTCCTTCAGTTTAGTCCCTCGGTGCCTCTCCAGCCGGATGCACCTGGCTATAAGAAGCGCGTGACTTTGAGTGACATGATTCACTGTGTGGTGTATGTGGTCGACACCTGCAAGGTCTCTGTCCTTACTGAGAAAATGCTGGAGAAGTTAGCTGCCATCCGGAAAAAGACCAACCAGATGGGTGAGCAAACAGGCATCATGAGAAACACATTGAAATAGAATTCTGCTCAGTTTAATACGTTTTGTACAGAATTTGAAGTTGACTTTATTCCATTCACCTTGTTCTGTTCTGTCCCGATCCCTTCTGATCTCCTATCTCTTTCTCCATGTTTAATCCCTTAGGTATTCCTCAGCTTCTGCTGATGACCAAAGTAGATGAGGCCTGTCCTCTAGTGGCAGAGGACTTGAAGAATGTTTACCTCAGCGTTTACATCCAGAGGAAGGTAACCAGAGCTACAGACAAAAAGAGTTTGGTCCGGTCAGGGCTACATGTTACTGCTCTCTCTAGGAGTATCGGTTTCAAATGTCCTCCATAATTTAACCATGACGAGACGAGACACCTAAAAGTTACTTAACAAGCATAGTGCATGACTGTGGCACCAAAATGGCTGCTACTAAAACTGCAACTATTATAATCAGTGTCTCTGAAAGGAACATACTGGCAAAATGCTAGCAGCCTTAAAGTTCCCCGAGTGGTGATGATGATGGTATTGATAATGATGATGTTGATGATAATGATGGTATTGATAATGATGGTGTTGATGATGATGATAGTATTGATAATGATGATGTTGATGATGATGATGATGATGATGATGATGAAGAAGAATGGGAGCTCACTCCATGTTTCCTAACCTAGTACTAGCAAGCTTCTCTTGCTGCCTTTCAGGCCCAGGAGTTGAGTGCATCTCTGGGCATCCCGTTGTCCTGCATACTGCCAGTGAAGAACTACAGCCAGGAGTTGGAGCTGGAGTTGAACGCTGACATACTGCTGTTGAGTGCTGTGGATCAGATGCTCAACTATGCAGACAGCTTCTTTGAGAACCAGATTGTTGATGAACAAGAGGTGGATGATCAGGCAGAGCTCTATAGAGCTACGATCAGTCCCAACCCAAAAATTTACTAGTTTAACCTCAGCTGAGTTACAGTACAACCTCATTATCCAAACTCTATTACAGTAATCCAAACTAAACCTGAACAAACATAAGAAAGACAGTTTATTAATCCCTGGGGCAAAATTGGGGTTTTTCCAGCAGCATAATCAACAGAGAAAATAAAAGGATTAGATTAATGATCTACTGGTTTCACTTAAATTAAACCCGTTCAGTTGTTGTTCTATTTTCCACTATGTTGTTAAATTGTTAAAAAATGCTGTTATGTGTAGGGATTTTATTTTGCTGTTGCTTTATTGCTTTGTTTGTGGTGAGATGTTTGTATGAACCCCCAAGGCTTTTTCTCCTGCTCAGATTATTGATCACATAATTTTTTTTTATCAATCAACATATTTTAGCACTGCATGCTTTTGACCAATCTGCTTCTATGTTTTGTCACAGTGCAAAAAAAAAACTAAACCTAAATGTGTTAATTGATCCAAGCCTAGGCCTTTCTTGATACCTATCTGTGTGTCTGTAGCTGATAAACAGTCTATGAATGGACACGAGCGATAAACTGCTTCTTTTATTTTCGTGTGTAAATAAAGCACTACCAAACACACACCCAAGGCTCATTAACCTTTTTTGTGTCCATGTTCTAGGTGAGGCCCACATTGAGCCAAATTCATACATGATAAAGAAGTCCTCGATTCAGAGTTAAATGGTTTCACTTTAATTTGTGATGCACTGTGATGGGCATGGGCCTGTGTGTATTCATTCAGTCAAACCTGTGCAGTTACATCCAATATAACACACCACCCTCACTGTTATTGCTCTTGTTCTAGGAAAGAAAACAGAAAAAACGTTAATAAGGCATCGTTTTTATTATGTCAACATTATTTGTAGCCCCTTGTCTTGAAACAAACATAAAAAATAATGGTCATTATTTGTGCAAACTTGTTTTAAACCCTTGTACTCGACATGTATTATGTCATGAGAGTGAATTTCATGTGAATTTCAGTTTCACTGTAATGTTATGTAGCCCTTTCCACAGCCACCCACTAGATGTCAGTCACAGGCTCATAATCAGTTGAGCGATGTTATGAAAAAATGCAGACAGCAAAATTTGCACTATTGAATCAAATGGTGTAATGCATCTTAAAATTATTCTTTCATCTGCAACTTTTCCTGCTGAGTATCTTAAAGTAAGTGTCTGCTGTTTGTAGTGCAATTTCAAGGAGAGTACCAAGCCACTATATGACACAGCAAATGCAGTTTCGATTAACTGTTTGTGTAAAAATATCACGGCACGAAATGAAACAAATAACACCTGATCCCACTTGCAGAGACACGCTGAGGATTTCTTTGAAGCCAATGACAGAAGTCGGCTAGTTTCGGTGACGCCCTGCAGGCAGCTCCAGCGTAAAGAGTGTGTCGCAACGTTGCCAAATCTAGTCGCGCCACACACTGCTTCCCAGACTGAAGTCACCAGAGGAACATTCAAACTATTGGACATATATCACACTTCAATTACTGGAATAAAGACGGATATTTTAAATGCCACAATGACTCCGGAGGAAGGCTTTGGGGCCAAAATCATCGAGAAAAAGTGAGTTTTCTGCTCGTTTTTCTGTGTTCAGTGTCGGATTTAAGAGCCAAGGCTTGCAGTTTGCAGGACTGGCTGAGCCATTTGGAAGGAAATCATGTGTTGGACTGTAGTGGTTATTGTCTTTTGACCCATACCTGATCGCCTGGGGCTTAACCGTACTTGGATGTTCACTGCAAAATAATGTGCATGCACCTTAAATTGCATTCCTCACTGTCTGATTTCATTAAAGCTTCAAGGTTTTAAAAATCGAAATCCTTCTTTAAGATGTCTCATCCCTATCACGTACATGCACCCTCATTGCTTAAATGGATTTAATAGGACAAGTTTAATATCATAATAGTTTACACTTGTGAATAGCGACAATAAAGACATGTATGCAAGTTATGGGCCAACTAATTAAAGACCCACTTTGATTTCCCTAATGTTGTCGCCAATTTGTTTGATTGCAGAATAGCAGAAGGTGCATGACTGTCTTTCTCTCTCTCTCTGTGTCTCAGAATGCAATCAGTAGGTCTGGCTCTGGAGGAGTTGCTGGTTACAGCTCAGAAGCAGGACTGCCTGACCATCGGGATCTATGAGTCAGCTAAACTTCTTAATGCGTGAGTTAAAACTTTTTGCTTCCTGTGCTTTGAAGATCAAATCATCTGAAATTCTGGGTGCATTTATCTTCATTGAGAAAGATCTGGGACAATTACCAGTCTGATTTGATGCAATACTGTACTACACATAATATCAGGTAATATAATAGACATAATATCATTTGATCATATGTCTCTCAAAGGATTTCTGAGACCTATTTTAGATCCCCAGCCTACATGCCTGTAACTCCTGACGGTTTCTCCAAAGTGGCATCTGAAACTATTTTCTGTCCGTGTGCTTCTCCTCAGAGACCCAGACAGTGCGGTTCTGTGTGTTCTAGCAGCTGATGATGAAGATGATGTGGCGTTGCAGATCCACTTCACCCTGTTGCAGTCGTTCTGTTGCGACAGCGGCATCACCATCCTGCGCGTCTCTGGGGTTCACCGGCTCCAGCGGTTACTAGGACAACCCCACGCTGCCATGGAGACCAACAGGAACCAGGAAGAGCTTGGAGACCTCCACTGCATACTGGTCACGGTGCGTTGACTCTGCAGACCAACCATCTGGTCTCTAACTGAACAGCCAAATTGGCAAATTGAGACAAAAGTAAAGTATTCAACTGACCATATAGATTATATTGTCTGGTCTTATGAAGTGATGTGTGTCAATATGTGCTGTTGTCATGTGTATTTGCTGTGGTAATATTGCTGTGTGTTTTCACTGCAAACAATTTTCCTTACATGATGTTACAGTTTGAACATGAACTTGATGTTGTGTTCCTCCTCTGCAGAACCCCCAGGCAGACCACTGCAGGCTACAGGAAGTAGGGAACTACTGCCAGGAGAGCCGCCGCCTCGACCAGTGGGTGCCCGAACTGGTCCTGCAGGAACGCTGAAGGGACCAGCATACAAACATACCAACAAACACAGGAGCTCTCACTGGGTTCAGATACTGATGAACTGAAGGGTCCGTTGTAGCACATGCAAGGACCGCCTGGAGTGGACTGGAATGGGCGGTCCTGACTGACGACAAGCAGGCACCAAGCACGAAGGCTTCTCTTTCAGAGGGCCCAGTGAAGACGGTCACAGCACCGGAGATTGGTTTCTGGAATCTGTATTCTAGAAATTGTTATGTAACAGATACACACAGAAAAGTGGCAAGAAACACAAAACAACAAGCTAGCCGGGTACGCATTAGATTCCCTGATACCAGTAATTTTGTTTGGCCAGTCATGATGTTAGGCATGTCAACTTTTACATATTTGTCTGTCTTTGTCAGTATGGTGTGAAATGAATTAATAAATGCTAACAGGCAAGTAGTAGCTCTGCAAGTGAGTTAGCTCCTGGATGGCACGTGTATATCTATGGACGGGACGGAGGGGAATGCTGCATTGATGTAACTATGCTGAGCCTTCCTACGTATTCTGACACCGGTAGAGTCATTCGAAACGAGGTGTGTGTGTGTGGTATGCGTGTGCTTTCATCTCTCTTTAGAAAAGACAGGGCGTGCAGTATGTGTGTGTGTGGTTGAAATGAGTAGTTGAACCTGTGGAGGCATCATCGCCATGGAAACTGAAATGGAATGTTCAAGTTGAGTTTTACGCAAGCTTTATTGGCATTGCAGGAACATTGCACAAGCGGCTCAGAACATGATGTAGTGTTCTGGTCAGATGAGGACACACCGGCAGAGCAGCACAATGAACTGGGTTGTCTGATCAAAGTTCAGCTGTAAAATCATTGTATCTCACTGTAAAGCAAAATAAACCATAGGCAATATCTTTGTGCCTTAAGGGGAAATAATTAAACACTGCCTCTTTTATACAATGTTGTAGATCAAAAGTTAAAGTAATATTTTGAGTGCTACACCAGTAATTTATTGATGTATCAGTGACTGCATTGCACTACAGATGAATTGTCTGTGTAGCTATTTATGGTATTTTTTGTGCTCTGTTAACTAAGTCAATAAATGATTGTATTGATAATTGTGAGACTGCCTTATCAGTTAAAAGAGGTTTCTGCTGAGTTTCCATAACAAAAATCATGTGTGCGTCTAGGAACTATGAACTATTGCTGAGTCATGCAGCTAGTGTTTATATTTGGATTTCAGTAATGGAAAAAACACACACCCTTGAGGCAATGCCTTTGTCACCCAGAAGGCCCTACAAATTTGCAGCCATGGCTTCCTATTGTTGTAAACATAGAACAGTCATACAGAGAAACTGGGGTGGGGACAGAAACTCATTATGTTTGCACAAACAGGCAAAACAAGCTGATGCAGACAATGAGTCTAGGGAACAACTATCTTACGGAAAAGGCCAGACGCCGGCTCAAAGCAATGTTTTAATTATAGTAAAGCTTGGTGGCATAGGTCAAGTTTGAAGTAGCTGCAACACACCATTTTTCCCAAGGCATTGGCAATCTCGTTCTGCTGTGTTGCTATGCATTATGTCTCGTGCTACATACAGTACTGTGCAAAAGGCACATGTAAAAAAAAAATTAAAAAAAATCCGTAAAGCCAAAATGCTTTCAAAATAATGAAATGAAAAGTTTCTAAATATCAAAACATTTACTATAAAGAGCAGCAATGTAAAACACCAATGCAGAAAACCAAAAAATAAACATCTTAGACCAAATTTTAGATTTTTGACCTTTTGCACAACAATGTATAAATCTGCAAATGTACTTGTGTAATGTAAATGTCCTGAGAGTTGTCAAGCAAAATATGTGCAAATTACTCTTGGTGCAACCTCACTGATACTAGACTATCTCCAAATGATCATACTATACTATACTACGCTATCTGTTCTACTCCAGGTAGCAAGATGTTCTGCAACACAATCTGACTGCTATATTCACCCCTCTCCCACGCCATGTTTTTCTCTCCACCGCACCTTCTGTTCTCACATGTCTGTGCAGAGGTCTCATTGCACAGTGGAGGAGAGAGGGAACATTCAGGCACATGGGCCTCGCATTTGTTTACTATCGGCAGGACGGGGGAGTGGCTGCCAAAATGATGGGCTCAGACAGTGGCTCTCAGGCTCTCCATTGGCTGGGGTTTACCCACCTTAAATCTGATTGGCGTTTGACTTGCCAGGGGGGTTGGAGGACCTTGGTTTGAAACTTGCTAGAAACTCGTGACTGTTCCAGCAGTGCTTCAAAGGGCACAAAGATGGACTGAGATAGAGGAATGGTAACAATAACATTCTTGCAAAATGACCCGACTGGGAGGCTTTACCTGACCTTGCTCTTTGTTTACAGTGTTCAACACGTTTTTGTTAAGCCCTTTGCATGTATGCGTGCCGCACACTTGACTATTGTGTATGTGCATGTGCATTTATGTAACTTTACAGGTCAGGTCAGTATGAGAGCCAGCCACACCCGTTTGCACGCCACTGCAGCCTTGCAAGAGCTGCCACAATACAAAAGAAAAACGAGACATAGAAAAACGAGACACAGACAAAAGCATGCGTTATTATATCATCTTTTTATTAATGTTATCTACTTCTCAATATCATCTTTTTTAAACAGCAATATCCACAAAATATTAACAGTGTGCAAGAAAACATGAGTTATGGCACATCAGAGAAGAACAGTTACAAAAAATAGATATATTTTCTTCATAATCAATCAAGGCAAAAAGATACATATACTGTATGCATACACAGGAGATCAGAACACAAAAGGTGAGTCTCGGGGAGGGCTCAGAGACGAGTAACTGATGTTTGATATGAGGTCCAACAGCGAGGAGCCTCAGCTCTCCCCACTTGACCAGAAATGAATTTTACAGGGCTCGTTTTGTTCCATAGAACAATGTCACAACACCAGTGGATTTCCATCGTGAGCCATGTGTTCTACTTAAGACTATTCACTCCCTCAATCTGATGCTCCAAGACCAGCATTAACACAATATACGCCACTATAAGGCAAATTAACTAACCAATCAGACTAACGGTCAGCCAATCAATGCCTTAGATTGGCTGTCTCTGATTTAAAGCCCAACCAGCTATGGAATGATTGAAAAAAAAACAAAAAAAACATCCTTCAGACATCATCAGGACAACATCAGGAGTCTGTGCATGTATATGTGTGAGTGTGTGTGTGTGTGCACGTATGCATGCTTGCTTGCTTTCATGCCCACACTGCAGTAATTCTTGAAGACCTTTGAACACAGTGCCCTACAGGTGAAACCCTCATGTTCATACGCTTTTATTTCACCTTTAGCAGGACAGTATGTACAGCCTTGGGTTGCCCCTAAACACTGACACTGGGACAGTTACTTCATCATGCCTAAAATGGTTCAGGTTGCTGTTGGGAGAAAGGTAAACTTATCCCAGATCATTCTAGAGGCAACTGACGGGTCTACCCTCTGCTATTTGACTGGATATCCTTGCAGGCCCCTTCTCTTTTTATGTCAGTGAAGCAAATCACATTGACCCCTTTAGCCCATAACCACCTCTAACCATCTCAACATCCCTCCCAGTCTCTAGGCTTAAATGAGTAATAACGATGAACTGCAGCTAATGTGCTGTACCAGAGACGAGCATGTGCACTGATAGGGTCAAAGCAGTTGCAGAAGCTGCTGCTCCCGTGAGGGAAATTCATTCTTTTACACATATTGTTTGTGTCGAAATATTTGTTAATCGTTACACTTCATCCCAGAACATCCCAGACCTCCACTAAACAATTTGAGGTGTGAGAGGATCCCTTTTTGTTTGTGCCTCTGGCCCCCCCCCCCAAAATATGCACAGCCCTGAACTGATAAAGAGAGTGAGTAGAAACCATATCTGCTGTTCTGACTCACTTAGCATCACACGACCTCTCCTTCAGTCAGAGTCACCCTGACCTGGAATTGTAGGGCTGCAGTACTGTAACATTACTACACGACACTTTGCACACCACTGGAGGCGCCGTGTTCTTACTCACACTGTCGCACAAACACATGCACACAAACATATGCATGCATGCACCTCTATTTTGCCTTCTCCAGCTACTTCTGCAGAATCACCCTGGCTCGGCTATGCACACACATGCACACTCACACAGACACTCACCCCTCGCTGTGGCCTTACTCCAGCTAACTGACTGGACAGGAATGGCCTGTTCTCTGTAAGTTAATGCTGCATGGAACAAAGGCAAATAAGAGATGAGGAGTCGTTACCTACAATGCAAAAAAACATTCATGTTAATCAGTGATTTAACATAGTTTTGAGTCCCAAAATTGTCTTTTTCTTAAAATAAGTTGACCAATCTGCCAGTGGCATGCCTTATTTCAAGATATTGTCACTTGTTTCAATAAAATTCTGGAAGCAAGTGAAACTGTATTAGAAAAAAACGCACTTGCAGATTTTTTCCCTTGTTTTAAGAGCACTAAAAGACTAAATACAACATTAAATCACTTGTTAAGGTAGATATTTTTTGCAGTGTATCCCCCAGTGGGCTGTTGTATACACGCTCTCTCACGTGTCTAAACACAAACGACTGTTCAGCTCTCACCACCTCCAAAACTCCTAATTCCCAAAAGACAGAGTAGCAGGGGTGGATTAGAGAGACCGCCTTGTAACTGAAAGGCCAAAAACAGCCAGTTTATATCAACAGCCATGGGCCCCATATGCAAACCGCTGAACCTCTCCCTGCTCAGGCATTTAAGTCTCCTGACAAGAGCGTAATTGCCTAAAATGTAAATGTGAGGACTCGAACCTGCAGCCGTCTAGGAATCCTGCTTAAGGTCTGTCCTGCTAGCGCTCTCAAGGCTAAGCTATATCGTTCCTTCAACCTTTGACCCCTGACCACCTTCCCCCCTCTTTAGAGAGAGTGTGTGTGCGCGTGTATGTGTGTGTATGTTGTCCCAGCTGTCATCTACCCGTCAAAACCAACACTTGAGAGAGAGAGATGTACAACGACGGGCTCTTGTGGTGTTACGGGGGAGATAGGCGGTCGGTTCTAGCCACTGGAATGAGGTCCGATGTTGATTCATCCTCTAAAATGATCCTACACATGACAGGTCTTATATTAGGTGATCTATATCCTCATAATGTGTTCATATCTGTGGTTATAAGCAACCTCTAGCACCGCAAGCCTCTCAAACAATGACAAAAAAAAAAATGAAGACAGACAGAATCCTGACTGACAGAACAGAAAACAATTATGTAAAGTCGTACTAAAAAAATTGAACATCCACAGAGGGGATTCCGTGTTTAAATTTGTATCTTACAAACACTGTACAGGGTAATACTCAACTGACCAGGTCCATGGACTCCATAGAAAGAAGAAACTCAAACTAACCCAAAACAGCTACTCTCAATTTATCACTTCTGCACATGTCTGAAAGAAAGTTTATACACTTGGTTCCTTTTTCTCAGCTTCACCTTTTTTTTTTCATCTTCAGTTTTTTTTACAATCAAGTTTGTTTTTTTCAGAGAGGAGGAGGAGCGTTGTGGAGGAGAGGCGAGACGGGGGTGAGCGTCTCTCAATTGAAATGCCAAGGAGCCAATGTGCAAAATCCCCTCCATTGGGCTCTCACTGGTCCGTTCCCTGACCAAGGTGAAGCCAGGTGAAGTTTCATCTTGTCTAATTTAAAGCCAGGATCGGTCTGAGATAAAAATTCAGCAAGTCTACTCCGAACACAGCTCAGAACAGGGGAGAGATGAACAGAGAGAACCTCCCTGTGTTTGTACAACCATGACTGAAATCCATTTCCTCTGTTTCCCCTCACAACGCAGGGTAACCTAACGCTGACAACAGTCGATTAGTAGGACCATAGGTGATTTACTTTACTATTTAATTTAGGTTTTCTCCTCCAGCCTGCATTGCAGACTGCATGGTTCTAGGTTGTGGTCAGACTGCGACCTCGCTCTCTCTCAGGGTAAAGCACAGGGAGGCTTGATGTACAGTAGAAACCTTCATTTAGATCTTAGCAGGTAACAGGGCGGGCGACACCCCTGGCGCAGGATCAGATCTCCTCTTATTTCGTTAATGCTAAAGTTTAACAACAGGCAGGGAGAGAGTCTGATCCCGCATCAGTCAGGGGCAACACCTATGTTGAAAACACTGCAAAACAATCAAAAAACGTACAGTATCATCTATCTGTTAAGTAATGCTTGAACAAAATATCAAAACATACATTTAATTCACAAACGAGTATTTCTTAAGAAAAATGCAGTAAACGTCCGGGGGTAATAGCTCGACTTCTGTGTAGAGCGGTTCACTACGTTCTCCTCATGTCGGCTAGAGGAGACCTCATAGGTGCAGATCTAAGGTCAGCTTACAAATCGATATCCACCAACACAAGCCATAAACTGTAGTGGAAAATAGAAATAGTGACACTGACTGCAGATCAGCATCTAGAGGCGGCTTTCTATACAGGTTGGCACAGCTGGAGTTTTGGCCAAAGGCTGCAGACAGCCATAGTGAAGACACAGGCGGAAAGACCCAGAGCCAAAGGCAGGATGTCTGTTGAGGGTTATTGAGTGGGAACATGCTAGCTAGCCCGGTAAACAAAGGCTTTAGCCATTTGCTCCAGAGTGAGTATAACCCACCATGCTTTAGCACAGGTGGATTAGAGGGCAAAGCTCTCTCGGTGGTTCGACTCGCCTCAGACCTGGTGAAATTTTAACTTCCACCAAAGAAGCACTTATTTAGCTCGATGGGATACCGGGACACTTCTGACATGACTGGCCGGAGTGTCCAGTACCCAGTTGGTTGGCCACGCGCATCCTCCCATTCCCTGCCTTAGTACAGCCGTTCATCCTTTAACCAAACCCTCGTTTCACACGAGGTCAACTCCGCACAGGAACGCTTTACTCTAGTACTTACTGTATGTAGGTTCCTACTGATTCATATCCAAATCCCTTTTCAAGTTAAGCTGACACTTGTAGTTAATTTACCAGCATATGTGAATACTACCAGAGCACCTCGGATCATACTCAATGATATACTGATCTCGGCCACTGTGAGCACGTCATACCTGCCCCCTAGCTGTGGCTCCGGAGTATGGCGCTTTTCCAGAGTGGCTATTTTGGGTGGGAGAGTGTGTGTGTATGTGCGTGTGTTTCTATGTGTGTGTGTGTGTGTATTAGATGCAGAGAGCAGAGCCCTAAGCTGGTGCAGGGTGAGCCACTGGGAGTGTGTGTGTGTGTGTGTACAAAGGGGGAGGTCTGAGGATCAATCTATGTACTGTATGTGTATGTTTGTGTGGTGTGCGTGTGCGTATGTGTGAATGTATGAATTTATGTACCTAGGTAAGTGTATTTTTTATGTGTGTGTGTGTATGTGTGTGTGTGTGTGTGTGTGTGTGTCTCGGGCAGGAGGAGAGGAGCGCGGCTATAGGATGATGCAGGGCTTCTTGTCCTTGAAGGGGTTTTCAGAGGTGGGCACCCCAACCAGCAGAGGGTCGCTACGAGCATGCTGCTCACAGTAACTCATCAGGTCTGCTGCTGCTTTAGACACCTGAAAGGAGGGAGGGAGGGAGGAGAGAAAGAGAGAGGGAGATAAGGGAGGACAGCAGGAGTAGGGAGGGAGCAAGGAGAGAGGAAGAGCAGGGAAAGACAGAGAGAAAGAAAGAAGGGAAAGTGTGGGAAAGAGGGGAGAAAGAGAGAGGTCAGACACAGATGAGCAATCACACACACACACACACACACGCACACACACACACACACGGTAGTAAAGTGTCATCATACTGCACCTTAATGCGTTCGATCCCCGCCTCAATCCTCAGCTGTTCCACCAGTTTCCTGGCGTGGGCGATATTATTAGTGGTAGACATACTGATCCATCAGAAGACACCAACACAGGAGAAAACTGACAGAGAGAGAGAGAGAGAGAGAGAGAGAGAGAGAGAGAGAGAGAGAGAGAGAGATCATATGTCTAAAATGTACAAACCAAATATGCTGGTACATATTACACATCTCCTGTAAAAAACATCAGTAGTAAATTCCACATCAATGGATAAGGTGCGAGAGAATATGTTCCAAAATGAACAACAAGAAAAAGTAAAAAGTAAAAAGTCTAATTTCTGATATAAGCTTTTCACTGTCTTTGGGTGACATCCTTGTATTAGTGAAGACCTCAAACTCGAACTTGAACTTTCATAGTAGTACAATAGATAGATAGATAGATAGATAGATAGATAGATAGATAGATAGATAGATCGATAGATAGATAGATAGATAGATAGATAGATAGATAGATAGATAGATAGATAGATCGATCGATAGATAGATAGATAGATCGATAGATCGATAGATCGATAGATAGATAGAAAGAAATGTGGCAGTTTGTTATTCAAAGTAATATCCTTCACTCATGCTAAAGATTTTAACAAGCTAATAAAATGGCACACACACACACACACACACACACACACACAGAGGCATACAAGCAAACACACACACGTGACTATATATAGAGCGTTACCTGATTGATGGTGTGCAGATAGGGGTCTGCTCCGTGTGTGTGACCACCGGTGTGAGTCGATAGAGAGGTGAGCTGGGCGGTGCTGGGACGGCCGACAGTAGTTACCAAGTCACAACCACAGAGCTGGAGAGTAGCTGAGCTCACATTGGCTTGTCTCTGTCTCTGTGTGAGGGGACACAGGTGAGCAGAACAGCTAAGTGACAGCAGGGAAGCGTATATCACAAAGCGAGGCTACTTGACATGACTTCATACATTTCAAAGTTTTAGCTCCTCATCTTTCTGGGGACCCCCTGGAACCACCTCAAAAAAGTAACTCTATATTCACATTTCAGCAGAAGACAAAAAAACTGCAAGCATTTTGTAATTAAAGGGATACCACAAGTCCCTATAATTGCATTTTCTTTCAACTCTTAAATGTGAAGTAAAATCCCTGTAGTGTGCAAAACCGATGATTAAAAACCTCTCTGCCCCTCTGTAACTGTCTATTACTTCCTCTCTAGCAGTACATGGATGTTCTTCTTTTTCCAGAAGCACATCCACCTGCCAGTATATGTGATGAAAACACACACACACACCCGTTCTCTACATACTATAAACGTTTTATGACTGTGTCCCTCACTCTGTCCCTGTCTCTCACCCTCTCTCCCGGGAGGAGAGTCCTGCTTTAATTACTCCTGCTGTGGAGTAGCTCAGAGATTCATGTCTGTAATTAGGCCTTTTGTGTGTGAGTGTGTGTGTGTGTGTGTGTGTGTGTGTGTGTGTGTGTGTGTGTGTGTGTAAAGAGAGATAATTTCATCAGGCATAATAATGGAAGTCTCTATCACTCTCTTCCTTAATTTCTCTCTCTCTCTCGCTCTCTCTCTCTCTCTCTCTCTCTCTCACACACACACACACACACACACACACACACTTGTTTGTGTTACTGTACTTGTGATCCCCTAACTGTATCCTAAACTAACCGGGAGAGTCACCAATCTCCTTCCTCAGAGTCACTTGACCAGCAGCATCGCTTACAGCCCACAGAAGAAATATATGACCAGTTTAGCTCCAAAACGAGACACTATGTGATAAAAAAAAAACCTACCAAGATAAATGATAGCACAAGATGATGTTTCAACTTGCACTTTTACAGACCGGATCCTCTCTGCATTTTAGAGATTAAATAATGAACCTCACTTAATGATTTTGTTCAGAAATTGACACATAGAACTTTGGAATATAACTATTATCACATGTAAGCAATCAAACTTGGTTGTAACTCACTAGGACTGCACAACTCTAAGAAAAATATCACTGAAACATTTGTTTTTGCATTTAGGGCTATTATAAGCCTAGTGCCTTTGATTTCTTCAGCCTGTTGATTTTTCAAACTTTCTGCTATGGTGCATTCCGGGATGGGAGAAAGAAAGTGTACCCTGAAACCAGAGAAGGGATTTCTGCCGCCCTAGTCACAAATCTCTATTCATACACCAAATTTACGGGTTTTCTTGAAAACCGACGCTGGGAACCACAACCTATAATGTCAGTTTTCCTGGACTGGGCCAAAAGCATCACCAGAGATGGCCAGGCCAGGCCAGCCATTCAAGAGACACGCTCTCATCCATAAGACGCGCAAAAACGGTATCGATGTTTATTGATCCTCCAACCTCTTCAGCACCGATCGGGGTTGATAGGCCTTACAGTACGTAGCCATGTCCTCCGCTATAGGCCCTGCTTGCTGCTCTACCGTGTGAAAACACAATGCGGGCATTTTGATGGATAGAACAGCATGTCCTCTCTCTCCCATGGCTATCTACACCCGCCCCCCCCCCCCCACACACACGCGCGCACACACGCACACACACACGCACACACACACACACACACACACACACACACACACACACACACACACACAAGCAGACCCTGTGCACATATTATAGTCAGAGATATTTCACAAAGTGTAGACCAAACTAGACCGCTCCTGGTCTGCAAATAGGCCCTGGTTGTTAGCTGTGGGAGCAGGGTGGTGACATGTTTTTAGGGAGGCAGGCTCCAGCAGCCTATATAAACCCATCCAGCGACAATGGGTACAAGACCGGAGCGCGTGCCTTTATGTTCCGCTATTATGCAAATTGAACAGCATAGGCCTACTTCAGTATAAAATCCAGAGGTTTGAACACTGTCGATACTGTGGCTCGTGCGTCCTCAGAGTCCAGTCAAGCTGTAGGAAATCTTCCACTGACCCTGTCCCCGGTCCTCCCCACCCTCTCTGCCGGCAAAGGGTTGGGGAAATCCGGATTCGTGACACCGTTGAAGCCCTCTCAGCTGCAGCCGCCCTCGGTGACGAAAACCCGGGGTTGCAGAAGCGCACAGACGCGTTACAATTATTAGACACAGGAAAAAAACCCCGAATATCTCCAAACTCACCTCCGAATGCGCTGTATTGGTGATTTAAAGGGCCAGATCCGCTGGTTTCTCACCCTCTCTGCTCGTTCACTCCCCGTCTTTACCGAGCCAAACGCCTCCCCCTCCGTTACCAGTGTCTGTCCACTCCTCTATCCCCCTCCCTTTCTCCCTCTCCGTTCTCTCCCTCCCTCCCTTCCTCCCTCCGATCTGGTGACAGCAGCTTTAACCCAGGGGCTCCCAAACATTTTCATTTCAAGGACCTTCAAATAAGATCCACATCACACTACGGACCCTCATTTCATAAGAATACATCCCTTATCTGAGGAGATTTTTGTGTTTGGTTATGGTTTAGTATAAAAATTGCATGTCTGTCTGTACTGTATCAGTCACCCCTGGACATCCTCCCATTGTGTTCGTCTTGTAGATGAAATAATAGTGAATTTGTACTAATCTTAATTTTGCTGGGGATCCTCTGGCACCTCCTGTAGAACCCCTGGAGGTCCCTGGACCCCAGTTTGGGAACTACCGTGGAATAGATAGACCTGACAGCCCTACTTTTAAAATAAAGATATGAAATACTCATGCTGTCAATATGTAAGCTTGTAATTATTTAAATAATAGTGAAATTGGGCTATTTATTTTGCTGGGGATCCCCTGGAAACCCCTCACATTGGTGCCCGCACATAGAGGACCACTGGCCTCCTTGAAACTTGATATTCACTCTGAGACAGGAGCATATTCTGGGGGGAAAAATGACTGGATCCTTTCCCCCGCAGATATGAATGGCTGCATGTTACCAGCTGATCTAATATCTGATCCGTTTATCCCAACATGACAAACGAGTGGCTACTAGCTCAGATGCAAAAATCAGATTTCAAAATATATAAAATATATACAAATACTTATATTTGTACATGATTATATTAATTTGAAATATATTTTGAGTGGCCGGTATAGGCTAGATTTTGCATACACTTATAGATATTTTTGTGGTCAACAGGAAGAAACGAGTTTCCAGTGTTTCAAATATATTTTTGGACATTTTTGTGCATTTTGAAAACAAATATTGAGTTAGGTGTGTTTCGGGACAGAATAAAATAAATCAAAGCATTTTCATTCCTCTTACAATTCTCATGATTCCATAACGCAACCAACTCCATGTTCAGGCCCACCTGCGGCCAGCATGTCATGTAGTCTTGACATACACATCTGGACCTGTGCCGTGCAGTAAAATGGCACTGTACTACATGAACACAGCACACTGCAGTGCCACACGATGGCGCCAGTAGCCAACGTGTATTTTTTTGGCTTCTCCAGGGAGGTGTAGGCCGCTCCTTCTATTCCTGGCAGGCCCGGTACAAACATGCATCCTCCGTTTTCGCCGAACTCCTCCACATAGAGATATATTTACTGCATAGCGCATGATTGTTGAGTGTTTAGTGTATGAATCATGTCTATTTTCGACCATAAAACGCACGTTTAATAGGCCTCCCTTCTCCATGCCCAAGCATATGAAGGGCCTGCTTGTGCCAAAGGTGTAACATATTTAATCTTACTTTAATTAAAGGTGTTTGTAAAGCTTAATGTTGGAGAAGCTTGGCAATACTGACAATATTGAAAAAATAGGTATATTCACTGTTAAAATCATGCTGATTTGATACAGGGGGTTGCACACACATGCACAGATACACATACATACATGTCTGCAGCCCTAGGTCTTCTTCACAGTGTCAACTTCATGGAAACCTTTTCCAGCTGCTTATTATAGCCACAGGAGAGCTATTTATAACTCAGAGGGAGAGAGGAGAGAGAGAGAGAGAGAGAGTATACCGCATTGGCCTCATTTCCACTGAAGTGTGAAATTATGCTGATGTCTATACGTTTCTCTTTCATTCTAAACCCTCTCTTTCTCACTCTCTCTCCCTCTCTCTCTCCCTGACTCTCCCCATCTTCCTCTTTCTCTCTCCACCTCCCTACTCCTCCCCTCCCATTCTTTCTCTCGGTCTCTGTCTCTGTCTCTCTCTCTCTCTCTCTCTCTCCCTCTCTCCCCCGCCTCCCTCTCTTTCGCTCTGTCTTTACTTCCGTCCTCTCTCATCTCTCTCTCTCATCTCCCTCCCTCTCTCTTTCTCTCCCTCCCTTGTCCCTCTCCTGCTGTCTTTTCATCTCCCTCTCTCCCTCCCTCCCTCCCTCCCTCTCTTCTGTGATGTGCTGTTGTAGAGGCAGCATCTATAGTCTCAGCTGTGAGAACTACAGTAGATTACAGCACAGCGTCGCATCACGCCCACCTCTCATCCACCGAGGCAGAGCTCTTCATTTTCTACTAAATCATGGAACCCCAATGACTCATGACTAAGAGACGTAGTGGCGCGTAGTGTTATTGTGGGTGCTGGCAGGCTTACCTTTGACCTATTAGGTTTTATATGGACTTTCCCTTGTGTCGAAACACCAGATGTCTAGAAGGGCAGGTGTATGTGTGTGTGTGTGTGTGTGTGTGTGTGTGTGTATGCACAAGAGGATTATCTCATTAATATCCAGGAGAGGGTTGCTAGCCTTGAGCCTTTTCTTTCTCTATGTGTTATATTCCCCCGCCCGTCATCCTCCACCCACTGACACAGACACAGACACAGACGCTGACACTGACACAGACACAGACGCTGACACAGACACAGACACAGACACAGACACAGACACAGACACGGACACACACACGCGCAGCCTGGGAGACCTCTGTCTGTCGTAACGCGTCACCGTCCCCACCAGGGTCACACCACGCTCTGTTGCGACAACCATCGTCAACGTCACAGTGTCTCCATAGCAACTGTGCCGGTCGGGCAGGCAGAATCCCTAAGCAGATGTTAGACTGTTAAGAGAGAGAGAGAGAGAGAGTGTGTGTGTGTGTGTGTGTGTGAGAGAGAGAGACAGACAGCAAGAGAGGGAGACAGCGTGTGTATGTGTGTTTTTGTGTGTTTCCAGCATCTGTGTGTGTGTGAAATGTATTGTCTTTACACTGTGAACACGGTAAGGAAAAAAATTACCCATCAAACCTCGGTCGTGCTGTGTTGGCAGCATAGCACAGTGAACCTACTGTAAGCATGGCGGTGAGGTTGAGTCATCATATAGCATGCAGGAGTCTCAGCTCTCACAGCCACAGTGACAAGCTAGCAGGAAGCTTAATTTAGAGGTGATAAATCAACGAGATGAGAGACATTCTTCAGTTCAGACTTTTATTAGGAAAATCATTTTGCAGATTTGATTATTATTATCATCTATATATGTTATTTTCAGTTATTCAGAGGATGCATCAGCACAGTATATCTTAATAGGAAGACTATTGCTAGAATAAATATCTATACATCATAATTAGGTGAATAAAAAAAGTCCCAAACAGAAGAAAAACAAACAAACAGAATAATTTACAAAAAACAACAAGTGCTAAAAACAAATATATCATTTGCAAAACCGAAGCCATAAATGCTGCTGAGGAATTTATTTAGAAAATACAAAGATGATTCACAGTTTGTGTCCTTGTTCTCATGCTGGCTGGAACACCAATAGGGACCATGCAGGAATGAGGGCCAAAGTGGTAGGATAGTACCAAACTACATTACCCACAATTCTCTATGCCCCGAAGAGACCCAGTCCGCAAACAGCTTGTGAAGATCTGAGGCAATCAGGCGCAATGTGATGTGAACAGGGACAGCAATGTGAGCCTTAGTGGGTAATGGGGGTCAGTGGGAGCAAGATGGAGCTTTTGCCATTTCCGCCAGCCTCCATTCCCTCCCATTCTCCAGTGCTGATTTCCTCCAGATCCTCTGACATGAGACTTGTTTTCCGGACCGGGTTGGCTTGTTTTTCAGGGGCTGAACTAGACATAAGGATGCTAACCCGCCCTCATGGGTAGAAATGGAACATATCTTAGATGGACTAGAAAAACACAACTTTCCTGTGTATTCAGATTCTACCGACTGCCCTTTTTTTTTTACCATTACGGGGTAACGTTTCCCATCCTGCTAGGGAGGAACACCTACAAACTGTACTTCCTTTGCTGTATAAGACTTTTCAGTGCCCTGTTACCTTCTATTTGACACTGATTGCAAAGAACTGAGGTGTATTTCCCTTGGTCCCCAATCCAAACTTGGAATTGCCGTTGGCGTAGATTTCCCCTATTGATGGCAATCAGATGTTTGCTTGGGGGGAAAATTACAACGTACTTTGCGAAGGCCCCGAGTTATTATGATCTGATGGCAACTTTACATTAGGTAACCCTCTTATTGGTCTGTCACCTCCGAAAGGGTTCTGATTGGACGCTTTGACTGCTCAGCCAGTGGTGTAAGAGGGAATCTTTCACCATAGTATCCTTTACTCTCTGCACAAACTCACTCTACTCTCTCATCTCTGAAATATTAAGTCCTCTGAACACTATTTACAAGTATCTACAATCAGATGGGAACAGGGTTGGGCTTCAATCTGTTTCAAATTCAACCGACCAGCAAACACACAAAAAAAAATGTCATCATAAGGAGTCTGTTGAATAGAAAGGGACTGAGCCCCAACCCAGAATGTGGGAATGGACAGAGGATGTATGGAGTTGTAATGCCGACAGTAGTGCCTCTATCATAGTGGGTGGACATAGTGCACAAAGTTTCACTGACCAGCAAAGTCTGCTCAGGCCTGTGCGAATGTAATGTGTGTTTGTGTGTGTGTGTGTGTGTTATTCACGCCAGCATAGAGTCTGTCTATTTTGCCTCCATGCCTGCTGTGTATATTTCTGTGTGTTTGTGTACCTGACTGTCTGTATGCATGCATGGATGCCTGTGTGTGTGTGTGTGTGTGTGTGTGTGTGTGTGTCTCTGTTTGTAGGAGTCTGTACGTGAGTGGGCAGTGCAGGATGACTCATGCAGAATGTGTAGGCATTCTCCACAGGAAAGCTTCAAATATCTGACAGATACTTCATAAAATGGCATAACAGCACACACACACACACACACACACACACACACACACACACACACACACACACACACACACACACACACACACATGCAAGCGTGAAAGAATGCAAATATGTGGTTGTATACACACAAACACTCAAAAGCACACACATGCACTCACACACCCATACACACCCATACACACACGCAAACACACACAGAAAGCAGTAGTAAATAACGGCCATTGACAAATGAGATGAGACAAGCCACGGGAGGATGGGGACAGAAGTGTCTATCCTGATTCACGCCAGCATAGAGTCACACAGTCCATAATCACACACTGAAAGTCAATGGACACTCACACACTCCCATGCACGCTCACACTCTGCAACACACAATGTACACTTGTATACTCCCATCTTCCTTCACACCCGCCCAAGTATACTAGCACATTTGAGTGCTATGCAGTCCGTCGTTAGTGCAAATGCACACCATATTGTTACACGGTTTCTACTAATAGCACAGCTCTCTATTCATTCCAGCTTATTCTCCACGCTGCACTTGCATGCTGTTTCATTGTTCCCCCTCCCCCCCCTCCCTCCTTACATCATGTTCCACAAGGGACCATGGACAAAGATAGTCTCCTTTTAGACATCAGCAGAACAACAGATTGCACAAACATGCTTTTACAATACGGTGTTGCATGATGCAACCAGATGTGCCAGGCTGATATTTATGCAGCGTGTGCACGGCCACTGCCTGCAGCTACACACCAGACCTGGGTAAAATAGTCATTACAAGTCATTTCCAGTGTTTAGTTTAACCTGCTTAGTGTATCAAATGGGTGGGGTTTACCACATCACGACAATTCAGATTGTGTCAGGAAGGTTGTCAATTACAGAAAAGTATACTGGCTTTAAGATGCTTAACTCTGATTTTCAAACCTCACCCATCTGGCACAAATAGGCTAAAACAAATCGTAAAAAAAACAATTGCAAATCCTATTTAACCCAGGACTGTTGCACAAATGTTACACTGAAATTTTGTGTGTGAGTGAGTGTCCCCGGTAACAAACAGGTAAAAGGTACTTTTACATATTAAGAATAAATACTTCAATGCAAGTTTGATTGAACAGGACCTCACATTAGTGCAAAATACAACACATTGATAACAACTGATTCATTGAGCTTTAAAAAAACCAAAAAACAGCCATGGAATGGAACTTTTAGATAAATATTCACATTTTGCTAGTATTATCTGATTGAGCTGATAAATATGAAGAGTGTCCGTGTCAAATACGATATATTATGAGCATTAGCAGTATAATACAGTAGATAGCAACATAGAACCTCCTACTGTAGCAACACTTCCTGGTTACAGGACCTATTCCCAGAAAGACAGTTGGGTACAGTATTTTCTTTACATGGGAAAGTGGGTGACATCTTACTTGAAGCTCTTATAAACGTTTTATTGAATCAGCGTATGCTTATTTACAGTTACTATACACGTTTGAAATAGTTATTGTATGGACCTACGGGCAGGAACAATGCAAGAGGGACATTTTACATGGTGCTTATTAATAACGGTGGGTTATAAATGAAGCGATGCTGTTAAATAAGCGACTCTTCAAGTAAAACGTCACCCTAAAGTGCCCAGTTGTTGATTCGGCTGCACACATATAGACAGAGAGGGAGGCAGAGAGAGGCAATGAGTACAGTTGCTGTGCTTTTTCAAAGAGAGAGACACACAGTAAAGGGGGCGTCGTCTGTTTCTTTGGGTTCAACAGTACAGGAACAGATTATCCTTTCCCCAAAGTGTTGTTATGACCGTCTGAAAGATGGAGTGAAGTAACATGAGATACGTATTCTGACCCCCTCCCTCCATTAATAGTCAGGGGCGACCTCGGCCTCTGCTATCCTGTGGGGTCGGGGCAGGATAAATGGCGGCTACGTTACATTACATCTAGACGTTTCACAAGTTCAACTATCGTTCACATCACGATACCCTGTCGTTCAGCAGAACCACAACCTCGTTGTGCCATGTACCGGACAAACAACACACATTTGACACTGTACATCTACACCGAGACTGAGAGTTACCTATGATCATGGCGTGATTGTTCCTCCATGTCCTGGACAGAATGGTCAAGTTACAAATTACACGAAAAAGAGACGAGGAAAAATGACACAAAACACAAACAAAAAATGTACAAATAGATATGTCGGTAAAAAAGTATTGTGCTTTTGGCTGTCCTGTGTACACTGTGTACAATATTCAGAGCTCCTGTGTGAAAAGGGTATATGCACTTTGGATAAACTACATAGAGCTATTCAATGGCTCTAGGAGGATATTCTTCATGTAGCAGAAATCATTATTATATAATGTCGGTAATAAACATGGCAAATTACAATTGTGTGTGTGTGTGTGCGTGTATGTGTGTGTTTATGATATAAAGTGCAATGTGAGGGCATTTAGGCTGAGTGAGCCCTGTTTCTCTTCATGTGATGGTTGGTCAACAGTCCCTAAGGATAAGCCATGTGTGTTATTCATACCATCTATCACATCTGTGTGTGTGTGTGTGTGTGTGTGGGGGGGGGGGGGGGTAGCCCATCCAAAGCTTGCATGAATGTATATGGTGGTATGAATGCGGTTGGTCTGCGTGTGTATGTGCAACTCATTCGGTTTCCTTTTTCCCGATGCCTGGATGAAGGTGTGAGAGGTAATGTTGTTTGTCGAACCCAGAACAGTGTACAGATCCACTGGTGACAATTCAGCTCAGGTGGCACTGGTTGATTTTGCATGGAGTGATTTACTCCCGTCCCTTTTTGTCTGTGCTTCTTGTTGAAGGGGTTTTGACTTAACATGAGTTTCAAGAGCATCACAAAGCAAATAAATAAATAAATAAATAAATAAATAGATAAATAGATAAATAAATAGATAAATAAATAGATAAATAAATAAATAAATAAATAAATAAATCAAGGCAAAAAGAAACCTTCGCATGAAAGTGCCAAAGCAACATTCTCAACTTTAGAATCAATATCGTCCCAGTTCATTTATTCTGTTTTTTTTTTACCATTTTGGCAATGATCCAATTCCAAGTTGTGAATCATCCTCGTAGACAAGGCAGGCTTGTATTTCAGATTGGTGGGATTCCACTGATGATAGAAACCACAGTTTCCTTCCATCCTGAACTGAGCCAGCAGAGTTACCCTATACTAGATTAGAGTCTTGAAAGGATTGTTGCTCGTATCAGTACTATGTATATATGCCCTGCCGCTGGATGCTTCCCCACAGACAGTCGCAGGATTGGCGTGTGATTTTCTCATATAGTGAACAGTTGGGTAAAGGTGAATAAGGCTGTGAATGTTCCATTGTCTCTTTTTATCTTCCACAAGGAATGGCTGGGATGAAAAGCTGCGGTGAAATGGTCCCTAACCACTAAGCCTCACACTTCCAATCTCAACCATATGGGAAGCTGCAGAATCGACGAGAGACCTCAGCCTATTGCGGTGAATGATAGTTGGGGCAGGGCATGTGTAGACTAAATGGAATATATATAAATATCCCATATGTATATACACATCTTATTGTAGAGTCCTGCAGAGTGGCTCAGGGGTTTTGGGCAGGCCGACAAGTAAGGTTGTATGTTTAACTTTGTCTAAATTTGCTGCTTGTAACGCTCCAGGTGTCATTCATGCTAGCAGGGACTGCAGCTCCTTCTCAAGGTGAGTCCCTCTCCCAGCCTCAAAACCTTGAGTCCTGTACTTGCCAGCATGATAGACAGCTGCGCAAAGCAGATTGTTTCTAGCGGAGGTGTGAGTTTAACTGACCTCAACTCATACATTACGTTTCTCTATATCTGTTATAATATAGGGCGGGCGAAGAGTGACGCAGGGGGAGATGGCGGTAGGTGTCAGGTGATCTGGGAGGGTGGGTGTAGAAGTGAGAGAGGACAGTTTTGTGTACATGAGTAACCTTCAGTCTTTATTAGGAGTGCTGCGGTGTGTGTGGTCTTTATTGCAACCCAAGGTCTTGATGACTGTTTGAGCTCCTCAATCAGGTTTGGTAGTGCTTGGCTGAGGCAAAAGTCCACACCTACATGGTGTCCACTCCACGATTGGGGCTGACGTCCACAGGAATACATATGTGACAAACACACACACACACACACACACACACACGCACACACACACACACTCTTGTTGTCATTCAGTCATCCTTTGCTTGTTAACGTTCTCCACAAATCCGTCTTCAACCCTCTCTCTTTTTCGCAGTACTCACTTGGCTGTACACTCCAAAGTGAAGTTTCGGATCCTGTAGGTTCTCAAATCGACGGCTAGGTTGTGTTTCTGAATGCGCCAGTCAAACGAAGGAGGATGCGCCTGTTGTTTGAATATGGTTTATGTTCTTCATGGTGCTCCGTTACATGTGAGTGAAGAACTCTCTCTTCTCTCGTCTTCCTTCCGTCCTTCCTGCCCCTCCTTCTTCATGTTTCTTCCACCTCTCTCGCTTCCACCTCCCTCCCTCCTCTTCCCTCTCCTCCTCTCCTGGGTTCTGCTCTACATCACACTACATTTCCCCTTCAGTCTCTCAGCGCGGGACTGCTTCCCTGAGCGCTTGCCGTCGATGTTGAGGCTCATGTTCCTCTTCTTGTCCAGGTTGAGGAGCTCCTGGAAGAGCTCAGTCACATTGTGGTTGGTCTTGGCTGACGTCTCCATGAAAGCACACTTCCACTGGTTGGCCTGGGCCTCCCCGTCCTTGGTCTCCACCTCTCGCTGGGTCTCATCGCTCTTGTTGCCCACCAGCATGATGGGGATCGCCTCAACATTGCCCTTTATAGCCAGGACCTGCCCAAGAAGAAGAGTGAGGGGAAGGGTTGTTATTTTTTGGCCAGGCTGCAAAGTCAGTATTCTACAAAGTTCTTTGGAGCTAATCTTTACTATGACCTTAACCTTCAACAAACACACAAACAGGCATGCATGCACACATACAAGCACATAAACACACTCATATACACTTAAACATGCCCCCTCCCATGCACACACACACACACACACACACACACACACAGACCCACACCATCACACCCCACCTGTTGGTAAATGGGTTTCAGCTCCTCCAGGGACTGCTTGCTAGTGATGGAGTAGACCAGGATGAAGGCGTGGCCTTTGGAGATGGAGAGGCGTTGCATGGCCGGGAACTGGTGGCTCCCTGTGGTGTCGGTGATCTGCAGTGTGCACACACTTTTATCGCAGCTGATCACCTGACGGTAGGTGTCTTCCACCGTAGGGATGTAGGTGTCCCTGAAGGTGCCCTTCACAAAGCGCAGGACCAGGGAGCTCTTTCCCACTCCCCCTGCTCCGAACACCACCACACGATAGTCGTTGCTCTGCTCCGGCATTCTTCCCCCTTCAGGCTTAAGACAATGTTACACCTAGGATGGTGGGGGTGGGGAGGGCAGAGAGTTGGGGGAAGGGGGAGGGGGTTGAAGGAAAGAGGGAAAGATATTTTTAGCATTATTTATTTATATAGAGAGTGAGTAGTTATACAGTTGCGAAAGAATTAATTCAATATTGAATTTTATAAACGTTCAATACTTTTACCAAATGTGTTCTGCAAGTTGAACATCCATTTCAGTGTATACATGTGGTTTGGACTAGTTAAAGAAGAAGGAGGAGGAGGAGGAGGAGGACTGGAGTTGACCAGTCTGCCAATGCTTTCATTTTTATAGGTGTCTCCTAAACTTTCACTTTTAAACCCTATGTCTACTTCTTTGCCAAGACAGCGTTAAGCCATTTAGACGTAAACGTAAAATTGCTCAGTGGGCAGCAAGGGAGAGAGAGCAGGGAGACACAGGAGAGAAAGCATTGGCGGGACTCGACCTCAGGCCCTGTGGAGGAAAACACATGGATCTGGAGGCAGGGGACCAAACCACTCAGCCATCCCCGGGCACATCAAACAGTAATTCTATCTGTTTTAGTGGTCTGACTATGAGCCAGAGTACAAATTAGAGAGGATGAGGTTGGTGAGGCTCCAAGTGTTTTACCTGACGCAGACATTTTCCTAATCGATACTTTTTGCAGAGCCACAGTTTCTCAGTTTCAACCCCCAAAAAACATTTCCGCTTTTCCTCATTTATCAACTACCAACGGTCGACTTTAGCAATTGCGGCACAGAGTGGAACAGATGGCAGAGCCCTTGCAGTTTAGGAGAACAAACTGTAGGTCTACCTATCTTACGTGTAGAGGTTTGACGGGGCCTTTGTGCACTCCTAAACAAACAGCCGATCACAGCTTGTCGTGCTGCTTCTTCAAATAAACACGGACTGTAATTGATCTGCATCGCTGCCTCTCTGCGTGGCGCTTCCCCTCGGTATAGACGGGAGCACAGAGTGGAGCCCATGCGTGTAAGTAGTCGGCAGCAACATGGAATCCATCGCAGACGCTGTTGGCTCTCACTGCACAACGCTCCGAAGAGCTTTCTACAAGGCTTTGACGATTACCACTCAATGCACATCTGTATCTGCGCCACGTCCTCGAATAGCGTCTTGCAAGTGCTCGTGTATGTATGTGTGTATCCGTGTGTGTGTGTGTGTGTGCGTGGCTGCATGACTGTGCATTTTATCTGTTGCATTATTTATCTATTTATCTTGCTATAAGGTCCTTTATAACCCATAATAAGATCCCCCTTCAGCTGTGATCATGCGGTGCTCTCTAAGCACTAGCTGTAATGAAACAGTAAATTGACATCAATACTGGATGGAATAAGTGGATTTCTGTCATGCTTGCACCGCTTGCACCCACTATTGATGGCAGGGCCCCTGTAATTGCATTGCCAGGTTCTAGATAACATCAGTCAAGGAGTTCACAATAAATGGAGATTCGGGGGGGTGCCCCTTGAGTTTTATAGACACTATATCTTTAAGGCTGGGTGACGTTTAAGAATGTTTTATAGCCACGCACAAGACACAACCACAGTTTACTGCAAATACCTAATCTAGTCGTTCATGTGCTAGGATGCTGTTGCTCTGACTAAACGTGTTTTAGTCCAGTCCGGCCGAAATGTAGTTCAATGGCTGCTACTCCCTTAGGGTGATGATGCACACGAGTCCATTTTTGGGACAATGTAGCTTGGCTCCCAGCAAAAAAAACAAAACTAAATGGGCCACGGTGTCAAAAATCAATACAAATGTTTCCTGGCAACAATATTGTCCTGTGTGCTTGAAGTAACAATTCTGAGGCAACCCCTAGTGAGGCCTAGTGTTGCCCAACAGTATTGCATTTCAAGGCAATCATACATGGGTAAGTTAGGCTGTGGAGATGGGAACCTGTGCTCTCAGGATGCATACAGATGATAAACAAAATCATGAGGATTTTCAAAATTGCTAGCGACGTTGCTCATCTGTGTTGTCTCAAAATCTTGGCTTTTATCGTGGCCTTTAGTCAGCCTCAAGAATCTTTGGCGGAGCTGCCAGGGCTGGACGCAATGATTTCTGCTTAGCCCTGCTTTATGTCAGGTCAGAGGAAGAGAGCAAACAAGACACACACACACACACACACACACACACACGCATGCATGCAGGCACACACACGAGCACACACAAACACAGACATGCTCCTGGAAACGCTCTGGAAACCCTCTGCTCTCTGGTTTATTTCCTCCTTTTCTCTCCCTGGTTTCTCTCTCTTCTTTTCTCCATCTGTTTTGTTTTTCTGTTCAAAGCTTCCTCTTGCTGTTCCTCCTCCGTCTCCTGCCCTCTTACTCCCCAGGTCTCCATGCTGTTCAATCAATAAAGTAAGGCCACTGCGGTTTTGATCGATGGACCTGTCTGTCTTGGCCCTGTCAGGCTTCTCTGTCTGTCTGCCTCTGTGTCTGTTGGTTTTTGGACTGGGCTTCAGGTGCAGTGACAGTGATCCTGCTCATCAAAACCTCCTATCCTCCCCCACCCACCTCCCCCTCCCTTCTTCCACCTCAACTAAAATTAGCTGTCTCCCTCCCTCCGTTACCAGCGGAAACTGCACATGCAGGTGTATTGCGACACACACACAAACACACACACACACACGTCTGCATCTGCATGCACACGCAATCCCACCTATGTACACACTGTACCACACATTCACCATTTGTCCTTGACACCAGGCTTCAGAGATTAATCACATGCTTCCCAAATGCAAGCTGTCTCTCTTCCCCCTCCTCTCCTCTCCTTTCCTTCTATTTGAAATAGGAGGACTGCAGGTCCTTAATGAATTAATGGTACACTATAAATGCATCTGTGGCCGCCCAGCCAAACTCCATTAGGAGATAGCTTTGGCACAGACCAACAGGCCTCCTCTACTCTCAGTCAGAAAATAGATGCAACGCCGCTTTCTCCGCCCGTTTATTGCACAGAGCGAGCAAGGAAATGTCACCTTTAGCGGAAATATGCACATAATTTCCCTCAAGAGAGCCACTTACACGGCGGCACAAAGGAAGCGCATTAACCAACATCAAATACGATGCCATTCAACAGATCAAGAGCATGATTAAATAGGCACCCACAAAGCAGTCCCCTGGTATCTTGTGGAGAAAAGGGTTTTAATCAAGCAGTGGCTACTGGAATGCCGTGGATACAAGGTTATTTGGTGATGAGTGGTTTTTTTTTACAGAATCAAAAGTTTTTCACTTTTTTCAGGAATATTCTGTCGGGCTCAGTGACCAAGCTTCCCCTGGGGCGTACTGACTGTCAGCCATCCTCTTCCAGCCATTACACATCCTCCACCCACCACCCCACACACACACACACACACACACACACACGGCCAGCAAAATGTCTAAAACCTTCTCAAAGTTTCAAGCACTGTCCTGGCTGGCAGATGTCATCAGCTGAAGCTTGTGTGTCAGTTAGTGTGTCAGTGTGTGATGTGTGTGTCTGTGTCAGTGCAGGCAGAAGATGTTTTAGCTCAGGCTTCTCTAATTCTGCACGCATAGGGAATCCAGTGTGTGTGTGTGTGTGTGTGTGTGTGTGCATGTTTCACCAGAGGGATGAATCTGACAGACTCAGAGTGATTTTAGAGTTTATTTTAGGCTTTTCACAGACTTTTCCAATCAGTTTGAACAGACTGTAGAAGCCCAATTTAAGAATTCTGATTCAATCCCACTCAGTCAAGATTTATGAACATGAATAACTTTCTCCCATACATTTAAAACAACATCTTTTGTGGTTTATCATCTTGCAAGCCTCCCACTAAGCCTCAAAACACAGGTTCATTTTGCTGTTGCTGTGTGAAAACGCTGTATCTTCAAAATGTCAAGACAGACTTGGTTTTAGTTTAAAGACCATGCAGTTTTCAGGACCGTAGAACTTCCTCAACCCATAGAGGCCCATGTAACCCTTCAATTTAAGTTAAAACATGAAAATGACTAAAGTTTTCACACGACAAGGATTTGCTCCAGTGTTTACAAACAAAACAAATGTAAATGGTCCATTCATAGCTACAAATACTTTTGAAACATCAATCAATATGAACAAAGAAGAATCGCTCCAAAACGATGCAAAGTAAGCCAATAGCATGGTGACAAATTGACTGCAAATGTAACAAATACTGGCACAATTCAAAAGTCTGTGGGGCAACTTGTACTACTTTCGACTACTTCGTGATTGTACATACTTTCCTTAGAAAGAGAAAATCCTACATATAAACTTCAATAAAATATGTAATCATACTCTACACACCCTTTACACTATCATCATTCAAACAAACTGACTGAGTTGAAGCCAGGCTTAGTGTGTGTGTGTGTTTGTGTGTGTGTGCATGCATGAGTAAGTGCATGTGTTACGATGAATGTGCACGTGTTTGTAGGGTATGTAGACTTTGTGTGTTAACAGTACCAATCTATACTATGAGAGAGCATATACTGTTTGTGTATAGTGTGTGTTTGCATATGTGTATTTGCCTGTGTTTGTTTGTTTGTGTGTACGTGTGTTTGTGTGTATGTGTGTATGTGTGTATGTGTGTATGTGTGTTTGTGTGTATGTGTGCAAGAGATTGCAGCACTGTGGTCTTGGCTTAGTAGCTAATCATTGAGCTTAACCTCCCCTGCGCTCCTGCCCTGCTCTGCATTGACCCAATTCCCAGGACTTAAGTTACCAGCCATCTCCCTAAGACTACATGCAGCCCCTAATGCACAGAGAAACTCTTTGATACTTGATGTACACCCCTTTGACTCAGCATACACTAAAGCTACACAGTGGCATATCAGCTGGGCCAGACATAGACAGTAAAGATAACATTGGCCTGTCTATTGACACTCGCAACATGCCAGATTCAATTTGGAGCAGAAGGTTTTGCAGTTAAAGTTCCTTCCATTGGCTGCAGCACAGGGACAGGACATGTTGCACCACAGCATCATGCAGCATTAGTTTCTGTCTAATGTAGATTTCCATGTTATCTAAGAAAACCATTCCATCATTGCATTGTTTGGTGCAAACCAACTTGAAGGGATGCATATTGCTGTTTTTGTGTGAAAACCTTGTAATTCTAACTCTATGGGTTGATGAGTTCTTTAGCCTCTTGGGCTTATGAAAGCCTTTCAAAACCAATTGGATAATGGTTGATGATTGGTTTCCCATGCCCACATTAGAGACTGGGGTTTGTCTGTCTACCTCCACAGCAGTAACCATAATCATGCTGATGCTATGCTCCACCCACTGAACCAAAAAGGAAGCAGTGGCATTACGTAGCAGTGAACCCAATGTCCATCTAATCAGTGTTGGAGTGTGTATTAGTACTGAGTATTTGCTTGGCCCTGGGCTGCTCTGCCTGGCCTCCTGATGAGACCCTGGGTATAAAAACCAGGGTCAAGCCAAGGAAAAATAATTGAATACAGTTTCCAATATTTGAGCTACTTGAGTGTTGTGTCCTTGACAGTGGACACAACACTCTTCGTGTTTGCTTTCAATTACTCAAAGTGTATTCACAGTCCATTTTTCCAGAGTGTCTATTCTTAGAAACTACGTGGGCCTAGACCCGACTCAAGTAGTAATTACAGTCCTTTCAGGCAAGTCAAGTGTATTTGCAGAAGCTGCCTGCAGTGACAGATGGTGACGGGGGTTTGTAGTTTTGGAATGATTCATTGGTTTTTACAGGCAAGATCAACCAGGCACAGCTTCTTTGTAATACCAGTTGATCCTGGTCCGATAAACACGCAGATGGTTAAACAACAAGGGAATCCCACACCAGACAGGTGGCAACATTCCCATGTTGCACTTGGAATTATAATGTTCTGTCTGCACTGAGAGTAGAGGGAGAAAATTTTACTCATGTTTTTTTTTCCGGGTCCGCAACCTTCCTAGTAATTTCCTAGAAAGGAGTTGATAGTTAATAACTAACTGTTCATTTCTTGGGAGGTTTCCTGGAAATAACCATGAAATTATGTAGTAGAAAATAGAAGAGTTCAGTATGGTGGAGTTAAGAAACTACATTTGTAAAAGGAGTTTCCTGGAAAGAACTGCAAAACTATAAACTATTTATTGGAAAAATAAGAGGCAGAGATCGATTTGGTAACCCAAGTAATTATTTATATATATATATATATATATATATATATAGAAATATGATATATAGGAAATTAGTTATTGTCGGTTTTGGTTGAATTATTTATCTGCAATTTATCACCTTACAGGAAGACAGACATAAACTATTGATGCCTGTTCAGCTGACAGTGTTACAATATTTTTTATTTCATATCTCAGAGCAAAACTAATATAATCAATCAAAGTGCATTTTTTTTGTTGATTTATGTAACTTTAAAAACGTCTAAAAATCAGATTTCAAGACGGTGCATGGTGATGTGGGATCTACATTATAAGAACAACTGATATTTGACCAAAATGTCAGATGAAACATGAAACACGATAATTCCAAGGTCAAATTGTCCATACATGACCTGCAGACACAGGGCGCAAACTGCAGCCAGGCCAAGGATTAGTTAGAGAATATATCTAATGCGATTTATAACTTATACCATATAGGCCTTTCAAATGAACCCATGCCTTCGGAACAAACAAAACACTTTAGCATTGATTTGTTCCAGTACTAAAAAGGATGTTATTTATAGAAAATGCCCAGGGCTGCTCAGGAGCTATGGTGGACTTGATTAGACTTGTCTTGTCTTACTGTCAAAGCAACAGACATACAAAAGTGGTCAAAAGTATGTGGACACCTGCTCGTCGAACTCCACAATCATGGGCATTATACAGAGTTGGCCCCCCCTTTGCTGCTATAACAGCCTCCACCCTACTGGGGATGCTTTCCACTAGATGTTGGAACATTGCTGCGGGGATTTGCTTCCATTCAGCCACAAGAGCATTAGTGAGTTCTGGCACTGATGTTGGGCGATTGGGCCTGGCTCGCAGTCGGCGCTCCAGCTCATCCCAAAGGTGCTCGATGGGGTTGAGGTCAGGGCTCTGAGCAGGCCAGTCAAGTTCTTCCACACCGATCTCGCCAAACCATTTATGTATGGACCTCGCTTTGTGCATGGGGACATTGTCGTGCTGAAACAGGAAAGGGCCTTCCCCAAAACTGAACTAAGGGGCCTAGCCTGAAAAACAGCCCGGACCATTATTCCATTATATACATTAGGAGGGATGTCCACATACTTTTGGCCATGTAGTGTAGTTACATACCATGGGTAATAACCCTCTAAGTATTCAGTTAGAAAGGTCATGAACAGGCTAAGAACAGGCTCCTCCTACTCTCATTCAGGTCCTCGGCACAATTTCCCAAAAGCAACATGGAGATAAGATCACCTTGTCAGGTTGAGCGGTAGAGGTTGAGGATACCAGAATACAAACTTGCTTTAAAGTTACTAGTTGCTGCACCCTTACATCACCTTCATTTTTTTAACCTTTATTTACCCAGGACTGGTTGACTGAGCATGCATGCTCTTCCTCAGCAACGACCCGGCTCACACTCTCACACCCGGGAGCTGCTCAGCACAATAACTACTGTTGGTGCATCTGTGGTCGCAATGCCTGGACGAACAGCTCCTTGGCAGCAGTTGTTAAGGGAGGGGAAGCTTTTCTTATTCACTTTCCCCACCCAGACTTTTCCCAGCTGGAGACTTTCCATTCCCAAGCACATTTCTCTAACCTCTGGGCTAACGCTGCCTCACGGTAAGCCACGGACAAAGATGATGACACTACTTTTTGACTACTTGTTGTTTTTGAAAATGTCCAAAAACAACATTGTTAAATTGGTCAGGGGCCAAAGGAAAATAAATGATATTAGACACTGGTGGTTTCGAAACAAGATGAGCAGCAAGGCAATAATAGCCTCTTAGGTCTTTTATCAGCATGCTGTTAGTTAAAATGGTTTGTAATAAGAAAGCAATCTAAAAACACATCTCAGAAATTGCACCAAAACGGACCCAGTAATGAATTTCGTCCCATTCTCTGGAGACCTTTGGGGGGCTTAAGAAAACCTGATTTAGATGCTCCTGAAATAACCTGGGCCTCTCTGATTGTGGAGCGCAGGGTGTCTGTCCACTGCCTGTCCAGACAGATAAGCAGACAGCGACATCCTCAGCAGAATCCACATTTTTCTCAGCTGTGTGTGTATGTGTGTGTGTGTGTGTGTGTGGGGGGGGGGGGGGGGGTCAGGTATTGATTATAATTCCTAGCAATTGTCATCATCAACATCAACAGCATGGCCAGAATCGCCACCACCGCTAACAGCATCATCTTCTTCTTCTGTGTGGGCCTTGTTACCATTTAATTCCTCTCTCCTATTTTAGCAGTGTGAACTATTGTTACGCAACCATACTGTGGCCCCTCAACACAGACATACAAACAGACAGACTGACAGACAGACATCTGCACTCCCTCACACTGGCAAGCTTTAATACCGGACAGGCCATCTCTCTTTACTACTCTCAACTGCACACATCAAAGCTTAATCACTGGATTTACTGTCATGCATCATCTGTACCGCCCCCCCCCCCATCCACACACACACACACACACACACACACACACACCCACACCCATGACCGGTCGCATTCAGTGCACACAGGAAGTTTAGTCACACTTATGCACACATAAATAGGGCCCACACGATTCCCCAATTCGTTTCGCATGTCCTGATGACTCTCCAGGCGCGAGACCATCAATAAACAACACGCAAGACGAGACACGGAGACGCACAGATCCAGATGGAGAATATGCAGAGGCAGTGTGGGGAGATTAACCGTGAGATTTGCCACAGAAATCAGGGGCTATGCGTCACGCTGGCGTCATCATAGTGTATATAGTCTAATGTTGACGTGCGATATTGCCTCAGCTATAGTCATGGAGGGGTGGCGGGACTTGCTGTCGGTCCGCAGATTGGTGCGCAGCGCCATTACAGACCACCCTACTCTGCTTGTTTCATTCATAAATACCAGAGGATCGCCATCTCGCAGCGGTGCCATCATTTCACAGTCGCAGCGCCCCCCCCCCCCCCTTCCCCCTCCGTCACCCACCCTCCTCCACCTCCCTCACTCCTCAAAGCAATATGATAATCCCTACACCCTCATATCTCTGCCCTCTCTCTCCCGCTGGCTGCCAATATGGCTGTGTGGGCATACACAGAATTCACACGACCAAGGTTACGAAAACACAAATCTTACTCGTGATATGAAACGTATCGATGTATCTCAGCGGATTGGAAATAAGAGGTTTGCTGTCCCATATTGGCCATAGCAAGGAATCGTGTGCGCACAACAGCCAGCCAGCCAGGCAGCCAGGCAGAAGGCAGTGGACCGCGTCACGCCACTGAATACCAACATCTAACCTCTATCTGAGATGTGGATGAAAAGCATCTTCATACCTGGACGTGAAGAGTAGCTCCGCTTTAGGCTTGTCCTCGGTCGAGACAGATGAAAGACAAACGCCGAAAGCGTCTTAAAGCATTTTACCCGATTCATGTAGAGCTCATGTCGTCCGATTTCTAACACCACCACAGCAGACTCTCTCTCTCTCTCTCTCTCTCTCTCTCTCTCGCTCTCTCCCCCTCTCCCTCTCTCTCATAGATAGGACGTGGGAGGTGCTATGTCCTATCCCTTTCTGTCCACACTTGATTTTCTCTCACTTCATATACTTCTAGTGGTCGGATGGCATCAAGAGAGGCTATTTCCTATTTATCGGCATGTCGCCTTTTCTCCTGGATCGATGCCACTGTAGGGGTTTTGGGCTGTGTTGATACCACGCGTTTACACCAAAGAACCAAAAAATACTAATACTAATAATAACAGCAAAAATAATAGTAATAACAATAACAACATTGATATTATTATTAGTATTGGTATTAATAACAATAATAATGATGATTTATTAAGAAAATGTGTTCGCAAAAGCCCATGCCTATAACTAATCTTATAGTATATCCACGGACGTAAATTATTGAAACTACAGTTGATACAGCTACAATTTAAACATTAATAATTACATGTTGTCATAGGCTTGACACGTCAGGAGTGGTCAAGGCCTCTGAGGAGGATACGACTTTAGGCGATGCAGGATATATATATAATATATTGATGATCCCACAGCAACAAATCACATTCAAAGGATTGATCAAATTCACGGTCAAAAATGTAACCTAAGTAAAGCCAATTTCATTTACAAATGATTTTGTCGATGTTTCAACCACAGTCAAATAGCTACCTGATACCTCAAGCGCCAGGGGAGTTTGGGGGATGCTGTCAATTTCACTTTGGCCTGCTGCAGACAAAAGACAAAAGCTTAGGGTTGGTGAATTTCAGCGACAGGTTATTTGGATTATCGATATTACCTTTTTAGGCTGAAAGTAAATTCATAGTATGCATCATAGTAGCCCTACTGATGTATATGAAACCAGGGTAAAAAAACAAAAAACAAAACATAAGTTAATTATTTTCTGAAAATATAATTTACTTGTATTAATAATAGTGGTTGCTTGCCTTATCACCGACTGGAGGTCATGGCTTACCCCGCCTTTCTATTTACCAACTATCTCTTATCAACTATCTATTAATTGTTTGACCAGATCAGGACCACAGACAGTGACTTCCTCCTGTTTCAGCACCATGGAGAGGGTCTGACCAGTGGGCACATAGAAGCAAGAAATCAGTCTACAGTGCAGGAAGAGAGAGATCACCGGGGCGGACAATCGATAAACCAGGAAGTGAACCAAGCCTAATCAAAGGATGCGTAAAAAACACAACCTACAGCCTGTATCTGTTGTGTACCGTGTGGAAATAAAGGCCTGTAGCCGAACATAGCCGAGCCAGAACAGGCCTTGTTTGAGCTGTGTGTTTGTCTGTACGTGACGGACTCCCTGTATGACTCACCAACCAGCCAGCCAGCCAGCCAGCCAGGCAGCCAGCCAGCCAGCCAGGCAGCCAGCCAGCCAGCCAGCCGAGTTTGCGTTTGTCTCCCTCTGCCGGTGAGCCGGGGAACTGCATAATTTCAAACTGCAATGAAGGTTAGACGAGCAGACAGTAATTAGAAATAGTATATATATTTTATTATTATTATTATTATTATTATTAGTTTATATATTTTTTTTACTTTACAATAGTAAGTCAGTGTAAAGTCAGCTTGGAAGTGGACAAAATTGTGAGCCTGAATGATTGATCAAGAAAGGCAATGTGCAATAGGAAATATAGGTAAAATAACTGTTAGGTGTGTGTGTGTGTGTGTGTGTGTGTGTGTGTGTGTGTGTCAGTATGACACTAACTCCACATCACTCCTTTTCTCCCTCTGTTCTCCTGAGGCCCCTCTCCAGCTGTTGTCCTGCTGTCCACAACCATTACAGCCTCTACACTCAATAAAAGTCCTTGGAACACACACACACACACACACACACAGAGAGAGAGAGAGAGAGAGAGAGAGAGAGAGAGAGAGAGAGAGAGAGAGAGAGAGAGAGAGAGAGAGAGAGAGAGAGAGAGAGAGAGAGAGAGAGAGAGAGAGAGCAACACAATGCAATAATTGGTTTCTGTGTCCCATTTCTGTTAAATCAATAACTCTAGGCTTCCACTGGCCATCAGCGGCTGAAGGCATAAAACAAACACTCAGCAGACAGATCTTCACAGCAACCATTTCCAGATGGAGGTCTTCCTCTGCCTGTGGCGGTGTGTGGCCATTGCCCGTCTCCATCCACCATTTTCCCATGCATTACATCCAGTGCACGGATACAAAGGGATCACCATTCAGAGGCCCTCAAGCGTGAAGGCAGAGTCAAACACAAATTACAGCATGGGTTGTTAGGCTGTCTGAATACCAGTAAATGTGCTTCAAGGTAACAGGTCAAAAGCGCAAGTGTACGTGTAGGATTTTAGGAAATGTAGGAAATTGTACATGACATCAGTATTTCCCCTGTATTCAATCCTCACTGGAAGGATACCATAAAAAAAAATCCCATCTGCTATATAAAATGTGAAGTAATACTATATGAAGAGTTTAATTCTAAAATGAGATAGAAGAACTTATGGTGCTTTATAAAGAATAGTTTATAGTTTATAGCAAGCCCTTTGTTGACAAATGTTAAGACATTTACTGACAGGATGTTCTATATAATAGATATTTATTGATGAACTTTAAGTATTTTTTTTTTCCATAAATTAATATATACCATTTTGGAAATTCTGAAATAATTTAATATTGCCCAAAAACATATAATCAGATATATGGGCAACATTTATAATTACCTCTACTGACAGAGTACATAAATAAGAAGTTTCATGCTGCAAAATTAACTAGCACCAAAGCTAGGGGTACTATGGAGAAATACAATTTCCTCCACTCACCACTGCTATAAAAAAGAAATTGCAAGAATCACTGCTGCATGTACAATAAATTCAGACTCGATAAAATCTCATTTCCCACTTTGCGAAGAAGGACACTGCTTAGAGAGTGGGCGTGTAGTATTAGGAGCAGGAGCAGCAAATAATCTGAAAGACCAAGTTAAAAACTAACACAAAGACATTAGTCTAGTTCATCTGGATTGCAGTTTTATTACTTCCATCATTATGAGACAAAAATTATGGTATTACAAAACAAACCTTCCAGTTAAGTTTACAAAGTGAAAAGGTCAAACAGACTTGAAATGCTTGGCACTTGATTTCACCCAATATGCTGACAGAATAAGGCAGTGAGAGCATGGAGACATTAAGACACTGATCACTGGTTAAAAGTTCCAGCTGTGGTTAGCAACATGATGATAATATGCTGTTTACGGACTAATCTATAACCTTAACAGTCCAAAATATTTCCCCACAAACGGCCACATTACAGATGCACCTGATTAAGATTGATTATTCCTCCACCAACTCCTTTACCTACAATGCTACTGGAAAGCATCATCATTTTGTCATCAACATAGTCTTTTTTTCCACCTCTTTTGTAAGAGTAGTGCAGATGGAGGAGTGAGAATGGGAAGGGGGGAAATCAAAAGGTGTTGAGATGACAGACAACATGGCTCAGTTTAAAGTTGATGTACTCAAAGTCAGTTACAGGGACTGTCTTGACAGTACCGTTTGCAGTAAACTGATGTGAACAAAGAAAAGCTTTCATTTATTGTCAGGAGCGTGAAGGTTTAGTTCTAGTTAATACACACATGCGCCCTCACACACACATGCGCACACACTCCCTTGATATCCCCATCACTTTTCCTTGTCTTGGTTGAGGGCCATATTAACAGCTGATGGGATAAAAACAGAAGGAAAGAAAACTGTTATGTTATTGCAGACAGCAAAAACGGTTCATAATATAACAGAATGTGTATACTGTGAATCAAAGAGGAGAAGCATGAGTGTGTCTCCTGTGAATATACCGTTGTTGCTGTAAGTGCATGTAGCAGTGTTTGCATGTATGTTGTGTAGGTCTCTCACCCTCTTTGGTGACAGAATCTGCCATGCCCTTAGCCTTCCCGCTCAGATCGGTGACCACATTGTCCATGGTGGACTGGTGCTTCATGAAAAAAGGCCGGACCACACGGCTGTACACGACGGCAGAACCGTTCCATGACACTGGAGCCATACACCAAAGCAAGAACACACACTGAGGAGAGAAAACAGCCGTGTTAGACTTGATGCTGCTGTGTAACTTGTCACTTGCCTTTTCTTTCCTTGTTTGATAAAATACACAATGCTGACAGTAGGTACTATCAATACTACGTACTATAAAAACGATCATGCATATCTACTGTTGCATGGTTGTTTTTCACAATTAGTTCATTTTACCATCACAGCATCATACAACATTTTTAGTCCTATTTTCCCCAGACACTTTGATTCAATGAAACCAGAAAGTATAACAACAAACCATCCTTTTCAGTATATTGTCATTTTTTCTCCCCACTAAGCCATTTTCAATATCGTGGAACTCCTGACAGCAGATGTGACATGGCATGGCAGACAACTTTCTACTTCACCAGACTAAAACAATTCTCAACTACGAAAAATCTTTAAAGCTCCACTAAGCAAGATTGTAATGAAAAAATACACCCATCTTATCAGGCTAAAATCATAAATTGGGCTGCGACAGAGAGGAACATCCCATCCCCCCCAACTGAGATGCCATATATTCAACCTATTTGCCCAAATGAAATTCCGATGCTGGATATGTACACCGTCTCCTAAACAGCACTGAGTGAGCTGGACTCACCAACATTACATTACATTACATTACATCTTTTGCGTCTCTCGTCCCTTTGCTATCCTTTGGTATAAAGTGATTCCAAACCGTCCAGGTCGGCAAACCTGATTGTGCTGTGTACAGTTTACTGATGATAAGTTACATGATTTCTGGATATTCAAGTACATTTTTTTAAACAGTTACCTGCCAATGCCATTTGGAGCTGCCAATGTGCAAAGTTGCCTAGTGTAGCTTAAAAAAAAAATAGCAATCTAGCAATGCTTCATCCCTGTCTGACTACCTTGCCAACATAGTAAAAGGGGAACCAGGAGAGGAAGATGTCCGAGAACGTCTCTACGATGCTGAAGACCCCATAGACAACCCAGTAGGTCAGCCACTGTGTGTCGTCTTCCTTCTTCTCGCTCTCAATAGCCTTGATGCTGAATGGACAGAAGGACAGGTAAAGTGCAACAAGATTAAAAGTCACCATGAGCCACTGGGTCCATTCAAGTAGCCTTAAAAAAATCTTCTAACTTTTCCTTGAACTTGCAAGCAGTACATTTGTCAAAATAAAGTTAGCATCATACGTACGACAAATAGGCTGGATAGGTAAAGCCAATCAGGTTGGAGACGAGTGAGGCTCCATACCCAAACACAAGATACAGTCCAAGGAAAGACACAATACCTAGAGAGGAAGAAAGAGGAGAAGAAGAGGAGCAGCACTTGCATGAATGGAGAAGGAGGGACAGAGAGGGAAGGCTAATGTTTCCCAGCTACTTGACAAACAGTGCTAATGTCAATCCATATAAAATCTTTCTCAAGAGCAGGATGTCATGGCAGCACAATAACAGGATACCAGGAGCACTAATCCAAACTCAAACACTGACATTCAAATCCATTCGGTGGAAAGGATGGGCTGTAATATACATAATATACAGACAACCTCAAAAGCTTTGGCTAAGATTACGATTTGCAAAACCCAAATCTTAATTACCAAGTTAAAAGGTTATCCAAATCACTAGAGTCAACCTTTAACATTGTCCTAACCACTGCCCACTCTTAACATCTCATTTGCTTGTCATGGCTCATATTTAAATCTCCATGCAGGTGCCAGCCTGTAATCTCTCTTTGATGGTGACATAACTGGCAGAACTGGTTAGAAAACATACAGAAGAAACAGCTGCTTACAAAACCATACACTGAAGCCAGCAAAGTGACCGTTTGCATAGGGAAATCATTGTCTGAGGCTTTTTATTTCCCCCGTGAGTCTTTGACTACAGGTTCATATATGAATAGAGATCTTTCTGACTGCAACTACCAAGCCTAACAACTGAAAATAAACTAGCTTTTCACACTTTGGAGTAAGAGTCAGCATGAACTTGAGAGGTTGCTCGGCCAGAAGACTTGCATATGGCAAAGAGATGCGATTTTTTAACAGTGTTTGACTGTATCACAGCAAAATACAACATAACTTGACAATGCGCTAACAGATAAAAAGTCTGCCTCTATACATTATCACAGAACCTGCTTGTAAGTGGACTGTAATGCTGCAACGTGTCAAATGAATGCCTGTTGCCCTTCAAACAAGCTGTTGGCCTTGACTTTGGAAGGTGCCTCCTCTGCCCTTCATGTATTAAGTGACCAAAAACCGCTTACACTACAGTCATCAGAACGAGTTCTTTAAGACTGTTCTGGCAAAAGCCCAGGTCATGGTATAATTTAACTGCTCGCTCAGGTTCTCTCTTTCTACTAAATACAGGGTAGAGCGGGGTCAAATAGTTTTTGCATATAATAATAAGTGCAATAATGCACTTATTGTAAGTCACTTTGGATAAAAGTGTCTGCTAAATGACTGTAATGTAATGTAGTGTAATAGGTAGCATTTGTTTGGAGTACGAGCTTGGTGGTGCTTGCCACATAGGACAAAAAGTGTTTTTGCTGAACTGAATTTCCATGATAATGTGACACTATATTGATCCCCATATGGAAAATGTGCCCCAGAGGTGGTTGGGATGTGAGGTCTTGCTCCAGGGACACCTAAGCAGGGTCAATGTTTGCTTGACCCAGAGTCCTCAAGTTAAGGGGTGATCTCCCTTTTCACTAAATCACTCTTGGTACACTTTGCAAACACTCTTTGCAAGCGCTCCAGGTCTGATACAGGGCAGCTAAACATTTTAACATGTAGCATTCAACATCCACAGAATTTCACATCCTCTGAAAAAGAGCTGTTCATATGGAACATCAGAGTTGGGGCGCTTACAAAGTGACGCCTGTAAACACAGCTGATCTACATTCCAACCCACTGTGGTTTGAATGTAGGTCATCCAGGCTAGCGTGTTTGAGTGGCAATAGCTTCAATCCCTTGTTAAAAAAAAAAAGTAGAATGAATACAGTGGACTGGACTGAACCAACACAAGCTGATTACAGAGCAGTGTCAAAAGACTGATTGAGAGCAGCCAACAGGCACCAGTCACCCTAGAATCTTCTTCCATCTCAGCCTTGCATTGGATATTTCAGGAAGTGTTATAAATACCCCCTGGGACCAGCTGCTGGCACGGGAAAATTAGAAGCAGTTAAATCACCAGTAATATTTTGATAAGGGTATGGGCGAGGACTATACAGCAGGTGACTAAAATGTACTTTGGCACTTTAACCGTGAGAGGAGAATAAAATGAGCCATCGACGCTACAGGATATGAAACAGTTTAGTTATTAAATGACAGTTCTCCTGCAACAAGAAGTTCGTGAGACCAGAAACACTTTTGCAGTTTGCTATGGCAACCTATCAGCTGAACTTGCTTGCTAGCCAGGCAAGATAACCAACTGTAGCTCTAGAGGAGAATGTGCTGAGCAAGCTAGCCGGGACCTTTCATAACTCTGGTCCAACATAGCAGCGGTAACTTAGCAATATCTATTGTATTTCTAAACACTTTTTTAAAAACTTACCGGGGGCGAGAAAGCGTTTCTCAATTCCCGTTTTTTCCGACAGCGTTGTCAACAGACCTGCCTCCTCATTCATTAACGCGTCGTAGCGGTCCTTCAACTGAGAATACATTTTCGAGCCTCTCTGACCTGTGGCCCAAACAAACCACGGAGAACTGAAAAATAAATGTAAGGTGTACTCATGTTTGAAGGGCTTATATCCATCCGAGACATTATTTTACTAACCTTAATTTGATAGTTTTCCCGAAGGTTTGCTGCCGGCTGTTAACCCTCCGAGTGGTTGAGACACGCGAGGGTGGGAGGAGTTTGAAACATGCAAACGGCTCACCCGTTCTATGGAGCGAGGGATACAAATGACGGTTTTATGGCTTGAACAAAGGTTCCAGTTTTACTAGGGTAAAGGTCATTATTAATGAAAAGGTAAATTTCTAGTTCATATATGAATTTGAAGAAGAATGTAGGGAAGTTCTGCTATAGAAAGTTACATGCACATGAACCAAGCTGAGGTAAGAGTCCAGGAACATACACAACATAACTGAACAGAGGAGATCTGTACGCTCATCAAGATCTCTAACTAAGAAGTGGCATTCATAGATAGGAGGCCGTGCTGAACCTCTGAACAGCGGTTAAGGTACAGGGTTTGAGTGACAAGGGTCTGGCCATTCAGACTGGCCTCACAGCTCACTGAACCCGCCTCTCTTCGCTTGCTTGATTCATTGCAAGACCATCACAATCAGGTTTAAAAGATATAATGTACCTACATAAAACCTGTAAATCTCACAAGGTAGATATTAAAAAGGTATATCATACAAGCCACAGTGCACACCACTTTAATCCCCTAGTATTATTATAGTAGTATCTAAAAAAGGTGTTTTTGTTTTCCAGTGAGTGGAGAGATATATGGACAGTATATCCAAACATTATTCCCTACTGATGTGTCCCACATTGCCTTCAGTCTGTTGAGAGCAGAGAGATCATTTCCATAGAGAGGACGCTTTGCATTGTCAGCTGATACTCCAGTGAACTGAGAGGGTTTATAGTCCTGTGAGTTCAACACTGCAGGACTCAGATCTGTCACTCAACACAGCAGAAAGCACAACAACCATGACTCTCATCACCATCCTCATGTGGACTGCCGCCTGCTTCTGTCTCAAAGGTCAGAATTATTTAGAAATAACTCTTAAAAATGGCATTAGTACTTAGATCACACAAACAATATGAATACAAAGAGTAAATCTTGCATACAGCACAAACAGTATCTGCATCATAATATGACCCAGCAGCAGTCAGGTGCCTATCAGCCTCCTGTAGTCACATCTTATCTTGGAGCCACAGTCACTCTGACCTGTAAAACCAACCCTAAGGTTTATGGTTGGACAGATGGAGATAGTAGAATACACTGGTATCAGAGGAAAAGCAGAGAAGCTCCAAATTTGCAGTTTACTACTGTCAGAGTCGCCACAGTGGAAATGTGTTCACACAGTGATCAGAGCCTGTACAAAAACCTCCCTCAGTCAAACTGCATAGAAACTGACGTGTTAGAGTAGGAACCTACTGCAGCTGCTGAAGGGGAAGAGACTCTGACACAGACCACTGAACTCAGAGCAGGTCTGACCGGTAACTTCACCAAGCATAACCATTATATTCCCCTAAATATAAAGGAGCGTTTCATAACTCAGAAGGGTAAAGTGCATTACTGTTTGAAAGCACAAAGAAACTTTAGACCAATCCATGATTTTATCCTCTCATTACTTGTCGGCATCACACTTTTGGTTACATCACACATTAGAGTCATGATTTGCTTCCCGCCAGTTTACATAGTTACTCATATTCATAAATATGAATTGAACAGCCCACGATCATGAGAATAACACAATGTGAATAATGTGTTAAAGTAGATTTCACCTCCAAGGATGTCATTTTTCACTTTCATTCCCAGTGAAACGAAGATTGCTTTGATCCTTGATCTCTCTGTTAAAATGTCTACTTTCCTTAAGTCTGTTTTCCCAATATCTCAAGTGAATCATGATGACTAATGTGAATATGAAAATAAGGGAGGAATGCAGAATCAACCAAATCTAGTCTAAAGGGTCTAAGAGTCTATGGGGTTCCTGTGGATCCATCCTGCCACAAGGGGACGCCCTGGATCAATTTATGGGCTCAAAGCCATTTGGACAAGAGTGGAGTAAAGAGGACAGCCCTCCAGTTAGCAATGACAGAGAAACAACTCTTAAAAGTAGACCACCAAGTCAGAAGTTTCTAGATGGGCTTCTGAAGAACCAAATGGATCCCAGGAGGGGGTGTGCTCTCACTCCGCCTCACCTCTCCCCTTCCTGTTTCACAAGAACAGATGTGTGTTTGCCTACTTACAATGTATTTTGCATGACCTTTACGCATCACTGCTCTCTGACTTTAAAGTTCAGAGTTTAAATGCTGATGGAACAGCAAGTCTGGACTGTTTTCATGCACACATACCTAAAACTGCATCAGGATGATGTTGCCAATAGCTTTGCTTGCCATGTTGGGTTTCCTGACTCAGGGTGAGAATTTTTGAGCATTTTATCTTATTGTTCTGATATTTTCATGTGTGGTGCAACTTCTAATCATCCCATTGCCTTCTACTTCACTCTACTTTCTACTCTACTTACTGTATAACCTCTCTGTTCACCAGTGTGATCTACGCTGCTGAAAGGCTGTCAAACATTTGTTCTCAAGGCTCGTATTTCACTTCTTCTTTCAGAGTCATCTGCCAACAAATTTCTGACTCAGCCTGACAAATCCAAGTCTGTGAGTCCTGGAGGGACTGTGTCCATTACCAGCCACAGGGAGTTCAGATATTGGTGCTGATCTCAGCTGGTACCTACAGAAACCCGGACAGGCTCCCAAACTTCTTATATACAGAGCATCAACTCTTAACTCAGGAACTCCATCTCGATTCAGTGGCAGTAGATCTGGCTCTGACTACAAACTAACCATCAGTGGTGTTCAGGCTGATGATGCTGGAGATTATTTCTGTCTGGGCTTCCATGGTGGTGGAGTGATTCACACAGTGATTTAGAGCCGTACAAAAACCTCCTTCAGTTTGACTGCATTGAAATTGGCCTCCTGCAGGTGTTGGTGGTTGGGGAGGAGACTGTGATATGGATCACTGGTCCACTGAACACAGCACTCTGGCCCTGACACACAAGTGTCATCAAGCAGAACCACAATGACTCCAGATAATACTGAAACAAACTGAAAGACACTTTTCAATATGCAGTTTTAAACTTATGTCCCCACTGAAACTCAACGTTTCATGAGTACCCTGGTGAAGTTCAACCCCCCCCTATAATATAGCGAGAGATGTTCAACAGTTTTTCCACTGATAGTATTATGTTTAGCAGAAGATCAAATCTAATATAATAACAGCTCAACCTGAAGTACTGAGTGAGAGATTTCCTTCCAAGATGCTACATATTAAAAACATCACATTCATTACTCAACATTTCAGAAATAAAGATGATTGCACTCTCAGAAAATTATTATTCTCCATGCAAATGTCACAAGGGAGTAAAACGTTTTACCATCACACAGGACCTGATGTAGCCATCACTGATGGTATTTAACAGAGTTGAAATCTGGCTTGGATGTTGAAGAATAGTAGGATGGATGAGAGCAGGTTTGTCATGGTGGGTGATCAAGTGGACATTTATCATAAAGAATATATGATGAATAAATACACAGACATGGAGTCATTATAATCAACAGTTTTATTTTCATGCAATAAATTTGAGCCACATATTTGATGAAAGCTGGATACTTTATTTTGCAATGAAACTCTTCAAATGAAGTTCAATTTGAAAAATTATGAATTTGAAGAAGAAAGTAGGGAAGTTCTGCTATAGAAAGTTACATGCACATGAACAAACTGAGGTAAGAGTCCAGGAACATACACAGCATAACTGAACAGAGGAGATCTGTACCCTCATCAAGATCTCTAACTAAGAAGTGACATTTATAGAAAGGAAGCGTTGCTGAACCTTTACTCTGAGCAGCGGTCAGGGTCCAGGGTTTGAGTGACAGGGCTCTGGCCATCCAGACTGGCCTCACAGCTCACTGAGCCCGCCTCCCTCCACTGGTCTGCAGGGAGGATCAGGGTGCTGCTCCAGCTGTAGTGGCCGTCCCTCCCCAGGACCTCCAGGCTGTCTGACACCCCTGAGGACCTGCTGCTGCCCCCCACCTTCCAGCCCAGCCTCCAGGTTGAGGGGAAGCCCCCGTTGGCCAGACACACCAGTGTGGCACTGCCCTGCTGCAGCTCCACTCTGGAGGGGGGGAGGACGGTCAGGGTGGGCCGCACCACACCCACTGGAGGTGAGACAGACAGAGGAGAGGTGGAGAGAAGAGGGGAAGAGAGAAATGAAAGAAATGGAGAGGAGAGAGAACATAAGCAATGTTTAGATAATAGTGAATAGTGTGTTGTTGTGCAATACAATATGGAAACAGTCTGAACAAATCTGAGATTATTGTTGGAGGAAGAAAATGTAAGAGGCAAAAGTCTCAAGAGTTGGTTAATGCATTCTGTCTCTTTCACTTCCCTTTCAGCATCTTAACTGATGAACCTTGAAAAACACTGTAGGTTATCATTTTTTCAGTTTAGATATTAAGTATATAAGTTTTCAATAAAAAGATAGACATATTTTCAAAGGTATCTAACGTTTAATTCTAGCCATTATCTGCATTTTTACATGTTTTAGTCAACCTCAGAATAAGTAATCTAACTGTTACCGATATTACTTAGTTGATAAAGTTCATAAAACAAATAATCCATGAAAAATAAAATGTTTTAAAAAAGAATGGTGCCGTAGTAAATGTCTAACAATTTGTTAAAGGGAACTTTTCTCAGTAAGGAATTTGTTTTCATTGTCCTCAACCCTCCTTGATGAATAGAAAATATTACAGATCAAGTGTATTTAGAAAAAAATACTTTTGATTGTTCACATTTACAAACACATTTTGACTAAAAAGAGAATGTGTAAAATAAAAACAAGAAATCTCTGGTACTTACAGTTAAGGATGAGTTTGGTTCCTCCACCAAAAGTCCACCACAGTGATACAGACTCATTCAGTGGCCGTACAAAAACCTCCTGCACTTCAAACACTTTCCTTTCAAACAAACATCATTGAACCAAACTCTGTTTTGCTATAAAATACTGCTGAATCAATATTTTGACAACTTCCATTGAAGGTTTTGTCTGAGATGTTTTCATAAAATAAGTAAATGTGTTTAATTTTGTTTCAAGAATGTGAAATTTGAGACGTGGATAAACAAGAGTTATGTTTTCCATGTGTTTTTCCTCACCCATAACAATTACAGTCATTAAACATATCAGTATATATTTTTCATAATAATTATCCATTGAAGGACCATATTAATAAAATAATGCAGGTATCAAGTATCTACTTAAAGCCAGTAAACCAATCAAGGCAGAAATTGAATAGGAATTTGATACAAACCACAGAGTAAACCACTTTCAGCCAAGAACGATACAATTATATTTCCAATAAAAAGCCTTTTGGATTCCAATACATGCAGAGATATCACCAAGCAGCATATTTTCTGTCCCACATTGCCTTCAGTCTGTTGAGAGCAGAGAGATCATTTCCATAGAGGAGGCTTTGCATTGTCAGCTGATACTCCAGTGAACTGAGAGGGTTTATAGTCCTGTGAGTTCAACACTGCAGGACTCAGATCTGTCACTCAACACAGCAGAAACCACAACAACCATGACTCTCATCACCATCCTCATCTGGACACTGGCCTGCTGCTGTTTTACAGGTTCATTTACAGCAAAATATCCAACATTGTGTCTTTTCTGTGATTTATTTCTGCTGATAAATGAATGTTTTGTTTGTGTCTGCAGGATCCAGCGGTCAGGTGACTGTGACTCAGCCTCCAGCAGTGACATTTACTCCAGGATCCACTGTCAGCCTGACCTGTAAAACCAACCCAGCTGTTTACAGATGGTCTGATGGAGATGAGGTATTTTCTGGTATCAACAGAAATCTGGAGAAGCTCCTAAGCTCCTAATAAGATATGTGAACACACGTCAATCAGGAACACCAGCTCGGTTTAGTGGCAGTGGAACCAGCACGGACTTCACTTTGACCATCAGTGGAGTCCAGGCTGAAGATGCAGCAGTTTACTACTGTCAGAGTGTCCACAGTGGACCAGTGTTCACACAGTGATTCAGAGCCGTACAAAAACCTCCCTCAGTCAAACTGCATAGAAACTGACCTGTTAGAGCAGGAACCTACTGCAGCTGCTGAAGGGGAAGAGACTCTGACACAGACCACTGAACTCAGAGCAGGTCTGACCGGTAACTTCACCAAGCATAACCATTATATTCCCCTAAATATAAAGGAGCGTTTCATAACTCAGAAGGGTAAAGTGCATTACTGTTTGAAAGCTCAAAGTAAATTTAGACCAATCCATGATTTTAGCCTCTCATTACTTGTCGGCATCACACTTTTGGTTACATCACACATTAGAGTCATGATTTGCTTCACGCCAGTTTTTTAAAAGTTACTCATGTTCATAAATATGAATTGAACAGCCCACGATCATGAGAATAACACAATGTGAATACTGTGTTCAAGTAGATTTCACCTCCAAGGGCGTCATTTTCCACTTTCATCCCCAGTTGAAACAGGAAGTGAAACTAAGATTTACATGATCATTTCCATCCCAAGATGTTCATGGTCCACAGAGAGGAGATGCAGGGGATCAATACAAGTTATATAATCCTTGAATTTCTGAATGTTGTGTCCGTAAAGGTAACGACCAAAACAGTTTGTGTTATTTATCAGTGCAAGCTTTATTAGCAAAACATCAACCGGCAGTTTGACAGTTATCAAGCACACTCACATCTAGCTGCGTAGCTGCACACATTAGTGTTGTTGTCCAACACTATATAGAAGTCTGTTACACAAAGCTTTGATTTCCTCTAACATTAAAATAGATAGATTGAACAGAGAACCAGGTCTTTTCCTCCTCCTCCCCCCAGAGACAGCTCCTGTTCTGGGCTTCATCCAGCCACCCTAGGCCTTACACTGGCTCCGGTGGAGGGACTGGATCTGGGCGTGGTCATGATGGAGGACCTTGCAGGAGTACAGCTCTCCTTCCATCCAGCGGTCCCGGGTCAGGGTCAGGGTGCTGCTGCTGCTGTAGCGTCCGTTCTTCTCCTCCTCTGGGCTGCTCAGGACCCCCTCTGTCACCTCTGTACCGTCCACCTCCCAGCTCACCGCGGCTCCCTGAGGAGTGTAGCCGGTCAGCAGGCAGGCCAGCGTGGCCGAGCCCCCAGAGAGCTGCTCAGAGGACGGGGGAAGCAGAGAGACTGAGGGCCTGACCATGGGGCCAGCTGGAGGGGAGACCAGAGAGACAGGAGGATGAGGTTAACTACCGTAGACCAGACAAATGGTAAAGTTGAACACTGCAGGATATTGGCTTTGTGCTTGGTACACAGGGATGGGAAGGTTAGTTTCAACATAACGTCACCCATCACACAATACTGATTCTCACCTCTGGAGGTCACAGCTTCACATATTATAACTGATTGAAACAACAAAGTACAGCACTACAGTTTTGTTGCTGGGAAGGTTGTTGTAAAAAGTAATCCATTCCAGATTATTTATTATCTTGTTAAAATAGTAATCAGTAACATAACATCTACTGACATACTCAAATGTAAAATTATTACTGTTAGTTACTTTTGGAGGGATTTGCCTTACAGATACATTAAACATGAAGCTGACAGTTAATTTGTTCAGACTGTAATTCAAACAAATCTGATATCATAAAATTATTCACACTGCTTGTTTTGTACTGATTGAACTATTACTATTTTCATAATTTAGTGTTATCAACCATTATTCTAAAGATTTGAAAAATGATTGTTAGCCTCCAAAACACTGCAGTCAAAATACAATTTCAACTTCAAACAAATCTCTGAATGATCCAACAAGAAATCAAGATATTTTCAAACTTATCTGCAAAACCCGATCACATAGTTCCCTGTACATGAATCTGCTGGACTACTCCCCAACACGGATAGGAAATGACTTAAGACCAGAATTATTTATTACTCAAGTTAAGTTTCTCTGATACTTTTTAGTAGACGTTTCCTCTTAGACTGTCAAAGTGAGTTCATGTTAACATCAGCAGCAAAATATACTTCTATATACTATATATATATATACTATATACTATACTATATATCATAACACCAATATTCTTCATGAGGAGCAGTTTAACATTTCATCTGTTTCATCAATTATAACTTCTAACCCATTTTCAAAAATCTGTAGAGGATTCAGACTTACTTGTTAGGATGAGTTTGGTCCCTCCACCAAACGTGTACCACAGTGATTGAGGCTGGTTAAGACGCCGTACAAAAACCTCCTTCACACAACAGTGAACACAGAACAGCCATACATGACAAACCCATAGAACACAATACTGACAGTCACACTACAATAATCTGAACTGAGATACATAGAAAAATAATACAAAATGTTTTGTCAGGATCATTTCATACATAAAAATCCTGTTTGAATTCATCCAGATGATATGAAGGACCCTGCACACAGAACTGACTGTTGTGTCCAGTGGAGACTACATCAAGCAGAGCTCTATTCATATCAATGAAAGGGTCTATTTGTCACTGGGAGCCTGAGATAATTGAAATTTACTGCGTCAAACCTGCACAATAGTGGTTGAGACTGGTGAAGATATTGTAGACAAACCTCTTTTACACAAGAGTAAATATATCACATCCATATATGACACACCTGGTCCACATACCACGATAGTGAATTGAGATGTACAACTAAACCGGTTAATACCCATCAGTGTGAAATAATTGTTTGAGGATTTAGCAGTTTTCTATCAAAGTAAAACCAAGTAAGTGTCGGTGTATTGATTTCAACAACAGCGCTGAAGGAATTGTTAACCTTCACTGACTGAAGTATGCACACAGACAAATGATTCTCCTTTGAATCTCTCCAACATGTTCCCTCCTTACACATCCACAGGTATTTGTTTGCCTACAGAGGAGGTGTTTTGAATGGCTGCTGTGCATCACTGCTCCGAAAACAGTTTAAGACCTGCCGTGGAGCCGAGAGTGTGCAGTCCTCTTTGACAGAGCGAGATAAAGCATGATGATGATGTTACTGGTTCCACTGCTAACCACGCTGCTGTTTGGATGTCAAGGTGAGACGCAGTGGATTTCTTTCATGACATGTTCACTGATAAATTGGAATCGAAGCCTTTCAAATGTAGGTTGTGCTTCATTATCATCACTACACTTACAGAGAGATTATGGTTTCTTGAGTGTGAGGTAGTACATAATGCTTCTTCAAATGTTGTGCTCTACAGTATCAATATCATCTTTTACTTGCAGGATCCAATGCCAGACATGTGACTCAGTCCCCTGCATCCAAGTCTGTTCGTCTGGGAGAGACTGTCTCTCTGAGCTGTACAGCCGGTACAGGAGTTGATGATGATCTGAGTTGGTACCTGCAGAAACCTGGACAGCCTCCCAAACTGCTGTTTTATAAAATAAGTGAGCCTGAATCTGATACCCCTGGTCATTTGAGCAGCAGTGGCTCTGAACCTGACTTCACTCTGACCATCAGTGGAGTCCGGGCTGAAGATGCAGGAGATTACTACTGTATGGGTGCATATGTAGGTATGAGCACACATTGATTTAGAGCCGTACAAAAACCTCCCTCAGTCAGACTACATAGAGATTGCTCTGTTGCAGCTGTGACCTGCTGCAGGAGACTCTGACATGGACCACTGGTCCACTGAACACCATGCTATGGTTTCACAGTCTGCCCAAGCACAAGCACACATTGCTAAATCATACAGAAACTCTTCATCATGTTCATCCCCAGTCAAAGGGGAAGTGAAAGTCAACATCAACATCAACATGATAGTCCAGTTTTGTCCCTCCAAGAATAAAACAGTTCTGGACCCAGATGTTCAACCATCCCCATTGAGGTGTCGTTTGAAACATTTCCTCACTGAAAAACGACAGGAAAAAATGTAGCTACCAGATATGAAGTGATTGCGTAAAATATTTATTTTTCTGATCGTATCAAAAAATCGATATGACATACTGTATTAAACATGTTCAAGCTAAGAGATAGTGACACATCAAATACATTACGCTAATAGATCACATGTATGGTAGCACGCATGAAACTAAAGTCACAGCTGAGATACAGAGATGACCTAAACAGACCTACAGTATGTTAGGGTGCCTCGACTGGAAAAATGTGTCTCTGTGGAGATTCAGTACTGTCCCTCCACTGGTCTGCAGGGAGGATCAGGGTGCTGCTCCAGCTGTAGTGGCCGTCCCTCCCCAGGACCTCCAGGCTGTCTGACACCCCTGAGGACCTGCTGCTGCCCCCCACCTTCCAGCCCAGCCTCCAGGTTGAGGGGAAGCCCCCGTTGGCCAGACACACCAGTGTGGCTCTGCCCTGCTGCAGCTCCACTCTGGAGGGGGGGAGGACGGTCAGGGTGGGCCGCACCACACCCACTGGAGGTGAGACAGACAGAGAAGAGGTGGAGAGAAAAATGAAAGAGAAATGGAACGGAGGGCATGGTGAAAAGATAGTAAAGTTGCTTTCACTCTTTCCATGCAAAACATTGAAGCTCATCCAACTCTTACACTCTTTGTAAATCATTCAGATTTAGAGCATCGAATAAATGAAATGATGAATGATTTTCCCAATATCTCAAGTGAAGCATAATGACAAATGTGAATATGAAGATAAGGGAGGAATGCAGAATCAACCAAATCTAGTCTAAAGGGTCTAAGAGTCTATGGGGTTCCTGTGGATCCATCCTGCCACAAGGGGACGCCCTGGATCAATTTATGGGCTCAAAGCCATTTGGACAAGAGTGGAGTAAAGAGGACAGCCCTCCAGTTAGCAATGACAGAGAAACAACTCTTAAAAGTAGACCACCAAGTCAGAAGTTTCTAGATGGGCTTCTGAAGAACCAAATGGATCCCAGGAGGGGGTGTGCTCTCACTCCGCCTCACCTCTCCCCTTCCTGTTTCACAAGAACAGATGTGTGTTTGCCTACTTACAATGTATTTTGCATGACCTTTACGCATCACTGCTCTCTGACTTTAAAGTTCAGAGTTTAAATGCTGATGGAACAGCAAGTCTGGACTGTTTTCATGCACACATACCTAAAACTGCACCAGGATGATGTTGCCAATAGCTCTGCTTGCCATGTTGGGTTTCCTGACTCAGGGTGAGAATTTTTGAGCATTTTATCTTATTGTTCTGATATTTTCATGTGTGGTGCAACTCCTAATCATCCCATTGCCTTCTACTTCACTCTACTTTCTACTCTACTTACTGTATAACCTCTGTTCTCACCAGTGTGATCTACGCTGCTGAAAGGCTGTCAAACATTTGTTCTCAAGGCTCGTATTTCACTTCTTCTTTCAGAGTCATCTGCCAATAAATTTCTGACTCAGCCTGACAAATCCAAGTCTGTGAGTCCTGGAGGGACTGTGTCCATTACCGCCACAGGGAGTTCGGATATTGGTGCTTATCTCAGCTGGTACCTACAGAAACCCGGACAGGCTCCCAAACTTCTTATATACCAAGCATCATCTCGCTACTCAGGAACTCCATCTCGATTCAGTGGCAGTAGATCTGGCTCTGACTACAAACTAACCATCAGTGGTGTTCAGGCTGATGATGCTGGAGATTACTACTGTCTGGGCTACCATGGTAGCGGAGTGTTCACACAGTGATTTAGAGCCGTACAAAAACCTCCTTCAGTTTGACTGCATTGAAATTGGCCTCCTGCAGGTGTTGGTGGTTGGGGAGGAGACTGTGATATGGATCACTGGTCCACTGAACACAGCACTCTGGCCCTGACACACAAGTGTCATCAAGCAGAACCACAATGACTCTAGATAATACTGAAACAAACTGAAAGACACTTTTCAATATGCAGTTTTAAACTCATGTCCCCACTGAAACTCAACGTTTCATGAGTAGCCTGGTGAGGTTCAACCCCCCCTATAATATAGCGAGAGATGTTCAACAGTTTTTCCACTGATAGTATTATGTTTAGCAGAAGATCAAATCTAATATAATAACAGCTCAACCTGAAGTACTGAGTGAGAGATTTCCTTCCAAGATGCTACATATTAAAAACATCACATTCATTACTCAACATTTCAGAAATAAAGATGATTGCACTCTCAGAAAATTATTATTCTCCATGCAAATGTCACAAGGGAGTAAAACGTTTTACCGTCACACAGGACCTGATGTAGCCATCACTGATGGTATTTAACAGAGTTGAAATCTGGCTTGGATGCTGAAGAATAGTAGGATGGATGAGAGCAGGTTTGTCATGGTGGGTGATCAAGTGGACATTTATCATAAAGAATATATGGTGAATAAATACACAGACATGGAGTCATTACAATCAACAGTTTTATTTTCACGCAATAAATTTGTGCCACATATTTGATGAAAGCTGGATACTTTATTTTGCATTGAAACTCTTCAAATGAAGTTCAGTTATGAATTATGAATTTGAAGAAGAAAGTAGGGAAGTTCTGCTATAGAAAGTTACATGCACATGAACCAAGCTGAGGTAAGAGTCCAGGAACATACACAGCATAACTGAACAGAGGAGATCTGTACCCTCATCAAGATCTCTAACTAAGAAGTGTCATTTATAGAAAGGAAGCGTTGCTGAACCTTTACTCTGAGCAGCGGTCAGGGTCCAGGGTTTGAGTGACAGGGCTCTGGCCATCCAGACTGGCCTCACAGCTCACTGAGCCCGCCTCCCTCCACTGGTCTGCAGGGAGGATCAGGGTGCTGCTCCAGCTGTAGTGGCCGTCCCTCCCCAGGACCTCCAGGCTGTCTGACACCCCTGAGGACCTGCTGCTGCCCCCCACCTTCCAGCCCAGCCTCCAGGTTGAGGGGAAGCCCCCGTTGGCCAGACACACCAGTGTGGCACTGCCCTGCTGCAGCTCCACTCTGGAGGGGGGGAGGACGGTCAGGGTGGGCCGCACCACACCCACTGGAGGTGAGACAGACAGAGGAGAGGTGGAGAGAAGAGGGGAAGAGAGAAATGAAAGAAATGGAGAGGAGAGAGAACATAAGCAATGTTTAGATAATAGTGAATAGTGTGTTGTTGTGCAATACAATATGGAAACAGTCTGAACAAATCTGAGATTATTGTTGGAGGAAGAAAATGTAAGAGGCAAACGGCTCAAGAGTTGGTTAATGCATTCTGTCTCTTTCACTTCCCTTTCAGTATCTGATGAACCTTGAAAAACACTGTAGGTTATCATTTTTTCAGTTTAGATATTAAGTATATAAGTTTTCAATAAAAAGATAGACATATTTTCAAAGGTATCTAACGTTTAATTCTAGCCATTATCTTCATTTTTACATGTTTTAGTCAACCTTAGAATAAGTAATCTAACTGTTACCGATATTACTTAGTTGATAAAGTTCATAAAACAAATAATCCATGAAAAATAAAATGTTTTAAAAAAGAATGGTGCCGTAGTAAATGTCTAACAATTTGTTAAAGGGAACTTTTCTCAGTAAGGAATTTGTTTTCATTGTCCTCAACCCTCCTTGATGAATAGAAAATATTACAGATCAAGTATTTAGAAAAAAATACTTTTGATTGTTCACATTTACAAACACATTTTGACTAAAAAGAGAATGTGTAAAATAAAAACAAGAAATCTCTGGTACTTACAGTTAACGATGAGTTTGGTTCCTCCACCAAAAGTCCACCACAGTGATACAGACTCATTCAGTGGCCGTACAAAAACCTCCTGCACTTCAAACACTTTCCTTTCAAACAAACATCATTGAACCAAACTCTGTTTTGCTATAAAATACTGCTGAATCAATATTTTGACAACTTCCATTGAAGGTTTTGTCTGAGATGTTTTCATAAAATAAGTAAATGTGTTTAATTTTGTTTCAAGAATGTGAAATTTGAGACGTGGATAAACAAGAGTTATGTTTTCCATGTGTTTTTCCTCACCCATAACAATTACAGTCATTAAACATATCAGTATATATTTTTCATAATAATTATCCATTGAAGGACCATATTAATAAAATAATGCAGGTATCAAGTATCTACTTAAAGCCAGTAAACCAATCAAGGCAGAAATTGAATAGGAATTTGATACAAACCACAGAGTAAACCACTTTCAGCCAAGAACGATACAATTATATTTCCAATAAAAAGCCTTTTGGATTCCAATACATGCAGAGATATCACCAAGCAGCATATTTTCTGTCCCACATTGCCTTCAGTCTGTTGAGAGCAGAGAGATCATTTCCATAGAGGAGGCTTTGCATTGTCAGCTGATACTCCAGTGAACTGAGAGGGTTTATAGTCCTGTGAGTTCAACACTGCAGGACTCAGATCTGTCACTCAACACAGCAGAAACCACAACAACCATGACTCTCATCACCATCCTCATCTGGACACTGGCCTGCTGCTGTTTTACAGGTTCATTTACAGCAAAATATCCAACATTGTGTCTTTTCTGTGATTTATTTCTGCTGATAAATGAATGTTTTGTTTGTGTCTGCAGGATCCAGCGGTCAGGTGACTGTGACTCAGCCTCCAGCAGTGACATTTACTCCAGGATCCACTGTCAGCCTGACCTGTAAAACCAACCCAGCTGTTTACAGAGATTCTGATGGAGATGAGGTATTTTCTGGTATCAACAGAAACCTGGAGAGGCTCCTAAGCTCCTAATAAGATATGTGAAAACACTTGAATCAGGAACACCAGCTCGGTTTAGTGGCAGTGGAACCAGCACGGACTTCACTTTGACCATCAGTGGAGTCCAGGCTGAAGATGCAGCAGTTTACTACTGTCAGAGTTACCACAGTGGAGATGTGTTCACACAGTGATTCAGAGCCGTACAAAAACCTCCCTCAGTCAAACTGCATAGAAACTGACCTGTTAGAGCAGGAACCTACTGCAGCTGCTGAAGGGGAAGAGACTCTGACACAGACCACTGAACTCAGAGCAGGTCTGACCGGTAACTTCACCAAGCATAACCATTATATTCCCCTAAACATAAAGGAGCGTTTCATAACTCAGAAGGGTAAAGTGCATTACTGTTTGAAAGCTCAAAGTAAATTTACACCAATCCATGATTTTAGCCTCTCATTACTTGTCGGCATCACACTTTTGGTTACATCACACATTAGAGTCATGATTTGCTTCACGCCAGTTTTTTAAAAGTTACTCATGTTCATAAATATGAATTGAACAGCCCACGATCATGAGAATAACACAATGTGAATACTGTGTTCAAGTAGATTTCACCTCCAAGGGCATCATTTTCCACTTTCATCCCCAGTTGAAACAGGAAGTGAAACTAAGATTTACATGATCATTTCCATCCCAAGATGTTCATGGTCCACAGAGAGGAGATGCAGGGGATCAATACAAGTTATATAATCCTTGAATTTCTGAATGTTGTGTCCGTAAAGGTAACGACCAAAACAGTTTGTGTTATTTATCAGTGCAAGCTTTATTAGCAAAACATCAACCGGCAGTTTGACAGTTATCAAGCACACTCACATCTAGCTGCGTAGCTGCACACATTAGTGTTGTTGTCCAACACTATATAGAAGTCTGTTACACAAAGCTTTGATTTCCTCTAACATTAAAATAGATAGATTGAACAGAGAACCAGGTCTTTTCCTCCTCCTCCCCCCAGAGACAGCTCCTGTTCTGGGCTTCATCCAGCCACCCTAGGCCTTACACTGGCTCCGGTGGAGGGACTGGATCTGGGCGTGGTCATGATGGAGGACCTTGCAGGAGTACAGCTCTCCTTCCATCCAGCGGTCCCGGGTCAGGGTCAGGGTGCTGCTGCTGCTGTAGCGTCCGTTCTTCTCCTCCTCTGGGCTGCTCAGGACCCCCTCTGTCACCTCTGTACCGTCCACCTCCCAGCTCACCGCGGCTCCCTGAGGAGTGTAGCCGGTCAGCAGGCAGGCCAGCGTGGCCGAGCCCCCAGAGAGCTGCTCAGAGGACGGGGGAAGCAGAGAGACTGAGGGCCTGACCATGGGGCCAGCTGGAGGGGAGACCAGAGAGACAGGAGGATGAGGTTAACTACCGTAGACCAGACAAATGGTAAAGTTGAACACTGCAGGATATTGGCTTTGTGCTTGGTACACAGGGATGGGAAGGTTAGTTTCAACATAACGTCACCCATCACACAATACTGATTCTCACCTCTGGAGGTCACAGCTTCACATATTATAACTGATTGAAACAACAAAGTACAGCACTACAGTTTTGTTGCTGGGAAGGTTGTTGTAAAAAGTAATCCATTCCAGATTATTTATTATCTTGTTAAAATAGTAATCAGTAACATAACATCTACTGACATACTCAAATGTAAAATTATTACTGTCAGTTACTTTTGGAGGGATTTGCCTTACAGATACATTAAACATGAAGCTGACAGTTAATTTGTTCAGACTGTAATTCAAACAAATCTGATATCATAAAATTATTCACACTGCTTGTTTTGTACTGATTGAACTATTACTATTTTCATAATTTAGTGTTATCAACCATTATTCTAAAGATTTGAAAAATGATTGTTAGCCTCCAAAACACTGCAGTCAAAATACAATTTCAACTTCAAACAAATCTCTGAATGATCCAACAAGAAATCAAGAAATTTTCAAACTTATCTGCAAAAACTGATTGCATAGTTCCCTGTACTTGAATCTGTTGGACTACTCCCCAACACGGATAGGAAATGACTTAACAAATCTCTGAGATTATTGTTGGATTAAGAAAATGTAAGAGGCAAAAGGCTCAAGAGTTGGTTAATGCATTCTGTCTCTTTCACTTCCCTTTCAGCATCTTAACTGATGAACCTTGAAAAACACTGTAGGTTATCATTTTTTCAGTTTAGATATTAAGTATATAAGTTTTCAATAAAAAGATAGACATATTTTCAAAGGTATCTAACGTTTAATTCTAGCCATTATCTTCATTTTTACATGTTTTAGTCAACCTTAGAATAAGTAATCTAACTGTTACCGATATTACTTAGTTGATAAAGTTCATAAAACAAATAATCCATGAAAAATAAAATGTTTTAAAAAAGAATGGTGCCGTAGTAAATGTCTAACAATTTGTTAAAGAGAACTTTTCTCAGTAAGGAATTTGTTTTCATTGTCCTCAACCCTCCTTGATGAATAGAAAATATTACAGATCAAGTGTATTTAGAAAAAAATACTTTTAATTGTTCACATTTACAAACACATTTTGACTAAAAAGAGAATGTGTAAAATAAAAACAAGAAATCTCTGGTACTTACAGTTAAGGATGAGTTTGGTTCCTCCACCAAAAGTCCACCACAGTGATACAGACTCATTCAGTGGCCGTACAAAAACCTCCTGCACTTCAAACACTTTCCTTTCAAACAAACATCATTGAACCAAACTCTGTTTTGCTATAAAATACTGCTGAATCAATATTTTGACAACTTCCATTGAAGGTTTTGTCTGAGATGTTTTCATAAAATAAGTAAATGTGTTTAATTTTGTTTCAAGAATGTGAAATTTGAGACGTGGATAAACAAGAGTTATGTTTTCCATGTGTTTTTCCTCACCCATAACAATTACAGTCATTAAACATATCAGTATATATTTTTCATAATAATTATCCATTGAAGGACCATATTAATAAAATAATGCAGGTATCAAGTATCTACTTAAAGCCAGTAAACCAATCAAGGCAGAAATTGAATAGGAATTTGATACAAACCACAGAGTAAACCACTTTCAGCCAAGAACGATACAATTATATTTCCAATAAAAAGCCTTTTGGATTCCAATACATGCAGAGATATCACCAAGCAGCATATTTTCTGTCCCACATTGCCTTCAGTCTGTTGAGAGCAGAGAGATCATTTCCATAGAGGAGGCTTTGCATTGTCAGCTGATACTCCAGTGAACTGAGAGGGTTTATAGTCCTGTGAGTTCAACACTGCAGGACTCAGATCTGTCACTCAACACAGCAGAAACCACAACAACCATGACTCTCATCACCATCCTCATCTGGACACTGGCCTGCTGCTGTTTTACAGGTTCATTTACAGCAAAATATCCAACATTGTGTCTTTTCTGTGATTTATTTCTGCTGATAAATGAATGTTTTGTTTGTGTCTGCAGGATCCAGCGGTCAGGTGACTGTGACTCAGCCTCCAGCAGTGACATTTACTCCAGGATCCACTGTCAGCCTGACCTGTAAAACCAACCCAGCTGTTTACAGAGATTCTGATGGAGATGATTCTATTTTCTGGTATCAACAGAAACCTGGAGAAGCTCCTAAGCTCCTAATAAGATATGTGAAAACACTTGAATCAGGAACACCAGCTCGATTCACTGGCACAGGAGATGGTGTTAATGCTGTTTTGACCATCAGTGGATTCCAGGCTGAAGATGCAGCAGTTTACTACTGTCAGAGTTACCATGATGGAGGAGTGTTCACACAGTGATTCAGAGTCGTACAAAAACCTCCCTCAGTCAAACTGCATAGAAACTGACCTGTTAGAGCAGGAACCTACTGCAGCTGCTGAAGGGGAAGAGACTCTGACACAGACCACTGCGTAACTAAACATAGTTAATAAAAGAGTCATTTTGACTCACATTTCCTGTCAGAAATGGAAGTGAAACTCAGATTTGCATGAGTAGAGTAGTTGCACTCCCTTCTGATTCTCAGAATGGGCAGTTTAATCCCTTATGCAACAGTGCAAGTGATGCACTGTTATGTTGACAAGACACTGGCCACCATCATTATTGTCAAACTTATAGTTAATTCCTCAAAGGAAGCAGATTAATTGGTACCCCACCCATCGATTCATTTAGCCTAGTTTTGAACACCCACAAGTCTTATCAGCTCTATGAGTGGACAAACAAATTCCCAAACAACACTTGTCAACTCCAAATAATTGCCACTGAAACGAGCACTGGAAAATTTGCTCTGTACTGATTTTTAGGCTGATTATAGCCACAATTTGGCATCATGACCATCCAACCACACTCACTCTACACAACTCATTTTCCAGTCCCACTGATTGTTTGTATTAACTTTGCCCAAAAAGGCTAACAGGTGTGGCAACTGGCATGACTGCAGGTTCAGTCTCATACTAAGTACATATTGTCGTGTGATGTGGTTTTATGGGACAGAAAATGGTAGGTTGGGGGCATTTCCCGGGGAAGATACCACGCCAGGCATCTCTCCCTGTTAGTAACTCCCTGCAGTGATATTAGGAAAAAATCACACTGCAGGTTCAAATCTGATTTAACATGTATGGACACAGCTAGGAATAAACTATGCACGCAGTGTTTTCTGTCATATTGACCTTCAGAATGAGACTATGTGAGCTGTTTGAGTTGGTCTAAGCACATAGTTGTCCTGTAATAAAGTGTGTATGATTGGTCTTGGTCTTGCTTGTGGAGAGTGACTTGATAAAAAGTACGAATGTCATTTAAAACAATACATCATCAATCCAGAAACAGATTGGGAGAGGGATTAGGTTCAATCAATTGATTGACAGATAAATCAAGCAGTTGAGGGCAGATACCATGCAGAAACTGGTGAGGAAGGACTGTTAAATAATTTGGACGGTTAAATGGAGAAGAGAAAAGTCTGGATCAAATCCAAGCCCTTGCTATGATGTCTTACTTAGCTTGTGTGTGTTTGTAGCATGCTAGCTGACCTATATTTGCCAGTTGCTCTGGTTGTTTGTCTGTAGCATGTTCGCTGATATATTGATTTATTAGCAAGCTGATATTTTGGCTTCTTAAGTTTTGTTCGCTGTATATTTACCCTATGAAATAGTATAACCTGTCATAACTGAGGGCTGTGGGTTTGGTTTAACAGTTTAACTGTATATATGTGTATTTATATATTGCCAACTAGCAGCAAACCTACTGTAACTACCTGTCTCCAGGGATGTTAACTGATGATAACCAGTGATACAAAACACATTTTGGAGAAATCTCATTAAAGAAAATCCAATTTAATCTAATCTAATATGCCAGAGGTCCTGAAGGCCAAGTAATTATGTGTAAATGATGATGATGATGAACCAATGAGGTCATGCCTCAGTGTTTTGCTGTTACCACCAGCAGTGGGATTTCTCCTGTATGACCTTGATTCTCAGGGATGGCTATGCAAACCTGGTTCAGATTCATCTTTCTTTGTACATGAGTTACGTATGTTTGAATGAGCAAAAGCCTTGTTGGTGTTGTCGAAACGTCCTGCTGTTTTTTTTCCTTCTATGTGTGTGTGTGTGTGTGTGTGTGTGTGTGTGTGTATGTGTGTGTCTGTATGTCTGTGTGCATGTGTCCCAGAAAACAATTTGTTGATCCTGGTTTGCCAGTTGTTGAAGACGAGGATTACAGGTTATTGGATTGGCTACAGATGACGTAGGCTGCCATTGTCAGGTTTGGATCTGTTCTCAGGTTACACTGGACGCTGTGATGTCAGCAGACTTAGGTAGGACACAGAATTAACACGGCATAATAACCACAGACAGAGAAATAGGCAGATAATTATTACAGCTGATAATGATGTCTTGTCATGATTCCCATTAGCACATTTTTGATAACCCACCATTTTGCAGTATTCTTTATTTAACTGGTATTTTCTTATTTTCTGTAACAATACACATATAGATCTACACCCTTTAGAGTTTTGTCCCATATTCAGTTCAGCTCATAGTACAGCAGGAATGTACAGTACGCACCATATTTATGTTTACATATCTATGTAATTTGATCAAGAACAGTGAGAACATATTCTCCTCAACAGCATGATGGGTTTAAGTTTATGTTCACCACAAGTAATTCATTTGAAGCTGTGTCTCTGGGCCAGCGAGGGACTACTCACCAGTCCTGACATTAACACTTCTCAGTCTGCCCTGGGCTCTGAGTACTGCCAAAGGACAACAAACTTGTAGGTTACATCCTGATTACTGATTTCATTTTATTTTATTTTATTGTTTCATTTGGAAAACAAATACAACTCAATAAATGTACCCTTAATATCAGAATTATTTTTAGGTTAGTGTATCCATTTTAAGGAAGGTAAGCCATGTCCAACCCAAAACAGAATTGATAGGAACATGTATGATCTACAAGTCCGTACTGATTGTTATTGGTTTCACCTTGTCCAGATATATATGAGCTACTTTTAAAAATGCATGTCATGACAAGGCATGGATGTGAAAGCAAGCATCCATTTTATGAATGGGGTTAGGGTTGCGAGGCAGGTAGTAATAACTCATAATGAGCTGAGTGGAGGAGCTAATCAGTGCTGATGTGTTGTCTTCATACCCCATAAGCCTGAGTGGTCGTGGAGGAGTCTTAGTCCTGAATACGCCCAGAGTGGCTAATCCTGTTAGGGAATAATTTACAGGGAATTAGTTAGTCAACACTTCCTCTCTGAGACTGGGCGAGTTCCTCAGTGTGAGACTGGACAGACATTTGATCAGATTCACCAGCTGTCCTCCGCCCCGGGCCCTGTGGAGTACATACTCATCTACCTCACCTACCAGGAGACTCAGGTACCAACTAGAATACCAACTGGACCAGAATCAGGATGGAGTTCTCAAAGAAGATGTATAAGAACATGGTGTCGGTAAAAATTAGGCAGTATGTGAAGGACTACTGCAAGAGGAACGGCCTGCTGACACTCTCCGTCATCGCTGTGGTTACGGGCTGTGTGCTTGGATTTCTCCTCAGGTCACTCAACCTGTCAACACAGGTATGGATGGATGGATGGATGGATGGATGGACGGATAGAAAAACAACAAGTCTAGGGGGTCCAGCAGGGTCTTTACAGGAAAAGCATACTGTGGTGAGAAAGGGCTTTATTAATTAATTAATTACTGTAGTGGGACTACTTAATGCTCATATAGGAAGAGATGCAATGGACAGCCTGTTCCATTGACTTGTGTTGTGTACTCTTACCACAGGTAAAGCCAATCAGCCTTAGGATATTATGTAATGGTGACAGTGGAAGAAGAGCATTAGTGCAGGTATAATGGGGAAGCAGAGTGGCCTGGCATAGATCTAACTAGATTTGTGTTCATGTGGAGGAAAGCATGCCTCTTCAGTGAAACAGCAAAATTATATATTTTAGCCTGCATGCTCAAACTGTAAAGTGTATTTTATATGTTTTTAATGTCATTTCAGGATCAATTACTCAAAGTCATTGTCCAATATTGAGCAAAGCATTCAGCATAAATACCTATTTACAAAAATACCTATACCTATTTAAACAAAAATACCTATTTACCTATTTGCACCAATCATGGCCATGAAGGTTTTGTTAATTGGCCAAATAGTTTACGTATCTTAGCAACAACTGTATCATTGAAAAGAATAAGTGTCTGGGGTAACATACATCATCATCCATCAATAAAGAATCAATGAAAAGCAAATACATGTATGCATATCAAAGAGCAAAAGAAAACAGATTCATATTTAATTGTTGTGAAAATGATCTTAACAAATGATTCTCAATCAAAATAACAATTTGTTCTTCATTGATCTGCCTAGAGAAACAAACTAATACAATCAGAATCAGTTAAAGATAAGCCAGGTATTTATAGGCCTGCTAGGACTTTGCATTGACAAGTTAGAGTACATAACTTTAACAGAGCAAAATAAATTGTACAAATAATGTACAGACATAATGCTCAGGATAAGAGACTAGATATTTTACACGTCATGCATCGTGCAGTTCCTGCATTTTCTTCCTGGCGGCACATTCATGCTGCAAACATCCCGTCCACCTCATCCCAAAAGTGCTCAGTTGGGTTGAGGTCTGGGTACTGTGCAGGTCTTTGGAATCAACTAGTCATGTTCATGTTCCTGGAGCCATTTTAAGATGATGGCGCATACATATAAGTCTCCATTTGAAAAAGGATAAACTGTGGCCTTGAAGGGATCCACTTGGTCAGCAGCAGTATTTCGGTTTTTTTTTGTTTTTAGTTTTAGTTTTTGGGTATGCTGTGGCAAGAGTCAGTAAATCACACTGACATACTACAGGCATAATTGTGGTCTAAATGCAATTCCGTTTTCAGCAAGATTGAAATAAAACATACAAAAAACACCAAACACAATATAAAACATGGTGAAATGCCTTTAAATGCATGAATTACAAGGGGAAACAATTAGGGGAAAGGGCCTCATTTTTTTTAAAGGGGAAGGAGTGTGATCAAAGCCAATCACAACATGTGCTTCGGTAAAACTCAACAGTGCAGAGCAAAAAGCAAAATAAAGTTTTTGCATTTAAGACAGAAATAATTGGGGGAGACAATTCATCACCTAATATTGATGGGGACACTGACAGGATAGGTTAGCTGACAGGAGTGGAAGCAGTGGAGTTGAGTGGCCTTCTGCTACTGTTGCCCACCCACTTCAAGGGTCAGGGACCTAATGCCCTTCTGCACATCACTGTTGTACTGAACTGTTATTTGTGTATTTGTGGTCTACATGTTAGCTTGAACAAATCTTTTCCAATCCAATCTTTCTCCTCTGACCTCTCATCAGTGAGGCATTTTTGCCCAGTACTGGATGTTATTTGTCAGACACACCATTCTTGGTAAACTCTCGGAGGCTACATCTACAGTCATAGGTAGATCATTGGGGCAGTTTTATAACGAAGAAATAAGGTTTTGTTTCAGTCGAATCAATGCCCACAGCCTCCTGCCTCTCTCTCTCACAGGCCAAGATTTACTTCTCCTTCCCTGGAGAACTGCTTATGAGGATGCTAAAGATGTTGATTCTGCCCCTCATCACCTCCAGGTAAAACATTAGAACAAATAAATAATAAATAAATGCAAATAATTGTTTGTAAAGTGTTTGTAACCTATTTGGAGTACCAGATAGATGGGGTTTACTGCATCAGGACAATTCAGTGTCAGGTCATTTGTCAATCACAGCAGGTACATTGGTATATTGTATTTTCATATGTGGCAAACAACAATCTGGTACAATGTATAATGTACTCTAATGTAGGATTGAGCATCTACCACACAATGTCTCTTATGCCATGAAGAACCACAGAATGCAAAGAGATTTTCTAATTGAACACCAGTCTTAAATAAAATAAAACAATTCAGACTTCATTCAATTATTTGAAGAGTCTCATTCCACAATCAGATATTCACCATTTGAAAATGATGAAAATGGAAATGCCTGACAAAGTGAATGCTGTCATCAAAATAAAACTCAGTGATAAATATTATTGATTATGTATATGAAGTATTATGTTACGAATCTCTATCAATTTAGAATGGATTGAAAACCATTATATATGAATATATATATATTAACCATACGTCCCCTCCTTTCCCCTCCAGTCTCATGTCTGGCCTCTCAGCCATGGACACTAAGGCTAGTGGTCGGCTCGGGGTCCTGACCATCACCTACTACCTGTGGACCACCTTCATCGCCGTCATCGTCGGCATCGTGCTGGTGCTCATCATTCACCCAGGGACAGGCTCAGAGAAGGAGGGGCACCATGCAGGTTCAGGGCCTGTCATGACCTCGGCTGACGCTCTGCTGGACCTCATCAGGTACACATTCACAAACACTATGCCGCAAACACTGTCACAAATGTGCAGGGTGGCGTAGTGATTAGGGAGACTGTCCTTCAGCTGGAGGACCTTCAAGCCCCTCGGACAGCAAGGAGCCACCCTGCTGAAGTGTCCCTGAGCTAGACTGAATCCCTACCAGCTCCAGTGGTGCTGTTCTGTAGCTGACCATGACCTCTGACCTTTCTGTGGAGGGCAACAAGCCATAATAGAATTTTTCCTTTGGGAATCAATAAAGTAGCACATATTATTGTGCATAGATGGATGAATGTCAAACTCAGTGAGGAACACACACAACCAGCAAGTAGACACGTGTTCAAACGCGTTTCTTCCATCATCTTATTTTGGTAATAATGTAGAACGTCTCTTGAGTCACTTGGGTAGGATACTCTGCCTCTTTAGATAAAGTCTTTACCACCCATCTCTCGAAAAAGATTTGATGGATGCATAAAGTATTTCACAACTTTCACAAAGTTTGGAAGAAATCCCCCCTGGTTTGAACTGTTCATGAAGACGTAGTGACTCCTGATTTTCTACTCTAGCTTATTAGTGTTGTTTTCAAGGATGAGGATTTGCTGTGTAACACCCTTAAACGCCTAGGAAAACCAGTATAGACCAATTAAATCCAGTAAAGATCCAGTTCAAACCTAGTGACCTCACTAAACCCGGGGAGCTGACATAATATCTTCTGTGACAAGTCAAGACAGTGAAAAATCACTGAATCATTCAATAAAGCCTCCTGATCACGTGATTTCCTTTAATCAACCCTTTTACTCTTTCATTTTGTGCACCCTAAGGAGACATGCTCCCACTCCATTTGATTCCTAAAACAGGAACAAGAAACAATTGGTTTACCTCCTATCTTTTCAGGTTTTTGGACAGTGGCGTTAAGCGTTTCAGCAGTGACTCGTCACCAGAAAGGGAGAAAAGAAAGAAGAGCTGCTAAATAGTTACAGCGTCACTCCTACAGCAGCTTGCCTAAGAATAGGGAGTCATTATGTTGTGATCTGTTAAGCCTCCACTTTCTCAGAAGGTCCCTGCGCACTGCTACACTTTATTGCGTAGATCCTGCAGTCTAGTGTGTTCGCACAGGCTTACTGCGGGGCCATTCATGTCAGGGATCCAATAAAACCTTCTTCTTAGATTAGAGTATATTTAGAGAGCTGTGGCCCGGGTGATTCTTTCACTGTAAGTAGAGGACAGGTCTGCGCTTGAGTTCTCTTACGCAGTTGATAGGCTGGCCGTCTTGGGTCAGCACCCATAATATGCACTTCGTCTTTATTATCCCACTGGGGGGAATTTGGTTTGCAGACAGGTAAAATACAAACACGTCCATCAAGTGTCTACATTCACAATAAAGAAAATTAAAAAAAATACAAACTACAAAAAAGGTTTCTCTCTGTTTCTACGAATCCTCCCTGATTTGTAACAGCAGCTTAGCTATCACATTGTACCAGGAGAAAGGAAATGCCCTCTACCTTGTTAAGCCGTTCTGTTCTTTAAAGCTTAGATCCATCCACTGGGGATTTGAACAAGCAAAACAAAATATATACACACTCAAAAATAAAACTGAAATGTCTCCCAAGCATGAACTTTGATATTAACCCAATCAGTTACCCAATTCTTTTGATGAAAACTGAAATTAAATATTATACTATAGAAAATATAAACTGAATTGCATATTATGGCAAAGAAATAGGATCTGATACAGTTGTCACCTGTCTTTTATAGGAACATGATCCCATCGAATCTGATTGAAGCAACTTTTCAACAGGTGAGTGCACAATAATAGCTTTTTTGATCCTCAAGTGATAAAAACCTCGGGATTACGCGTTAATTCTCTGTACAGCATAAGACATTGCATAATAGTATTATAAAATATAAACCAATTCTGTTTTCTCTCTCGCCCCACCCCAGTACCGAACAGACCTGGTCCCCATCGTGCAGAACTCCGATATCAAAGATTCTCAGGCCAACTATGTGTATGTCATGCCCGACTACCACAACCCTCAACTGGGCCACCCCGTGTTCCTGGAGATCACCCCTGCTCCAGACGTCAAGTACAAGATTGTGCCTGGTAACAGCAAGGGCATGAATGTACTGGGGATCGTCATCTTCTCAGCCACCATGGGTAAGACACACATTTATTTGTCAGGGTCAATACAAGTAAGCGTTGTCCAGGTTATACACAAGCATGGTGCAAGTTAAAAACAAGAGCAGATGCACTGTGTAAAAGGTTTCTAGCGGGAGGCTAACCCCAGACCCTGGTTAGGCTTAAAGGTAAAAGCAAGAGTGAAAAGGTCCTGAGCATAAAATTACATCAAATTATAGAAGAGAAATATAATTGAATAAAAATAGAAATAGAATTATAGAATTAAAACGACAAAGTTGTTCCAATCTGTAACTATCAATAAAAGTGGGCAATGTTTAAATAGATAACTACATTACAGAAAATACATCAAAGCAGCTGATTCAAGAATGTATGTTTGCTCTCTCTCTCTCTCACTCACTCACTCACTCACTCACTCACACACACACACACACACACGCACAAACTGAACATGTATGTGTGCGTTCCCCTGTGCAGGTCTGCTGCTGGGGAAGATGGGAGAGCGCGGGGCGCCGCTAGTCAACGTGTGTCAATGCGTCAACGAGTGTGTCATGAAGATCATTAACGCAGCTATGTGGTGAGGTTCTCCTCCTTCTCTAAAACACACTACACATCCACAAGCAGACACACTGCCGCCAGATTACAGGGCACAGACAGATTATATCTAAAAATAACAGCAACTTCAAATTCACAGCAATTTAGTGAAGATGCCGTCTGAACTGCCCTTCACTCTCCATGAATGGAGCAATGAGACACTCAATAAAAACAGATGAGGCAACTCAATGCTAGACAACTGTACAAAAGCACAATAAAAATCAATATGTATGTCGTTGTCGCTCCATTTACATTGACTACGATGAACATGAATGTATAAATGTGAAAAAAGAAACATGGCAGGTCGGCATGCTCTGTGTTGCGATGAGAAAGTAAAAAAAAGAAAAACTCTTAGTCATCAAAACACAGATCACAGCTCAGGCTCACCTCGTTGCGCTAAAGCAGCTTTAGGACTTGGGTCAACCACGCAACATGCATGCATGCAAACAGGGAGCCAGACTGAGCCAGATCAGCACTTACACAACAACATGCATGTCTATGAACACAAACACGTCATCTTGCTCTAGCACACACCAGCAGTAGACTCACATGGCTCACATGACCAGCAAATCTATTAGGTTTTATTGTACTGTATTGTATTACATTGACTACATCTTCTCTTCCCACCTCTCCCTGTGCAGGTATTTCCCCTTCGGCATTGTGTTCCTGGTGGCGGGGAAGATTCTGGATATGCACGACCCGGCCCACCTGGGAGAGAAGCTGGGCATGTACTTCATCACGGTCCTGGCCGGTCTGTTTGTGCATGGCCTCATCCTGCTGCCGTTCTTCTTCTTTGTCATCACTCGTAAAAACCCCTTCCCTTTCATCAGAGGTCTGCTGCAGGCTCTGGTCATCGCACTGGCCACCTCATCCAGGTAATTGGAGACAGGCCTTGTGGTGTTTTTTGATGTATGGAGAGAGTCCACGATGGCTCCTCAGCCCCCTAGAAATATGTATTTTAGAAAATGATGTGTACCGTCATCTTCACTTAAAATTATAGTTCAATTAATATAGTTTTATTTATTTATATATATATATCGGTATCAGTAGTGGTCGATATGTGATATTTATCTGATATTTAATAAAAGGCCAATATTGGTCCAATATATCAGTCTAACCCTATTTAAAACAGGGCAGGATGTCTGTAAAGTATATTTCTCACAAAAAGAAGGTGCTGCAGTGCCCTTTTTTAAAACTTGAGCCCCTACACCCAACATTTCCCTCCTCTTTTCTCTCTGCAGCTCAGCCACTCTGCCTATTACCATGAAGTGTCTGTTGGAGAACTGTGGCGTAGACAGGCAGATCGCTCGCTTCGTGCTGCCAGTGGGAGCGACCATTAACATGGATGGAACAGCCCTTTATGAGGCTGTGGCGGCCATCTTTATCGCTCAGGTCAACGAGTATGAGCTGGACTTTGGCCAGCTGGTCACTATCAGGTGAGAGTAGACTCCTCCTAGTTTCATCTATATGTCTCCTTTAATCTCTCTCTGCTCACCTGACATGAGTTTTCATGTAAAGGACTGTTTGGTTTTTACATCCTTAACGTCTTGGCATCTTCCACATCAGTATAACGGCAACAGCAGCCAGCATCGGGGCAGCTGGGATTCCTCAGGCTGGTCTGGTTACCATGGTGATTGTCCTGACCTCTGTGGGGTTACCGCCTGCTGATATCACGCTGATTGTGGCCATTGATTGGGTCCTGTGAGTCCCACTTACATTTAATATGCTATAATTTCAGTCATGGATTGAGAGATTGTATATGACCCTTTAATGGGTTGCTGGGCTAACTTATTTTCTCTGTCTGATTCTCAGTGATCGCTTCCGTACAATGATCAATGTTCTTGGCGATGCTTTAGCTGCTGGGATTATGGCCCATGTATGCAGGAAGGACTTTGAGAAAGCAGCCACTGATGCTGATGCTGATGCTGCTGCCGCTGCTGCTGCTACCACCAGCAAACGGGTAAGGAGGAGGATTTCTATTTGTTGAGAGAGAGAGAGAGAGAGAGAGAGAGAGAGAGAGAGAGAGAAAAAAAAACACGTATAAATATTCCTTTATAGAAACCATGCACGCGCACGCACTCACCCACACACACTTAAGACCTAAGCACCAGCAACCTACAGAACAACAGCTACAATTTAGAGCTGATTGGACCTTTGGCCATGAGAGAGAGAGAGAGAGAGAGAGAGAGAGAGAGAGAGAGAGAGAGAGAGAGAGAGAGAGAGAGAGCGCTGTATCATGTATCTATGTAATTTGTAAAAGTTATGGCACTGATGATTCACTGTAATTCTAAAACAGAAGCCAAACAGAAATATTCCCAGCAAGAATGGCTGGAAACTACTGTAATGACTAACTGCATCGTTGGTGGCATCCTTCCCACAGAGGGACACGGTAATCTCCTTTGGTAACCAGAGCGTGACGCTGTCCGAAGCGCCCCTGATGGCCCACCGCTGTGACTTTATGTTTGAGGTGGATGGAGACAGTGTCATAGAGAAACCCATGGCCTGCTACAACCTCTGCCAGGTCTGAGACACCTTCACAGGATGGACAGCAGGGGGCGCTGCCTTCTACAGCACACAGATCCACTTCTCGGGACTACAAGGACTCAGCGACCCTAAAGATCCAGTTTGGTTGGAGCGTTTAACTCACAAACATAAACAGTCACGCGTTTACGACCTAAATGAGACCAAAGCTTGAGTATATTGTGATGTTCGGGGTGAAGGACATTTATCTCACCTGTGCCATGACAAAAGAGAAACCTTTATTAATTGGTATGTCTCTCCATTCATTTTTTACTGGATAACCTGAATGTGCAGAGTATTTGTGAGGACATGCAACATAACATGAAACACAACATGAATCTCACACAGACACTCATTCGGTATTCTCTGTAGACACCATAACGGTGCAATGGTGGCATGTATTGCACATGTAGGAGAGATAGAGATGAAATTGTGTTGACCAATCACTGGTGACAGTTTAGAGATTCACAGAGGACCTGCTCTCTCTCATCATAATGCAGTATATTTTTAGGTTTACCTTTCAGTCAGAGGTTTGAGTTGCCTTAACATGTTCTCAGTCCTTGTCAGATACTTGCTGAGAAGACTTGAAATTAATAGAAATTGATAGGAAAGAAAATTTGGGGTGGAATTAAATCTACATTCAATGTGAATTATGAATAGCTATCAATTAAAAAAAAACATTGACATCATACTCCCTAGAGCACAAGTCACAAATTGATCACTTGTGAAAGTTTTTATACCACTGTATTTGTGTATATTACTGTTGTATTTTTCTAATAAAGATCTGTTGTATCTAAAGTCCTGATTATGTGTTATTATTAGTAGTATGATTTTTTTTTTAAACACACAGACATGTTCAGTATTACATATATAAGATCAAACTAGAGGTCAGTAGTCCATTTATGTTTTCTGTGATTATTTACTTTATTAGATGACTGGATAAAACTGAAATAAAATAATCAGTTTTAAGAACTAACATTTAAGAAAAAACGTTTTCAACCAGCTGATAACTGTATGGGTTAGATACTGTATATATAGTAGAGTACAAAGTTGGATCTTTTCTTTCAAATGTAGTGAAAGTATTAAGATACAATTTTTTCTCATTGAAAATTATTTCCATAAGAAAGCAACAGACCACTAGCTGTCCGTTTAAAGGATGATGCATGCAACCACTAAAGGTACTGCAAAAGCACCACTCACTGAATTACAGAAGAAACAGTCAAACCAGAATCTGCAGGCATGTCTCCCCCATCTGGCCTGAGACCGTAATCACTGGGCCTGATGCATGTAAACACACGCCGGACACAAAAATGACATCTTCCATTAACCGTACATTAAACACCACTACAGCAGTATTACATTAATGAACCATGTTTTTGTTCTTCTGTCTCTAGGTTTGTGCTTGAGTTGTTCACAGTTACATATATTAAAGTCATGGTGGTCATTTTGCTTCTGTCTGTACTTTCACAAAGTGACAATTCAAATGTCAGCAGTCCATTTAAGAAATCATTTTGGTCTAGTTTTATAGAAGGAATCATTTTTTTCCTCATACACAGAAAATCATTGATTGATTCAAAAGATAATCTAGTGCTCTAGCATTGTTGACAACTGGTAGTGGCCTGCTGATGGGGAAAAACATGAGAAAAACCACCACTAAAAAGTAATATTTAGATAAACTGCTTTAGCATGTGAACGTGTACATTTGGTACCATGCATACTATTTTTACATTTGAAAAATACAACAGACCTTTCACTTCTTCCCAAGATGTTTCCCTGGGGCCCTTCAAAACAGCAATAACGTTTAGTACCACAAGTCTGCAAGTTTCCTGCAGAACCACAATAAGCTTGCAAAGACACTCCTTCAACTCAGAAAAGGCTCAATGTTTTATTGAAATGATCCAATGTTAGAAGACAAGTTTATGGACATCATCTTGGTGTCCATTCAAACCCAGGATAATACAAAAAGAAAAATCAATAAATCATTAAAAACACTCAAAAAACATGTAGAACTGCATACATTGTCAAATAAATTATGTTTGTGCCTCCTCTGCTGATATCAAATACAACATTCCTATATAACTTATGGCAGAACAATTATTGACTGCCCCCTCCCCCAAAACAAAAACACTACCATGTTTCATGCAACTTCAACTCCAGTTCGCTGAGAAAACTGTAAGCAACAACATATAAAGTCAGTAGAAAATAATTTCAAAAAGGATGCCAGTCAAGACTAAATCAATTAAATTTATCTTTGCACCTTACCTGCTTTGAGCAAGAGTCACCAAATATTGCACAGATACGGATTGTGACACAAAGGGACATGAAATATCTAATTTTATTAAATTGTACTTTGACGGCCTCCATTTGAAGCTTGTAATCAGAATACTCTTTTAAGAGGGGGCACAAAGATTAAATGGGCAATCACGTTGGCAGATAGTCGAGGACATTATTGCTAGAAAAAACAACCAGTTTGAAAGTTTGTTGGCCAGATAAAAAAAAAAAAATGATCTTGACATTAACTTTGTGTGTGTGTGGGCAGGTACTGCACCCAGGGGTCATTTGCTACTTTCAGCTATATCAAAAATAATGGTTCCTCTGTCCAATTTGTGATTGGTCAGGTCTCTTAGATGTATCACAAATTAGGTACATATGACCAAGGCCTCTATGGAAAAAAGCAAAGTGCAAAAAAATAAATAAAACAATGGTTTGACATGTTAATAAGAGAACCAGGAACACTTATGAATGTTGACAATATTATTCCACTTTTTAAATCACCTTTCAGAGGAAAAGGCAATGTAGGTTGTTTAGCAGACTAAAGACACAGAATTATATGTCTGATCTTTTCTAAATGGTGGACTGTGAGACTGGCGTTTCAATGACAGCAATAAAGACTGTGTGAGTGATAGTGAAGCAGTGGACAAGCTTTCAACATCCTCACTTGTTAAAACACAATTCCCCTCAAATAAAAATCAGAACAATGAGTTTGGGCCTAAAACCACTACATGTTAAAGTGAACAGTATAGCCTCATTTGCCATGTTGAACTATCCAACACTGCTGACATGCAACAAATCAGTTTGCACTTGTGCTAACCTGAACGCTTGCTTGGTATCGCCCTCCCTTACCAGTCCAGAATTTCAAGCAGATTTAATCCAGATTTTCAAAAATGATCTTCACATTAACTTCACAACTGTTCATTGGCTGACGTGTCTACAAGACATCTGAGTACCAATATCCATCTCAAATATGCCAGATTAAAAAATAAAAATAAAAATAAAAAAAGACCTAGAGGATTTTTTCTAAAAGACCACTTATCTGGGTACCTATGAAATGTTTCATGAAACACCCCTGGACAGTATTCCCATTTATGTACAGGTTTAACAATCTCATCTCAAGTGCCATTGGTCCATACAGTACCTTAACCTTCCATTAACTTCTAAGCTCATCTCCAGTGTCTAACGGCCAAAAGCGGCTTCCAGTCTTGACAGCACAACACAGCCTGTTTTTTTTTTTTTCAGAAAGTGAAGGTAATTTCTCAAGCAGGTGCTCTATTTACCTGTGTAATCTATCCAAACACTAAAAACTACTTAAATCCAGATATCTGGTCAAAGACGATGCCAGATGGTATCTGTACTGCAGCTTCCATCACTCACTAGAAAAATAACAGAACAAATCTAAACCAAATCCAAACCAAATCTGAATGTAAATAAAAAAAGAAACAAACCAAACAAAACTTGCAGCAAAACAAAATAAAATTTAATGGTTTATGTTCAAAGTGAAACAATCAAAACAAAAGGAAGAAAATAAAGCAAATCTAAACTGAAATCATTAACAAAGGCCATTCATTTCTCCATAAACTCGAGATTAGCACTCGTTAAACAAGTTAACAAACTAGACTTAACGAATATAAATCTATGCCTCTGGAAAAGGAAAAAAAAATTGTCTCAAACAAAAAGAAAAATTAACTAAAAAACTAAAAAAAAAAAAGAAATGCAAACTGAACCAAAGAGTGCTGGTGCTCTCAGTCAGTTTTAGATTTAGCCGTAGTACCTCTTGAAAAACTCAAATGTGTAAATTTACCAAAATCTGCTCCGATTATTCATCCGGGGTATAAAATCAAATCTCTCCCTGTCTTTGGTCCATCTTTATTCCCTACTCATTGACTGGGGGTCGTTTTCAACAGGACTCTTTTCTGAGATACGACGTTTAAGAGACACTCCCCACACGTATTACAAAACAAATCCAATACATTTTCCCTCCAGAGCTAAGCCTGCCATGTTTAAAACTCTTATCCTAATAGGAAGGGAAGCGAAAAAAAGTCATAGATAACATCCAAAAGACTGATATTCATAGTAGCCTAAAACAGATTGGTTAAAAGTGCTTTGCTCTCAGATTGACTCGAGACGTAATGAGTGGCTTAGCCGGTCAGTATGTCTGTTAGATGATAATTTAAGGCATCTATTTCTACATTAGGATCTAGAGTCCAGGACACAGCACTGCTTTTCCAAAAGGGAACATCAATCACTGCCTTCTTGCAAAATATTCTTTCTCTTCTATATACCACAAAGCATGCCTGACACTTGGAGAGCAGTTTGCAGGGTTTTCCTTGGATACTTATTCTGTATTTCTAGTGCGCCTGTACAAGCCCTTTGCTAAACATATGCAGGCTTGAATCCTTTATCTAGTCGCTATAGTGACTATTATACATGCAGCACATAAGGACAATTTTTTAGCTTTACAGTAAATTCTCAAAATGTGAAATTGGTCAGAGTATCTTGGGATTGCCCTCCCCCAAAATTAAAACGATATTTAGAATGTCCCCAAGACCCAAGTATGAGTTAAAGGAAAAAAGGTAAAGAAAGAAATGAAGCAAAGGGAAAACAGACAATTATGCCTTTTAGACAAGTATAAAGATGCAGACGAGTGAACATCTGCTTTGAGTGAGAATACACTAAAAACCAAATTGCTGTGCCAAACTTTGCCAACTTATATTTCTACTATCTGCAACGAAAGCCTGGCGTGGTTGTCAGTCTCCCTCTCTCTCTCCTGCTCCCGGTCACCCAGCTCTCCCTACTTGTGGCCCTTGCTGGTCTTAAAGGACACTTGCAGGATCTTGTCTCCGAGCCGGTAGCCGTTGAGGCTGGCAATGGCCATCGCCGCCTCCTCGTAGTTCGTCATGGTAACGAAGCCAAAGCCCTTGCACTTGTTGGTGTTGAAGTCTCGGATCACCTTGACGTTGGTGACAGCGCCGAAGGGGCCGAACATCTGCCAGAGGATGCCCTCGTCGGCGTCCTGGCCCAGGTTGTAGATGAAGATACACCAGCCAGAGGTGGAGTTCCCAGGAACGCCCACACCTCCCATGCCACCCATGTGATCCACACTCATGGGGGAGAACCTGGCAATGATGAGATATCGCGTCTGAATATGAAGTGTGTCAATAAAGCAATAATACCCAGTACAACGCTCTATACTGTGATTATGGGTACACTGGTGCTGCTGACAATACCTCAGCAATACCTTGCATCACCAGTGTACCCATAATCAGAGTAATGACTTCACTCCTGGGTATTATGTCTTTGATACATTACCAGAGTATGTGAACCGACTGAAAGTTTTGTTCAAATTAGATAAATACACAAGATTACAAAAAGAAACACCAGAACACAAGATTGCTAAGTACCGTCCCCTGGTTACCACGAGTTGGCATAGCGACTATACTTTTGGTATGCTGGTAATTCCCATCCCAGTTAGAAATAAAGATCAAGTCATTTTGATCACAGTGTATGTGCGCGTTCACTCACCTGAACCGCTGTGCTTGGTGGTGTAAGGGCCCTCCGAAACGTCGAGACTGGTTGTGGTAAAGCTGGGAGATGAGCTGGGTGTTCTTCGCCTGATTTGGGTTGGCAGCAAATTTCACTGTGATTGGCTCAGAGGCTCCAGGTGGTTTCTGGCCATTCAGGTCTTTGATGGCGTCTTCTGCCTCTGCTCGCTTGTCAAACCGGATAAATGCCACCCCACGAGACAGACCTAGACATGAAAGGGCAGTTGATGATTGAGGGTAACTTGCCTGTCCTGATCTACAAGCCTTTTAAAAACAAAAAAAGGCCAAGCACAACAGCATTGTTCAAAATAAAAGGTGATATCTGCTGGTAAAGACAATAATGAAAAAAGCAAAAATCTATTCACTCGCCTGCCGTACCTGAAGCCTGGTCAACAAGTACACGTGAGTTGATGATGTGTCCATAGCGTGTAAACATGTCCTCCACGTCCTTCTGGGTCATGGTCTTGGGCAGTCCGCTGATATACAGGTTGGCATCCTTTATTGTGTCAGAACTGGGCCGTGCATACGACACCTAGCAACAGGAAGCAACAAAAGCCTCATTAAACCCCTGCCAATACACAAATACAAAACAAAATGACAAAAGCCCTTTCTTAATCTTAATAATTAGCAAAGATTAATGAGCACTGAAATCACTCAAACTGTAGCTCTTGGGAATATTTGGCATTCATTTCTTACGCTTACAAGGGCAAATATTTCACTGCAATACTGCATGACAATTAAGATAGTCATCCAGAATGTCTGAATAGCAAGCCATGTCTAAGTATTGAAAAGATGCACTCACATATAACCTCTGTAAAAGTAATGTAAATAAACAAAACAGTGATTCAAATGATAGATCAGTTATTGTTTTTCTAATAAACTAAATGTTACCCAATTTAGCTGGTCTAGGAAGTAAGATTTTGGTCTGTGTGAAAATGAGTGCACTCAAAAGTATACAAGAAAATCATAGCAACAAAAAATTGAAGAAAAGTAATCCTTGGGAATGAAACACTTTATAACGAATCAGATAAAACTGATCAAATAAAAGATAAAATGAAAGTAAAACTCAATAGACATGTAAAGTGCCAGGTAGTAAGTGGGCTATCAAAACAGTACCATTTTCTTGGGCTGACATGTACTAGCTAGGTAGCGGACAGCACAGGAGCCACAGGAGTTATATGACATGACATCTTTGGGTTGAGAATTGTAGAACACCTTATTGCACGTTACCTTGATAGTTTTAGACTGTAGCCTTAGTCCATTCAGTGTATTGATAGCTCTGTCTGCATCACTAGGGTTAAGATAGTTAACAAATCCGTACCCTAAACTGTGGCCTAGAGAAAAAAAAGGAAAACAATAAAATAAAACAAAAAACGTTGTATAGTTCAAAAAAAATCTGCATACTGAACAAATAAATATTGAAACAAAACCAAATCTAAACATTGCATGCTAGTTGGAACAAACAAAGAAACAAAGAAATTGATTTCAATTGAACAGGATTGGTTTGGCTGGAATAAACAAAACAAGTCTATGGTGGTGAAGGTGGTAAACAGTTTGAAACCAATAGCTTTAACTCGAGTAGGAAAATCAATTTCCCAAATATATCCCAAATCAAAATCATTGAGGCCACATGAGCCAGCAACAGCCGTCTTGTACTGTATATATCCTTCATCTTGTAGTATAGGTAAGTAAGTCATATGAAAATGACTACTGAAAATGCCAAACCTGAGCCACCAAAGAGAAAACAGGAATCAAATTCAACAAGTTATAAAACTGACCCAACATCAATATTTTCAGAGGTTGTTCCCACCAACTGTATTGTTGCCATGTTCTGTAATATGAATCCCTTGCCATTCAAAACTAATCGTGTGTCTGAGCGACAGGCTGATCTGTACGTCAAAAGGTGTTAATATTCCAGAATGCATTATGGGATATGGAGTAACATACCTGCGACTTTGTCTCGAATGAGCTTGGCGGACTCCACCTCTCCGATGCTACTGAAGAGGCTTCGCAGCTCGTCCTGTGTCATGCTCTGAGGCAGGTAGTTCACTATCAGGTTGGTCTTGGAATCCTTCCCCTCATCCCCTCCCATGTGGTCTTCATATCCGTTTGACATGTCATACACCTCCTGCAGGTTGGCCAGGTGAGGCGAAAAACACTGTTAGTGTACAGTAAACAACAGTTCTTAGACGTTCCGGATATATACACTGAACTGTAACATCCCGATAGAGTCTCACTCTAGAAACACACAATTATGAAGACTCATCACCAACTCCAATCTTAATCTATGAAGGAAACTAAACCAGAAATAGGCTGACGGAAAAAGAACAGTAATTTCAATACATAACTTTCGAACTTGTAGAGTGGCCAGCAACAAAAAATAAATAAAAATCAAGTTAACAATCTGCACCCCGTAGCCTTTCTATAATATACACTCTCCATGCTTTACTGACCTTGCCTGTACCCAGCCACCTCAGCTAACTCAATTAAATCACTGACAGACAGGGACCAGTGTGGAAACTGGAGTAGAGGTGCAATAATGACAGGCATGTTCCTGTGAGGTGAAATGCAACCATAAAATCTTCCTCTTTAAACCAAGAAACATTTTTGTCACACTAAAAAGGCCTTTCAAAAGGCGGAAAGGTGCGGGATTGCGGTCAATATTCTACTCCATTAGGCACATTCATGTAAATCTCAGTCTTGAGTGTGTCAGTGAGAATCTGTCTTGTTGACTGATTTGAGTCTATTCGGGCAGTGCATTAACATACACAATGCTACAGAAAAGCAAGGTTAAAAGTTGAAATAGTATGAGACCATGTAGTGGTAGCCTAATGTTATTATACAACCCTATGACTGATTTTAAGCAGCACATTTATCTCACAGAATGACTTACATAAGGCATTTTCATAAGGCCAAATAGAAAAGGAAACGAATGCGTCGCGCAATATAGACGCTACACACAAGATATTTGTGTAGAAAGTAGGAATATTTGAGGGAAAGGAGAATGCCTTAATCCACAAGATTACCTTGTCACATGTTCTGGTCTACTCTGCAAATGTACTGTTCTGAAAGGGCCTCAGATTTGTTCAATGAACAATGTCAACTACCCCCAACAAGGATGGAGCTTCTCTTCACAATAGTATTTCTTCGCTTCCCCTGTCTGTTCAGCAGAGTGTGCCCTAGTGGACACAGTTGCTAGTGGCTGAAATGGGATCAGGCCTGAATAGGGCACTAGTCCTGTGGTCAACCTGACAGAGGTCCATTCATGCAGAAGGGTTGCAATTGGGTATTCTGGTGGGGTAAGACAGATGGACTGAGAGGATGAATGAGACTCCTGTATTAAACTAGTAAACATGGGCAACATTGGTGGGAGCAAGTGTGTGTTTTGTGGCGGGGGGGGGGACTTCCCCCTCAATGCCTTCTCTACTTTGGAGGAAGAACAAATGATTAGGAGCAGCAAAAACAATCCAGATATTAAGCAGGACCAACAATTTCAGTCTTCGTCAACAGTCTTAATACCCCAAATACCTCATCAAATATATATTCACCTAATGAGATCACACTGTAATGCTGTTGGGAATGGGATCTCATACTCACTTTCAAGTACCTAATGTGCCCTCTCCGAACTGCCATGAAGACACTTCACTGCTCCTGAGGCTGGTTGTGGATAAAACAAAATCAAACAATTTATCAATGAAAATTCAAACAAGCAAACTTTTTTTTTTTTTTTTTACATTAAACTAACAAAATGCATAGTGATCAACAGCCAGCTCCATGACAATCAAAACATAAAGACAAGCATTTTAAATCAAACGTCCCAAATGTGTCCCTCATCTCTACTCTTCAATGGGACTTGTTGCACTGTTAAACCCAAAATGTCCAGGGGGTGTGAACTTCGTAGCTAGCTATACTGACTTAAAAGGATCTTAGCTTGGTTGCTGAGAAGTGGCGTTTAACTTACTGGGAGGGGGACATAAAAAAACGTGTCAACAATAGATGATAAATGTAATGCATTATTGTCTGACATTCTAGGCAAATAAGCGTAGTTGTGTTTGTAGTTTCACTATGACTCTTTGTTGTCCCCTTTTAAAATAATTATATCAAAAATTAAATGCATGATAAGCATTTATCTTTGCCGCTGCATGAGTAGCTCTGCACTGCTTGACTTCTACAATGAAACAACAGTCACGTAAAACTATTTTTGCTACATGGCACTTATTATTTCCAGCCAAAATCACATGAATGCGCAAGTCAAATTCACAAGTAACGACCTAGGTATTGTTCCCAAATCGGAAGTGAGCACTTGAAAGTAGCATACGTAGGGGCCTGAAAGCCTAGCCGTTAGCCAACTAGCCAGCTAACGGTATATGATTATTCCGCCTCACATTACAACGTTGGCTAACAGTAGTACATAAATGTCCAAATTCAATAGGATATAGCTATCTAAAACTAGTTATAGAGACGAACACAGTAACTCGCATCAACTAAAAACAAAAAGTAACTGCTTCTTGCCGGCTAGCTACCGTAATGCACCGTGCCCCCATTTTGGAGAGCGTCTAATCAACGTAATCTCTCCCACGCGCCTAAACCCCAGCGGCCTGCTACAGGCCCTGATGGCTAACGCTAGCTAGCTAACCTGCCTAGCCGACTGCTAATAGGGCCTCAAAAGCAGCATGGCAGACGTTCGGCTTTGTTATAGCCAACTCATATTGAAATGTATTGTTACGACGCTTCTAGCAATGCTGTGTGTGTTGCAGTTCTTACCAGCTTTTTGGTGGTTGTTGTTTCTTCTCTTCTTGTATTTTGTTGTTCTTAGCGGCGGTTCCGACGTTCTCTTCAGAGTCCCCTCTCGTGATCAAAAAACCAAGGAACTACGTGATGGAAAAACACCACGCCCACTTGTGCTCTGCCTCGCCTCTGCAGAAGATGAAGAGTGGTCTACACACAAGCACGCCTGATATCTATTTCATAAATCTTTGAGATAGCTCTATAAGAACAGGTATCGATCAAAAGCAATGTCGGAGAGGCAAAACGTGACATCAGAATGCAATTAATTTTTTAGTTGAAGTAAACAAAGATGAAGATGAAACAAACACTAGCTTGATATTTGAATACAAAACTGAGGAGGATGTTGTTTAATCAATAGTGTTTAATCACACCGACCACTTTACTATTCAAATGGTCTGCAGTAGTTTATGTTATATGCACAGTGCAACCCAGTAGGCCCATCTCATCTGCAGTGTCAGCTGAGACACACACACACACACACACACCTACACTCGGACCTTCTCAGAACAGCCCTTGCCCCACACACACACACACACACACACCTCAACCAAATTGCACAACTGTAAATTCCACTGAGTTATTATTTCTTGCATTACCTTGTACATTTTTTGTAGATTTTTTGTATTTTTTATACAACCTTTACCCTTAAACTTGTTTATTGTATAGTGATGTGTGGCTCTCTCTTGCTTTGTTCTGCTGCATAACTGCAATTTCCCCTCGGGGACAATAAAGAGCCATCTATCTATCTATGTGTACATACTACGCCACAGGTCTATCTATCAGTGTCTCTATTTTCTGTCCAGTATGCGATAATCCCAAAAGTGTTGGTCTGTCATCAGCTGGCCCACCGTCACAAACCCAACCATCTGCATGAGAAGAGAAAGAAGAGAAGAATTCTGGTTAACCACCAAAGGAATGAACACCCCATATTAACTTTTTCAACTTTACAGAAGTGTAACAAGAATTTTAATATCAGAATATTGGGTGTCAAAGTATAGTGTGTAACTACTTTAACTGGAGATGCAACATTGATTTGCAATGAGAAGTATTATGTATTGCAATGGTTCTAAAAAATGGGGCCCAGCAGTACATAAAGGAGTTCTGTCTCAAAAACAAATTTGAAGAATGGTTTAGTTTTACTATAATGTAATTTACTGGTTGACAAAATTAAGTAAAACGTAACTCTACTGGAGCCAAAATGTTCTTTGATAGTGCCCCCTCCCCTCCTGTGATGGGCGGTAACGCATTACTATTATTACTTTCCTCAGTAACAAGTAGTGGAACAAATTACTACTTCAATTTCAATCAGAGAAATAAGTCGTTACAACGTTACTGTTGTTATTACCCCTTCATATCACATTTAAGTTTAATATTATTATTATCATCATACCTAAACAACACGTCATGTTTACCACACATTTGGATTAAAGATGGATATGTTTACATTCAGCGACTGGAAGTATTCCCATTACTTTGAATTTGTCAAGAAGAAAAACAACTGTTGTCAGTGGTAAACTATGTGCAGGTTCTACAAGCTAGTCACGGAGTTACACAGGTGAGGTATTTTGACGGTAAGAGGAAACAATCTCCATTTTTTATTTTGGGGGGCTCTATGTAATGTTTCCCACCTCCACCAACACCACTGGCAGAGAGGACCAGATGATGAGACTCAGCACAAACAGTAAGGCCTCCTCCAACTTCACCTGGCAGCCCTGAAAGAGAGAGATTGAAAAAGGTAGATGAAGAGAGAGAGAGAGAGAAAGACAGTGTAAAGGGGACCAATCAAGACATCTATGCAGGAGTGTGTGTGTCTGTCTCTTGTTTATTTGTATGTCTGTGTGTCTATGTCTACCTGTGTGTGTGTGTGTCTATTTCTACCTGTTGGTATAGTTCCCATGGCTGGTCCAGGGTTCCACTGCAGGACTGGAAGGTGGAGTTGCAGCAGCTGTGAGGAACTCTGAGTCCTTTACTATGGTTAAACCAGGGCGCTTCCAGCCAGTCCCTGTAGCCATGGATACCGCAGCACTGCAACTAACAGGGATCACAAGGACAAAACACCAAATCAGTACCAACATCTCTGAAAGACTGAAAACAAGTGATATCAGTTTTGTCAGATCTTCAGTTTGGTTTTTGTTCACCCTTTTACTTGCATTTGCTCACTACAGTATGTTATTGCCTATATCACTTTCACTGGGAAGGATAAACGCTTTTACTTTTATTTTTGCCTTTGTAGACTTTTTGATAATATATATATTTATTTATTTATTTATTTTTTACAGATTTTGCACAACAGAGTCAAATGTGGATGTCCACATTTATTTATTGAGAGAGGGCAGTCTAAGAGGTTCAGCTTGAATGAAGTGCAAAGCAGTTCCTATACCGTTGGTCAAATGCTTCTGAGTGAAAATTTAAGGCACGCACACACACCTGTTCTTGTGTTTCATCCACAGCACTAGAGTCAGGGTCCTGGCTGCTGCCTGTGTATTTCTCAAACACACCTCTGAGGGGAGCTAGCTCTGAATCCACCTAAACAGAGAGGGAATACACACAAAATAGAAAATACACATGCTGAATTATCCAGAATGTTCTGAAGTATCCTCAAATGCTTACTGTCCAATGGTCATGGAGGTTTGGGTGCAATCTGTATACCTTTCCAGATTGGACATAGGCCAGTGCTGAGGTTGTGCTCTGCAGACAAAGCACCACAACCAGCAGATAAACAAACTGTGAAGGACAACGCATCATTATATACAAACACCGATGTGCACACAGGTAGGCCTACCAACATTCATATGCACACACATTCACATTCAAACAAACACACACACACACACACACACACACACACACACACACACACACACACACACACACACACACACACACACACACACACACACACACACACACACACACACACACACACAACCTTACCACTCCCTGTCGAACAATGGATTCTCTGACGGACACCCAGTAGCCAAGGCATCCACTGGCCAATAGGAATGCAGCGCTGGCAAGAGCAAGGATTGCTGGGAGGATGGTGTAGCTGTCAGAGAAGAACAAGCTGTTCTTCCTGTAGTTCAACAGAAGGTAGACTCCACTCAGGCCCACCACCAATCCTGCCAGCTGGGAAAGTGAAAAAGACCTTTTTTTTTTCCTTTATTAGATATTATACAGCGGGGACAGTGTGAGCGTGTTGTGCCTTAGCCCCCTGAGTCACTAGGACACAGACCTGGTTTTAACTTTGGTCTCCCATACTGGAGACCAAATATCTATCATTTAGCCAAAGAAAAATTGCTCCTGGCCTTGTGAGATATCTACACCTAGGTCTCAGGAAGGACTATGATGCTACACTCACCCCTCTTTGACCAGTCCTGAACGTGTCACCATTGTACTGAAGGGGCTCTCACAGCACACATGGGACAGATGGCACTAGAGGTAGAGAGGCTGACCAAAAGGTCACTGCATCGCTCCTTGGCACAGATAGCAGGGTGTATTCTAGCTGTGAGTTGACTTGACTGGGATATTTAATAGATGGCGTATATTTCATTTTAGCTTGCAAAAAATGGCCTGCTTGAAAATATTAGGGCATTAGTCTATTTGCAAGGTAAAATGTATATATGTATATAAAATGTATATATATATTGAATATATATTCAAACTGTTCTGTTTTCCCTGGCCTGTCCATATCATGGGGAACCAACTAGCCTAAGGCAAATCACAATGGCAAGAGGGAGACATTTCACCTTAGGACTCAGGTTGTACAACACCAACGACAAAAACAGTGGTAATATTCTAGTTCTCTATTATCTTTTATTTGCTTCATGCAAAGTATCAAAAAAAAAAAGTGCAGTCATGTGAAAGGCAATTCCTACCACTTCCGTGTGTGTGCGTCTCTGTAGTCTACTGTGTGATGTTCAGGCTTGCTTAAACTCAAACACTGTGCCTCTTAAATTCTCGGTGAATTTAATAAAAGCTGGAATGCCCGCGCGCGCGCGCTCGCTCACACACACACACACACACACACGTTATAAATAACAGCATAAAGCGTTTATTCTTCATATAGACAACAACACGTTAAGATAAAAATCTTACCCAAAGAAGTTGACATGTTATCTGAAGGATGATTTTTAAACTTCTTCTTCTCGTATTACTCATTTTCAGTCTTGAGGTCTTCTCGAAATAACCAGAACATACTTTCGTAGAGGGGGACGTGGGAGAGCCAACACTTTAAAACAAAAACATAAAATATTTAATGAAAACACGAGAATAGCACGACAGCACGGTTGTTTTCCTGATTCATCACACCATGTAAACTGGCTTCCGCTATTCGTAAAAAAGAAAACTCTCCAAAGACAGCGGAAACAACACTGGGTTTGTTTTGGCAAAGAATGGACAGTACGATTCAAACTTCTAGATTCAGTATAATATATTTTAAGGTAGGCATCTGCCCAAGCAAGACACTAAATCTCTACTTCCTGATGGATGGCGAAGTAGTTCAGCGCAAATGGAAATTTAAAGAACACAAACACAACCCACATGCAAAATGAACAAGCTCTGGCCTCATACCTTAAAGTTTGTCATTTTGTTTGTAAAAGTGTTTGTTCTCTCTTATTCTTACCTGCATTTATTGTTGCTCTGTAAAAATGACAGGTCACAGTCACTTGACCTCTGGATCCTGATTACAGGAACATAGAAACAGAAACTAACTTGTTGATGCAGCCATTTCACTACCTCTTTGATTGGGGATGACGGTAGCAATGTTGTGCCTGGGAAGACTGCGGTTGCTCTATGTAGTCTGACTGAGGGTTTTTTTTTGTGTACAGCTCTAAATCATGCACCCATACAGTAGTAATCTCCTGCATCTTCAGCCCAGACTCCACTGATGGTCAGAGTGAAGTCAGGTTCAGAGCCACTGCTGCTCAAATGACCAGGGGTATCAGATTCAGGCTCACTTATATCATAAAACAGCAGTTTGGGAGGCTGTCCAGGTTTCTGCAGGTACCAACTCAGATCATCATCAACTCCTGTACCGGCTGTACAGCTCAGAGAGACAGTCTCTCCCAGACGAACAGACTTGGATGCAGGGGACTGAGTTAAGCTGAAGTGACACTTGATCCTGCAAGAAAAATATTATATTGATACTGCAGGGTACAATATTTGAAGAAGCATTATGTACAACTTCAAACTCTGTTACAAATAATAATTCTGTATCAGTTATAATAAGTTGGTTAGCTTATTTGTTTAAATCAAACCAAGCTAAAAAAAAAAAAAACATATCACAAAAGAAATTCAGTTATCTCTCACCTAGAACTAGGAACGCCAGCATGGTTAGCAGTGGAATCGGTGACATCTTGACCATGGTGTTTTCTCTGTGTTGAAGATTTAAGAATTGGCACAAGACGTGGCATCTTAAACATGTGGCCATTCAAATGATCACTTCTGTAGGCAAACACAGACCTGTGTCCCTTGAGTGAGAGAATGTGTGTGTGTGTGTGTGTGTGTGTGTGTGTGCATATTTCTATCACAAGTCAATGATGCCCCCTTGTGCCAAAAAAAAAACACAACCATGAAACTTATTCACAGCCGATGAAATCAAGTTGAGTTTTTTCAGGTCCACCTTTAATAATAATTTACAAACTGATTTCATATGGATTTGATTCATCAGCAGACGTCGTTGGTTTCATGATACAACATCAAAGTATACTCATCATTCATACACATTATCACACTTGTAACTGGAATGGGTCCTCTGTGATTGGCTTAGTCACAAGACATAAGTCACATAACAGTTTAGTCCACTTAAAATCCTGAAGGATGCTATTCTAGATCCTCAAAACATACCTAAAGTACAGCGATTATGTGTGCTCTTGTGCCAAATACTACTTGCAAGTATTTACGGTATGTTTCAACCTTCTTGTTGTATAGATGAGTGAGGTTCACTGCATCAGGACAATTCAGATCATTTCAAGTCATGAATGTCTTAAAAACATTCAATTCCTTTTTTTTTTTTAACTTTTAAATACTTTTCTATGATTGTCTATACTTGCTGGCATATGAAGTGTTTTCCTATTTAGGAAATCGAACCCATCCAGTTCTCCAAGCAGGTTAAAACAAAACACCAACAATTATTTGTAAATGTTATTTGATTCAGGTCTGGCTCGAGCGTCATTCCTAGGCTTATCAATTCAATTCATGGTTTGGAGACTGAGTCAATACAGTTCAGAGAACAACGTGCGGATGAAGTGGTACACAAAAAACTAACAAGGTGAAAAAAAGAACAAAATGGTCATTTGTTACGTTAGTTACAAATATAAAACAATGATATACATAGTTTTTTAAAGCTGGTAAAACAAATCAGAGAAAAACAGGACATCACCAAAGAAACTACATAATATACAAAACAATGCAAAGTCTCTCCCCGGTTCTGCTTAAAACACTTCAGACAAACAATTTCATATAGTACAACTTTTGAGTTGCACTCACACCAACATCAAGGCATGACATGTAAAAAGGCACAGCAAAACACAAACAACATCTATAAGAAACATCATAGTGACAGAAATGTAGACACCTATTCCACGGCTTTCACTTAATTTTGAGCATTCAAGGTTAAAGGCAATTTCCACGGGATGAACATGTCTGTATAGAGCGGTCCATAGCAGGAATGAGTTGTTAAGTATGAGAGTGTGTGCATTTGTGCTTGGTAAAAAATATATCAGAAAACAGTCGCCTGGTGCTAGAGATGAGATCCAGCTGAATTGGTACTGGAGGGTTGCAATCATAAACACAGAGAAGCTACAAAATCTTTAGTCTAACATTAGAAATTAATGTTAGTTGTGTGTCTAAAAAAAACCCTGAAAAATCACTGTACCTGTGCTGGGCCTGGCATGTGGTTTGGCACTGTATGGCACAGGAGCGGTTCCCTTTTGGTTTTCCATTGCAGTTTTGAACATGGGTCCCTGTCCAGAATGCGTAATGTGTAACCATAGCAACAGCGGAACCATAGCAACCAGTGTCAACAACAACAACAACAGACATGGCGGACCCCCTGGAGTTTCAAAATGTTTGTTTCAAAATAATATTGCATCAGAACGCACCAGCCACACAAGCTACAGCTGCAACAGTTAGCGGATATAATATTGAAAGGTCTTTTCAGAGAAGGAGAATTTTTCACTTTCGTTCGGTTTGTTTACACCAGCTAGGTATTTAAAAATGTTGGTGACCATGTGCGTTGTCGTGTGTCACTTGCGGGATGACGACAATCCTGGCAGCAAACCTCTGAAAGCGGGCTGGTATCAGATACATGTATCAGCAGGCTTGTACTGTACCCTAACCATACTGAACCGTGAGAAACATATAATGGAAGAACACACTGTACTGTGAGAGCACAGGTACAGTAAGGCACACTAGTAGAGTGGAAAAAGCATAGGGCTGTATGCGGCTGTGGAACAAGGCACATGGATAACAAAACTTGGCATCGGTAGCGAAACATTGGCGACTGGGGACAGGCATGTGGATATTTCAATAATTTTCCTTTTTAAAAAAGACACCAAGAACCATTAGCAGGTTGCTAACGGTTATCATACACAGGCCAGTAGAAGATGCTGGTTGGTTCGGTAGCTACTGGGGCTAGCTCTAAGCCGTTGGAGACTAGGACTTAGCGGTTGCTCCTCATGGCCTCCTTGGCTGCCAGGATGAGAGGGGTGAGGCTGGACAGAGGCTTGGCCAGCTTCAGGAATGGGTGCTGCGGGGACAGGTGGACAAAAGTGTTAAATATAACAAAGTATGTATGTACATCAGTCACCTACACACAAGCATTATTATGGTTATTGTGTGTGAGAGAGAGATAGTGTCACAGTCAGTATAAGTGTGTAAGCCTGCTCTACCTGCAGCAGTTCTCTGCCTGATCCTCGTTTCTCCACGTCCATCTCCAGGCAGCGGGACAGGAAGGATCTGAAGACGGGGGACAGTTTCTCTGGACTCTGCAGCTCAGGAGTCCCATTCGTGGCGATTAAATACAATGCCTAGGGACAACACAACAGTATGGTAACAAGTACGGTAAAAATCCAAACGATAATGCAATAATCACGCGTGTAGCTACGTTCTAGCATGAATTCATTCCTTTACAGTGGTAGACAATTATTTATTTAATGTTTTATAATGTGAATAAAAGTTGTGTATTGTGACACAAAATGCTGACACAGGGGGTCGAATGACGGTCTCCCTACTCACTGAGCCACCCTGCTGCCCCTTGGGGCGTTAAGCTACAGGGCAGTGGTGTTCGACCAAGTATGCAATTAAAATAAGGGACTCCATCTGTAATGTAATGTAATATATTGGTAAATAAAACAGCAAGTTAACTATGCATTTCAGTAGGTGATCACCATTATGCCCACAATCACCAGTATAACAAAAATAAGTTTGTTTTTTTATCGTAAGAGATATTTTAGAAAACGTTTTGTAGAAATGACACTATTTTATGTACCTCACATCAGTTTGATACATCCCACTATAAAGTATACTGTGAATTAATATCAGAAAGATTTATTTCAGCTTAAAAAGTTTGCTAAACTGTATTTCACAGAAAGCTCCCTGCCTCCCACCCTATGACCACCTGACCCGTCTCCCTCCCACAACACACTCACCCTGAGAGGGTTCTCGTTGAGATAGGGGGGCTCTCCCTCCACCATCTCTATGGCCATGATGCCCAGGGACCAAATATCCACTTTGGGTCCATAGGCCTTCCTGGTCACCACCTCAGGAGCCATCCAGTAGGGAGTCCCCACCATGGTGCTGCGTTTGCTCTGCTCTGGGGTGATCTGGGCGCAGAAGCCAAAGTCAGCTGGAGGAGAGAGAAACACACGGTCAGATCAATCAATGCAGAGTGATTTACAACAGTTAAAATTGAAAGTGCTACTCGTAGAACGTTAGTTTGCCAATGGTATGTTATTGTATATGTCATTTGGACGGATCCACAGTGCTGTAGAAAATAATTAAGCACTGTACGTTTGAGTATGTGTGTGTCTGTGTGTGTGTGTGTGTGTGCTCCCTCACTGAGTTTGACTGATCCGTCCATCCCCAGCAGTACGTTGTCACTCTTGATGTCTCTGTGGATGACCTGGTTGGCATGGAGAAACTCCAGAGCCTGGATACACTGGACAGAGAGGCGGAAGCAGGTCAGCAGAAGAAGGCCATCGGAGACACGTACCCAAAAAATAATCTCTGTTGTATTAGAGTTTCAGCATCATGTGATCTAATTCTTGTTGTGGAGGTTTTTCCATAGGGGAGGGAGGGGTAACTTGAGCCTATGGGTTAGTCACTCTAGGCAACCATACACAAAATGTGTAATTGTGATCACAGATTTCAGAAGCATAATTGCGCCATCCTTACGCTCCATTTAACCCTAACCTACCCCTACTTCCCTATTATGGTTTAATGTCCATGAGTGCCCAACAACCTTAAGCATACATAGCAATTATTGTTTGTAATAAATACACACTTTTTGTGTAGTAGTGGCTTATTATACCCTGTTCTCCCCTACAATCAACAGAAGATTACGGGGGGAAATGATGTGATACCGACAGGATACCATAATGTTCACATACAAAAAGAATCTATTAAAAGCCTACACATAGCGACAAGAATGAAAACACTGGAGCTGCCCCCCTTTAGTCTCCAGGGATAAACCTACAGTGCCAATTCCCCCTCCTCTCCTCCTCATCTCTGTCTTTTCCCCCCATTTTTTCCTGTCTTCTCCTCTCTCCCTTTTCTTCCCTCCTCTTTTGATCTCGCCATACCTCTCTGCAGACAGCGGCGATCTGAGCCTCGTCCATGCAGGTCTCCGTCACAACATCAGTTAGAGAACCACCAGCCAGGTACTCCATCACCACAAAAAGCTCATCTCCTACGAGGAAACTAAAAAGGGAATCGATTCAGTTGCTAATCAAATTCAACTATCCATGACATATGGCACAATGTCCGTGACCAATATTTGTAAGAGTCTATGTTGCAAATGTCACATGTTTTACATTGAATAGCTGATCTGAATGTCCCAGATTTTTTTTTAATTACTTGAATTTTCTGTATGTGTGTGTGTCAATGTTACCTGTCTACAAAGTTAACAATGTTGGGGTTCTTCATCTCCTTCATCACCAGAATCTCGTTGATAATCAGCTCTTTCTTGGGCTGCTTCTGCAAGTTGATCTGCTTGATGGCCACCTACAAAACACATCCTCATGTAAGTACGGTACCATAGATACACACAAACCATCTGGATACTTGCGGGGTACAGCGAACTTGCTTGTGATGCTAACAGTCTCACTAAGTTACCATTACAACAGGAGCCAGTCAAACATGAAAGAGGCAGCATGGCCAAAATACAGATGTTTAGATTTGGTTTTAAAATATATTTGATTAGAAATCTATTGTCAGCACCCTTCCAGTGCATCACGTTAAAGGGGAAGTGACATTAGTGATTGTGTCAGATGGGGAGGGTGGTGTGGTTGAGGGAGAACCAACCCACTAGTTTGATTCTCACCAGCATCCAGCCCACGCCTCAACCACACACACACACACACACCCCCAGTCTGCCACAGTCATTTTAGCAGTGTGAATGACATCAAAACTTTGCTGGTTCCCATATTGGCTGCAGAGATCCATAGTGCGTCAACCTTACCTCTTGACCTGTGGCAACATCTATGGCTGTGTACACTGTGCCAGACGCCCTGAGAGAGAATGAGATGGGGAGAGGTGAGTGTTTTTAGGCTTGTTGTGTTTCAGCTGACATATTGCAAAATATTGTAGCTAGTTCAATACCCATCCTTGGACCAAGTTGGTACATATATTAGGTTTCCTGTGCTCAGGTTTCCCTCACTTGGGATGTCAAGTGTTTCACTGTTCACATCAGCCTGCACAATGACTCACCCCTGGCCGATCTTCTCATAGCGGGTGTATTTCTTCTTAGGATCTCCAATACTGACAATGGTTCCTGAGAATCATCACAAAAACAGTTCACTGAGCACTGTTGGCTGTCATATGTATATAGTTTATATAGTAGTTGGATGGCCTCTTCAGAGAGGTCAGGCCCTCCTGCAAATATATATATGTGTGTGTGTGTGTCTATGTGTGTGTGTGTGTGTTTTACATACGTAGCTTCTCCATGATCTCCTCGTCGGTCATCTTGCCTCCCTTCTTCCTCTGTTTGTCGGCTGCCCTCGAGGCTGCATCTCCCTCCGGAGCTGGGAGCGGCTCGATCACTGACCTCGTGTACACCTGACACAGCACAGGAAGTGTTGTTATCCTGTTTCGTTTTCTAGAACTCACTCTTTCTTGTGCACCCCACGGTCACAGGAATATTGTAAGGGCACTGCGGCTCAGATATTGCACCCCTTATTTTTGGTTGCTTGCACTTTTGGTGATCTCAGATATGAAGCGTCTACTATCACACTCAATGTAATTCACCCTGTCAGCTAAATGTACATTAAGTAAGATCAACACAGGTATACTTCTACTTGTGTAAATACTGTTGAAAAAAACATGCCTTGTTCTCCAATTTCTACATACAATACATCAAAATCTATTACTCTCTTTTCTTTCTTTTTTTTTCCATACACTTTGAGATGATACGTTCCACTTCTTTCTGAAACCAAATGTTTAAACCTGACAGTGGTAATCGCCAGGGTGACTCTCACCGATTTTGTATGCTCAGGCCTCGGTGCCACAATCGGAGGTGGAGCTTCATCGTCATCATCATCGTCATCCTTGCCACGTGATGGGGAGGTCTCGGTACCCTGCTTGCCGGGCTGCAACAGTGAACATACAGATATAACTCACTGCCAGTCAAAGAAAGCACAGACTTAACTTAACTGAATGACGTCCATCAACGCAGCTGACGAGTGGAAAATACTCACCGACTGCGAATCCGTCTTATCTGAAAGAGACAAAATAAGAGCAGAGAAATGTAAGGAGAGAGGAGGGAGACTACGGATGCAAAAGTCTGATTGTCGATTATCTGCTGATCCATAGAGAGATGGAGAAAGTAGAGGGGAGACTGACCTGAGGCGGAAAAACTGAGGTATTTCTGTTTTCCGCTGGTTGAGTCGTAGAACTTAAGAATGTCGAGGACGGCCTGAGGATTCTGTTTCTGTTCCGATTTACTGATGTTGGAGGTCTGGAGGAGACGGGCCCACTGCTCCGGCATGCCCTGGAGACACACACACACACACACACACACACACATTGAAAAATATATACACTAATCAATACATGAAACACAGAAAGCCAAAATAAGGAACAGTCATGCACTCAAATATGAAACACTCACAGAGGTGCACATGTAATCACATTTCTACGAGTCATTCTTCGCTCTGTCTTTGCATCATTGCACTTTCTATTCCCTGTGGTTGGCTGCCTCCAAGGGAAGCCCAACACCAGGAATAATATAAAGGAGAGGGGCAACCTATAAACACCGGTATTATCCTTTAGGGTCACACACTTACAGTGAACTCTCCAGTGACAGCATCAAAGCCCACATGGATGGTGTGTTCAAAGTCTGAGGGGGAGGAGATCTCAGGCCTGTCCTTGTCCCGGTCCTTCTTCTTGCCTCCTGGAGGTAAAGGTCGAGGTTTGGCACAAGACTGAGTTCATCAAGGGTTGGTATAAAAAAGCCATTCTTGTAGTCAGTGTGTGTGTGTGTGCATGCCTGAGTGTGTATCTGTGCGTGCCTCTCTCTCTCTCTCACCTTTCTCATAGGCAAACATGGAGATGATCTTGTTTCTTGACTTCCTCTCCTCTGGTACAGAGGGCAGCGGCCGAGAGCTGTGATTGGCTGACTGGGGGTCCTTGGCTCCTCCTCCTTGGCTGCTCATCCTGACCGGGGGCGCGGGGGGTTTATCCTCACACACTCCGCTGTCACACATCTACACACACGTACACCTGCAGGATAGGGAGAAACAGACACACAATGTTTTTTCTTATTTTTCACAACGCTAGTGAATCTATTGTCGACCCAATGCACCTACAAAGAAACATCTGCTCTTAAATAGACACCCATACACTTACAAAGACAGTGTTACAAATGGAATCAGCGCACAGCCTACCTTCAAGTCGAGAGTGGTTATTGTTGTTACATATCTACAATCCAGTTCGTACTACACATACACACACCTAACTAATACCATACACACCACAATCTTTGGGTCACTGCTGAGTGTTGGAGTGAAGAGAACAGAAAGTATGAACAGGAAGCGACGTTGAAGGGAAGATATGACGTGTTGGGTCTCGCTCACTGCTTTACAAATGAATGAGGAAGTGAGGAAGGAACAGACAGAGAGAGAGAGAGAGGTGAGTCAGCGATTGACTGAATGAGAGAGTGAATGGCTGACTGTGACATGAAATTACATGACAGCACAGTGAAAGAGAGACGGAGAAAGCCTGTATGTGACTGTGTAGCCTGTGTGGTAGGCTGCAACGGGTTTATGAAGGCTGATACCGATATTTTCAAGGTGGAAAAGCCTCTGAAGCAGCATTTAGATCATCATGGGACACTAAAACTCCTCAAAAGAGTTGAAACCTTTACAAATTAAATTATTTTAGGGTTAGCGACTCTTCAAGGCATATACTGGTATACTGGTACACACTGGGATACATTACTGCCGTTAAATGTAATTCACAAAAACATTATTGAACAATTAAATGAAAACATGAAATGAACGTGCAAGGAAAAATAAGGAAAAATTGCAGATTTTACAGACTGTTTTTATATAGGAAGGAAGGAACCTCCATCATATCAGCAGTGGATGATATGCCAACATTTAATAAAAGCGTGTGTGGCGTGCTTACTAAGCTGAGTTAGCCTGAAACCTCAGCAATGCAATGCAGAGGTTCTCACTGCTGCTGACGTTTATCGTGCTCCAAATACACACATGCGCACGCACACATCAAAGAGCACACAGACACAGATACAGACACGCACACGCCACGTTCGACCACAAAAACAACTCTTCCCGTCAAGTGGTTCGACGGTGGAGAGAGAGCCATTCTTGGTGACATCGCAGACAGGAAACAGGAAGCAAACAAAGGCTTCCTCACTTCCTGTGTCTGGCCCCAATGACACGGTGCAAATTAACCCAGATGACAAACGTGGCTCACCGTCTCGGTCAGCTGGGCCTCAAGTAAAGCTCTGCATGCTGCCAACCTGTTGAGGTGCAGGCAGCGTTTCCCCGACAGACCTGTTAGCCTAACTTACTTAGCCTAAACTCTGATTGCAACTTCTGGTGCAAAACACCACAAACCAATGACGTGTCGGTCCATTCCTTAAATGGCTGCATTCATATAGCGCTTTTATCCAAAGTGCTTTACAATGTATGCCTCTCATTCACCCATTCACACACACACTCAGACACTCAGACACCGATGGCAGTGAGCTACCATGCAAGGTGCTGGCCTGACCATCGGGAGCAATTTGGGGTTCAGTATCTTGCCCAAGGACACTTCGACATGTGGACAGGAGGAGCCGGGGATCGAACCGCCGATCTTCTGATTAGAGAACGACCCGCTCTACCTCCTGAGCCACAGCCGCCCCTATCTTGATCTTGATACATCTTGATACAAAGTTCTATGCTTAGGCTTAAAACATTCTTCCTAGCGTCAATGCTACACAGTTAGCAAATGGGCTAGTTATCAAACTTTCCAATACAACTGACTCTACAGTGCCAAAACTATAAATCACCGGATGGCTGGGCGCATGGCTATATGCTATACGCTATACAGGTAGCACAAATTGTTAACATGCTTCAAATCTCTGAACGCAGGAAGATAGTCACACCATTATAAAGACACAGCAGTCCATCAACCTGCTATGATAAGTCAAAACGGGATACTCTCCTACCTCTCTTCTTCACTCGTCAATCATCTCCCTTTTCTCCAAGGCTTACACATCTTTCATTGAGACTATAGCTCCTTACCCTTTTGTTGCCTCTTCTGATGCCTTACAGAAGACCAGGTAAACAATAAAAAAAATGTTTGTTGTATTCCCAGGGTGTGTGTGTGTGTCCGTCTTTTGTTCTTTTATCTACTTAGGTCTCACTAGTTCCTTAACCCTCCCTCTCTTTCTCTTTTTTGGTCTTTTTTTCCCCCACCCTTCTCAGGGCAGGTCTTCGCAGGCCAGCTCATTCCTCAGTGGCCTTGCATACGACAAGTGTATTCTTGCCCTAGCAGACTAAAACTAGACCCAGCCCAGCCTTAATGTGTATTTTCAAACTTGGTGTGTGTGTGTGTGTGTGGACTTAGTACTGGGTGCTGGCTGACCAGGCTCAGACATGTTGTGTGTCAGTAGGAATTTCATAGCTCTGGGGCTGGGCGTGTCCCCCTGCCCCTCATCACACACAAGGCCCCTCCTCAGGTAGGCCCCGCCTCAAGCACATTCGCTGCCCTAGAAACACATTCCCACTGTGAACATCTTTTATGTAGCTTAAAGCGAAGCTTACTGTGTACCGCAGCAAAACCTTGAGGTGAGCAAGCCTGGTCCGCGTCTAGCTGCACCACGCTTCAATGCAGCCTCCACTTGCCCATACCTGCTCTCGAGCCCCAAGTGATGTGGACCGCTTCCGGTTTCTGTCACAGGCTGTACCTTTGCTTCATATTCCTGCCTCTAGTGCTTTTTTATTTATTCTCTCCAATTCTGCATGCTCTGTTACTAAACGGGCAATTGTACACCCTGTCACCTTCCAGCAGACATTCTTTGTTTGTTCTTCCTCAGATTGCATTACACCCTTCTGCTGTTTCGGATCTCTATCTCTTCTCTTCGTATCACTTTGTATCACTGCACTTTCTTTTCGCTCTGCCTGGCTGCCTCCAAGGGAAGCCCACTTCCTCATCCTGGAACTCCCCGAGCCCCAGAGGGTCACGGGACCAGGCTGACCAACCAGAGGAGAGCAAACAGCCGCCAAGCTGTTTACAGGAAGTGAAACAACAGTCTTTTGTACTTGGCTTCTATAAAAGGAAATTCTGCACAGGACTTCCTGGAAGGAGTGATGCAGCCACCCCCCCACCCCACCCGGGCCCATCCATCTCCACCCCCCCCCTTTCATTCACTGACACAGAAGCACACAGATACACAGACAAACACAAACACACACACACACACACACACACACCCTTTGAGCTCACCACCTTCTACTACAGCCACTGATTACAGGTCTAGCAGCACACAAAGCTTCAAACACACTGCCCAACTGCACACTAAACACCTTATCCTGTTATTCAAACAGCTGCCTCACCCCTGTGTCAACATTTTGACGAGTGAAAATTATCAACCTGGCAAACACAACCTGGACCAGGCGGAAGATCTAAAAATTGGACTACCACATGTTAGGTTCGGGTAAAACGAGTAGTGTATGAAAGGACGTCTTACAGTTTGACTGGTCCTGTACATCTACTGGCTTACTAATCAAAAAGATATGGGCACACTTTTTTCGGGTATAACTCATTTGGAAATTGGCAGAGGATGTAAAGTAACTGATGGCAACTACTGTAATGTAGATGAGTAACATTTTAAGTAATGCTACATCTGCAGGTATATCTAAATGTTTGTACGCCTACTTTTAACTCAGTAATTTAAGTAAGCGTATTTACGTCTTCTTTTACTTGAATAAGATGTAGGCTATTTTTGTGACACAAGATTATTGAGCACAATGAGATAAGTCCTTTCCAGTTAAGCACAATCATTCTAAACTAACCCTAACCCTCCTAGGACTGATACTACATTCAGACTGGCGATTGATACTATATTTAGACTGTTTTCAAGGATCACACTGAAACAGGTATGTGTTTATTTATGCAAAATGTAAGTACTTGAATGTTGTTTTTTGCTGAGTTATCATCTAGACGAGTAACTACCCTCTCTAGCTTGAGTAAAATTAACCTGTCGTGACATTCTTCTGCTTGAGTAAAATATTTCAGTACTCTTTCATCTCTCAGACTGATTCTATCTCACATCAATGGGTCCATTCAAGCCATGCAGAACAGATAACACCATAGTTTACTGATGTAATCACAGACTGGTTGTTATAACAGATGTACTGTATTAATACCATGGGTTATTATAATATTATAGTGGGCGCCCTAGCCTGTCATTACTTTAGTCTAAATTAAAGGAAAACGCGCCTCTCTTCTTAGCCCACAAATCCCACTAACATTAGGACAAGACTCGGCCAGGATCTCTTATGTCTCCCCAACTGTAATTTGTCTTTATCCCCCCTCGCTTTAAATGTCTTGGAGAATGGAAAACTGTCTCCTCTCCTCTATCCCTCTTGTGAAAGAAGATACAAGTGAGTCTGAATGCTTGCAGTGCAAAGAGTAGAGTGATTATTTATAATCACACCACTTCCAAATCAGCAGTCTGTGTTTATGACAAGAATCAGATAACAGACACTGACTGTAACTATTCTTTCTTTGAATGAACAAACAAACTCACCGGCTGTTGTCAGTCGCAAAAAAACCCACTCCGGCCAAACTCCTGAAACTCCGCCCCGTTTCGACTAATTCTTGCGCTGTTAATCCCTGATTCGACGCTGAGATTTCACAAATGTCGTTGAAGGTGTGAAATAATATTGTCTTTTATCATTCAGAACTTTAATGGTTTCTCTCCAGCTGCCCTCTGGCTCCTGGACCGGGGAGGAACCTGGCAGAGCGGAAACGGAACGTCGTAAACCAAACCTAGAATCGGAACCTCACGGCTTCCGTTACGCTCATTGGTCAGCAAGCAGGGGGCGCGTAATTTAGCTAGCAAAGCAGCTAGCGTGGTTGAACTACGTCACTTGACCTAAAGTTAGCAAGAATCAGACCGGAAGCAAAAAGATGTTCGCTTTAAAATAAAAGCATAAAATGTGTCGCCCGCTGGAAAAAGGTATTAAAGTGTACAGAATAACACAAATCACAGCATACTCCATATAATAATTACAATATACATGGAGTGAAATTCTTGCTGTTCAGCACTTTTTTTTTTTTTTTTTAAATGTGCTTTGCGTATAGACCTATAGGCTTATGCAAGATGCCATATATACAGGACATATATACTACTAATAATATATATAACTAACTATATGTATATCTCCCAATTGTTCCAAATAGATTTTATAAGATACAAGATTTTATAAGCACACACCCTTCCAAGTTGTTTGGAATACGTATGGTGTTGTACGGCCATATAGGGCATCTTGCATAGGTCTTTATGGCTGTTAATAAGCTGTGAAAATGACATTTTGCCAAAAATCAGTAATTGTGTTTTTCATTTATTTACTTATTTACTACAGATCCCTCCTTAAATTAATTCTTGATTTAATTTAAAAAAGTTTAAACTTTGTCAATAGGGATTTTATTTTGAAGGTTTGACAGGAAGAGCATTTTTTATTCCAGATGCTTGAGACTAGATTTTAATTGATGACCAACAACAACATCAACAGCGCACCAAGAACAAGAACAAGAACACAAGAACGTCATCGCATCAGGAACGGTGAACAGCGTGTTTCGCCGGATCAACAAGTCAGTTATCGCCGAGGCGAGGCAAATATAATGACATCCTTAAAAATAAATAACCCACTCTGTATGTAGATATTAGGCCTGTAGATATAAGACAAGATTGTGCACGACCAGCTAACAACATTATTAACTAACTCAAGCCAGCTAACATTAAAGAAGCTAACGTTACCATTACCGTTACTCTTTTAGCTGGCAGATAATCTGGTTAACAGTTACCTGTAACTAACGCGACCTGCCGTTAACTTTACTTTATGAGTAGTGCAGTCAACATGAGTACATACTTGTCTAGATAGCCCTTAAGCCTGTGGTGGAAAATAGGATAGCTAGCTTGTCACAGTACTTGGTTAGCTGTTTTAGCTAGTCAGACTTGCTAACTAGCTACGTAACGTAGTTAATGTATCTATGAGTCTACGTGACTTTTTTGATGCAGCACCGGTTGCCCATTTGGGACAATAAAGACGACATGAACTACATAACGTTTACAACTATCAGCATCAGTGGGCTATGTAACTAGGCATACATTATCTGAATATATTCTCTGCATCTGAACCCTTGTGTCTTCTCTAAGAAGAAAAGAGGTAACGTTATGAAGGCTGTAGCTGCTGCAGGGCTCTCCGGTCCCCTGCAGCCTTCAGCTCCAGCTCCACGCCCAAATGAAAGGAAATTATGTGCCACCTTGCCAAATTATGTCTCTCACACAGCTTAACACAAACAGAAGTGATTGCTCTCCACTGTCAAAACAACCTGTTTTTATCTGTATCTCTATCTCTTTCTGTGTGTTCCAGTCATGATGTTTTCACGCAGGTGGCAGTTTGATTTGGACAGGCACAGTGAAGTGGACCTCTTTGCAGACCGCCATGCAACGAACACAGAGACTCTCATCCAGGCCATCCGAGCTGCAGTGTCAGAGGAGCCGGATGCAGACGGCAGTGTGCTGTTTGGTCAGCTGCAGGGCACTGTGGTGGGCCTCAGATATTACACCGGGGTGGTGAGCATTAAGAGTTGCTTTCATTCTTTTATGCTTTTATTATAAGTGCAGTGGGTGCACAAGGAAGTTGTTTATTGGTGCTGAGACATTACATGAGAGTTGCACAATATAAGATTGACAGTGTCAGTATACATTCAAAGAATAGTTCCATTATAGCAGCATTGGCAGTTGATGACTGTGGTTGTGCTGTGCAACTCCCAGATGTGAATGTGTGTAATTGTGTTCAGCAAACCTACCCTTGATAGATAAAGTTTTAAAATCTTCACAGCACGTGTTTTTCTGTGTCTTGTACTCTGATAGGTGAACCAAGGGGAAATGGTTGCTTTGGTGCGGGAGCCCCAGAACCTGTACGACCGCAATGCTGTGATGGTGGCGAACATGTATGGCAGGCAGGTGGGACACATCAAGCGGGAGCTGGCAGCAGCTATGGCCAACATCATGGACAACAACTTGGCCAAAGTAGAGGGGTGAGTGGGGTGTTCAGCAGGGTTAGACTCACATCAGTTTGCAGATACATCAGATTGATACTGGCCTTTTTAAGAAAAATTTGATATCTGCCTGTCAATCTCATTCCCCACTGATACCATGGAGGTGAGGATATGATTTTACTCAACAACTTCAGGGGTTTCAGTCTGTAAAACCTGCAGTGGCACCTGTCTCACCCTGCCTCAAGGAGTTGATAAACCACTGGAAAGTTTTAGTGTTTTATGGTCTACATGCTGTTTCAGGGCGGTGCACTCACGGACAAACAACATGTTCACCATGCCAGTGATGCTGTCCTTCTGGGGGAAAGAAGAGAACAAAAATACAGTCATGGAACGGATGGCACGTCAAGGATACAAACTGAACACAGGTGGAAACAGAGCAACAAGTACACACGCACAAACACACACGCATTCACTTATATCATAGATTGCTATGTTAAAAATGTCGGTTTTAAGGCATTTTCATTAATTCCGTTCTTTATTTTGTGTGTGTGTGTGTGTGTGTGTGTGTGTGTGTGTGTGTGTGTGTGTGTGTGTGTGTGTGTGTGTGTGTGTGTTTGATTTCAGGTGCAAGCATTAAAAAGAATTTTGGTGGCAGTGCACCGTCACCTAAAAAAGGATTGACCATCCCACTGAATGCAGAGGAGGTAAAATAACTAAATCCTACAGATCAAAAACATACAAGTGTTTTTTTTAGGTTTGATGATGAGTAAATTGTTTAAATCCCATTATCGTAAGACTATGTTTTAGTGTGATGTGTATTCATTGTTGAACACAGTAGAGGGTGTTGTATAGTGTTCACACTCAAAAGCTTTGGGCTGGTTATACATTGTGAAACAAACTTAAATGATGCTTCATCCGAAAGCTTTAATTCATAGACCTGCTTCCCTTCCATGTGTTATCATGATACGAAAACATATACTACTCTGCTAACATACGGTACGCTCCGTTTTCAGCTGAAGAATGCATTTGACAATCTGTTTGAAGGCTTGATGGAGAGTAAAGACGGGGAGAAAGAAGCTGCTGCGGTACGTGTCTGATCAGTCTGTCTATACTCAACCAATATACTTTTGTTTTTGTCGTAGGCTGAAAACTCACTGCTTCAAGAAGTACCTCCCCACTGAATCATACCCCCTCTCCATTAAATACATTTCGGTTTGTCTTTTCATGATATGAATTGCCCAAAGTAACACATGTTTTACTTTTTACAGTTTTGTTTTTACTTTACAGTTTTGTCAAAATATCACGTTTTCATGGTACTTGGCAATTATGTAGATGTCATTTTTAAACCCAGATTTCTTGATTGCCTCGGCACTCGGCCCAAAATGGAAAACATAGGGGCCTACAGTCTGATTGAAAGACTTCATTACCCAGAAATCATGTAATGTGACATAAACTGCACTCCTCTGGGCCTCAATTTCATCTTCTTTGTGGGGGAAGAGATGGTAAAAAAATCTTTTTGCACTTGCTCTTCTTGCTCTGGACGGACTGCTTGTTGCCGTTTAGAAGAAATGTTTTCCCTCGGATTTCCCTTTCAAGTTTTGATTGGTCACTTCCTGTGTGCTGAGAAGACTTCCAGCCACAGACCATACCCAACACCTGAAATTCATTTGGGCAAATAAGGCAAATTTATGGGGTCTGAATTACTGGTGATGGGACACTCGTCTCTGTTGCGGTATTTTAAATCAATATCTTGCTTCGTGCAGCTTTAACGTTCTCTTTCTCTGCAGTCAGTGGGTACCCCTCTCCTGCCCCACCAGAAGCAGGCCCTGTCCTGGATGTGTGCATGTGAGAACAAATCTGCCCTTCCACCCTTCTGGGAGAAGAGAGGAGAGCTGTACTACAACAGCCTCACATGCTTCTCTGCCAAAGAAATACCCCAGAGGATTCGTGGGGGAATACTGGCAGATGATATGGGACTGGTAAGCGAGGCACACACATACGCACACACATATTACACACTGACTTATTTGACTCCACAAACGTGAAAAAATACTGTAATACTGTAAAGTATGTGTTATGTGAGAATGGCATGTAATGGAATATAATTACCATTAGTGGAGAAATGTATGAGTTTAATGGGGAAATTCCAGTAAATTCATAGATGAATTTCGGCATTTGGTCTCTGTTGATGTGACGTTTTCTCCCATGAAAAGACAGAAAGATAGAACGGCTCGTATCAGGGCTGCCATTTTCCTACCTTTACCACAACATCTATATCTTACCAGACATGCTTCAAACCAACACTCAAACCACTGTTTGTGTTTCAGGGTAAAACTCTGACAACCATTGCTCTGATCCTCACCAACTTCCACAAAAGAAAGCCTCTGCCTGTGGAGAAGTGTGTAAGTGTGTCTATCAGGAGTGTGTGAGTGTGTATGAACAGGAAGTACATTGGTGTATTAACCTCACAGTATCAGGATGCGGCCTGAGCAGCTAGTGGTCGGCCATTAAACATGATTGACTGTATTCATGCTATGCACTGAGCGTTCAAAATTTTGTGTGTGTGTGTGTTTCAATGTAGGAGAAGCAGGCTTCATCCTCTAAAGCCACTGCTAGCCCACAGAAGGCCTCCAAACTGGAAGGTACATCATCAGCAATTACAATTTGTCAGGCTTGTTGTGTGTCTGCCTGCTAATACTCAGTCTGTCTGCGTATGTCTTTGTACGGGGGTATATGTGTGTGTGTGTGTGTGAGTGAATGTGTGCATGAGAACAGGACAAGAGCAATAACAGGAGTGACAATGTGGTGTCTTTGTTTCAGGAAGCAGAGGCAAGGAGGAACACAGGGGAGTGAGTGACACAGCAGCTGGTTCTCCAGATGTAGACCTGTAAGTCGGTCTTAACTGAATGTGGCACGCTGACCTCATATTACCACTGATGTGTACTGTATTACTTTGCAGACTAGGACATCTGCAGACATTTGATATAGTGAAAAGTTAAGAATGCACATCTGGACACATTTCTGTACATATTTTCTTCCATCTGTGAGTCTGATAATGTCGACCAGCTAACGATGCTTCTTGCTCTTCCGCTCTGTAAATCCAATGATGTCGAGAGCCAACGATGTAGATTTCTTATTTGTTGTATTATCTTCGGTATGCTCTGTTTGTTCTGTTCTCATCTACGTCCTATTATTTGCTGCTGCTCGATGACCTGATTTCCCTACTGGGATCATTAAAGTTTCATCCTATCTAATAACATGTTCATATGTGTTGTCAGTTCCCAGACGGAGGTGATATGGGTTGACTCACCAGAGAGAGTGGAGGAAGAGGTCGAGTCACAGAAGAGAAGTAAGAACTCCTAGTGATCTCCATACGTCACCTTTTTCACTTTCAAATGTATGTTCATGCAGTTTGTGTGTTTCTGTCGTTTTCCAGTGATTTCGAGGCTAATATACATTTTTACCGGCCTTCTCCTCTTCTAGGTAAGGGCAAAGGCAAGCCTAAAGCCACCAAGCCAAAGCCCAAGAAAGGTACAGTAGAATAACTCTTTGCCTGTGTACCTACAAATAACAAACCACACCGTTGTGTGGTGATGCTGAAGGCACCAACACTGCTCAGTGGAAGATCAGCCCCCCCCCCCCCCCCCCCTTCTTTGAGCATTGAGTACAGCTCAATACTGTGGTTTATTTGCTTTGTTTAAATGCTGCTTCTTTACCATTGTAATCTGTATGTCTGTAAACAGAGGCTCCGGTGTTGCACGAGGATGAAGGCTTTGCTGCAGCACTGAGTGGCTCAAGATCAGATGGAAACTTTAAGAGTAAGAAACCTGCCAAGAAGGCCAACCCTAGTGAGTGTATTTTCACCCGTTGATGTGACATTCTGTTTTAATTAAAGACTTTGGAATAATGGAATAGTATTGGTGATAACTGATGTTTGTGTACCTTTTTATGTGCACAGGTGTGGAATCCTCCATCACTGAGAGTGCAGAAGACTTATCCGTTAGAGCCACTCTCATCATCTGCCCACTGTCTGTGCTCAGCAACTGGCTGGTGGGGTTCAAATCCACAAAGCCTATTTCCATTTACAGTCGACTAAGTTTTGGTCATTTTTGAAACTTTTACAATGTGAGTCATTTTTAGTCAACATGTGTACTGTTTGTTTCCCTACTGCCCTGTGTGTGTGGTGTGTGTGTGGTGTGTGTGTGTGTGGTGTGTGTGTGCAGGACCAGTTTGAACAGCATGTGCGTGCTGACGTGAAGCTGAATGTCTATCTGTACTACGGCTCGGAGCGCAACAGGAGCAAGAAGTTCCTGTCCTCGCAGGATGTGGTGCTCACAACCTACAATGTCCTCTCTGCTGACTACGGGGTGACTGAAGACAGGGTACACGTATATCAATGTCAACAAAAAATAAATTGAACAATTTGGAAGAACAATATGTGAAAATGTAAACGTGTAAAATGAGTAAACGTTTTTACTCATGGATTTATATTGAGAAGCATAGTGCTTAAATGGACAGTCCATCCTAAACCAAATGATGTCAATATTCAGTTGAGCAATGTACATTTAGTATGCACTGAGATAGTTTGCTTCTGTGAAATGCCCTTATACATTTACACATATACAACAAATTGAATTTGCCGGTCTCCCTTTCAGAATAAGAGTCCCCTCCATGGGGTCAATTGGCTGAGAGTGGTGCTGGACGAAGGACACGTCATAAGGAACCCCAACGCACAGATGAGTAAGGCCGTGCTGGACCTGAAAGCTCAGCGCCGCTGGATACTTTCAGGTATAGCTTCCCTACACACACACACACACACACACACACACCCAGACACTTGGGCACACCCACAACAAGTATATATATGCATTCAATATAAACTATTTCTGATAATTTTAACACATGTACAGTATAAGTCAATTCTGAATGTACATACACATCTGGAGTTTCTGTTTGGAGCACATAGTCAAGTATACACAGACATAGTCTTAATATAAAGGCAGTTATATCCCATCAGCCATGATTCATTGTGTGTGTGTGTGTGTGTGTGTGTGTGTGTGTGTGTGTGTGTGTGTGTGTGTGTGTGTGTGTGTGTGTGTGTGTGTCCATCCCATCCCTCCAGGCACCCCCATCCAGAACGGTGTGAAGGACCTGTGGATGCTGCTGGCCTTCCTGCGTCTGAAGCCCTTTGATGTGAGGGAGTGGTGGAACAGGGTGATCCAGAGACCGGTTACACAAGGAGACAGGGACGGCCTTCAGTAAGGGGACGGCAATACATTGTATTACACTACTGTAATATAGCAATAATACCCATGATGGCATTTGTTACTGTAGGTATGAGGTGACCGACCTCAAGCTTTTCAGAAAGTTATGTCTAATTATTTCTACCAATCCCAGTCAAAATGAGGCTCAGGTGTGTCAGGGTGGGGCCAATCAGCTGTGTCTTTTTTTTATTGGTAGAAATCAGCTGTCACTCCTACTTTGCCTTGTAAATCAACGATTTACTCGCCATGCTTGTTTTAAAATGTTTATATTGTCTGTGAGCTGGGTGGTAAATTAGAATTAGTCTCTTCGTACAAACCTGGCTTGGATATTAGACAGGGTTCCCACGCGTCATGGAATCTCTGGAAAGGCATGGGATTCAGAAAAGTCTATTCCAGACAGGGAAAGTGAGGGAATTTCAGAAATTCTTGGGGCAAGGCATGGAAAGTCAGGGAATTTTGTGGGTCTCATTTTAAATAATTAAAAGTATATATGGTTACATATCATTTAGCCCATTTCGCCTCGTTGTCAGCTCCCACTCTAGCTATCCACTCAGCAACTCAACTGGCTGTCGAATCGATAACGCTTGAAAATGAATTCAATGCTTAAAAACAGAGGCAGAGTCTGCAAACATGCCAGGGAACTGTACATTTCAGGAGCTTTGGTCACAAGATGATATTTACAAGGGCTGGGTGTCACAACTGACGACTGAGTAGACGACTGACACACTAAATGTAAAGTTTGTGCTACAACTACAGATAAGGTAACTTGTTAGTGATATCAGGTGGTGTGGGTGGAAGGTTGGACTGCAGGACTGGCTCTCGAGGACCAGAGTCCGAGATCCCTAATCTAAAGTGTGTTTGAAATTGTGTTTTGCGTGTCATGTTACGTTTATAGGTCATGGAAATTCAACTTTATTCAACTTCCTTTTTTTTTTTAAAGGGTGGGTGGGAGTGGATTTGTCATTTCGTGGACATCTGTCATATTTCAGTGTTGATATTCAAACACTGGACATCAATACCATCAGATACTTGATACTGTGTGCAGGAACCTTCAGACCCTGGTGAAGTGCATCACTCTGCGGCGGACCAAGAGCAGTAAGGCGAATGGGCGCCCCCTGGTGTCTCTGCCTGAGAAGACAGTGTTTGTGGAGCAGGTCGAGCTGACCCAGCAGGAGAGAGAGGAATATGAGCTGGCACGCACAGAGGGAAGAACCATCATTGGCAGGTGTGTGTGTGTGTGTGTGTGTGTGTGTGTGTGTGTCTGTCTGTGTGTGTGTGTGTGTGTGTTGCTAGGACATAAATGAGAATGAAGAAAATAAGAGGGTAGAAAATATGACACATGACCAACTTCGGAAGAGTGAGCAGTTAGGGACACTCAAACCTGTGACCCTCTGGTTACAGGACGGGCTAACCACTACACCAGCCTGCCCTGTTTACTAAGTGCTTTATTTGCAAAATGTCTTCAATTATTTTCTAGTTCTGCTTGTGCTGACTGTAGTACAGACCCTTTGCCTTATTACTTATTGCTATCTCCTCTAAATGTCAATATCAGAAATGATAGAACGTGTAAGAAAGGTGCTGAGAAACGTTTTGTTTGTTGTGTGTGTGTGTGTAGATATGTAGCTGAGGGCACGGTGCTGAGGAACTACGCTGATGTGCTGGCCATCTTGATGAGGCTCCGACAGCACTGCTGCCACCCTGATCTGCTGGCAAAGATATCCTCAGACTTGGGTAAAAACCAGTGATGCGACTTTATTTATTTTATTTTTTATTTTTTTCAAAATTAATAATAATTTACTTGAAACACCGACTCAGCTTAGACTTATTTTTCATTTGAGACATTTCCCTGCTTTTTTCATTCCTTTGAAATTACACACAACATGCTCACATACAATGCGTGTATACACATGTGTGCATACCTACACATACTGTTGATCTCCAAATGCTCCAGTCGTGATACCATCTGGAGTGTCTACTCAAAACACATAATGAAGTACTACACGCTCAGAGTTACTGCCACTGTCCTTTCTCTTCTTCCTCTTTTTCTCTGACTTAATTTCCTCTGTCAAAATACCTAACTTTCCTTTTTGTCTACCTTGCTACACAATGTACTTTTTGCTCTACTCAAAACACATAATCAATTACTACATGCCCAGTTTGCAGTTACTGTCATCCTCTTTCCCCGTCTTCTCTCTCTGTCTCCATTTCCTCTTTCAAAATATTTAATTCTTTTATCACCCTCTTTCCTTCTTTTCTCACTCTCCTTGTTTCCTCATATAGTTCACTCCCCTCCTTGTTTGTGTTTTCCCCTCCTCTCTCTCTTTCCTCTTTGTTTGCCTCAAAAAAATTTTTTTTTGCCTTTTTCACTCTTCTCTCTGTCTTCATTTCTTCTGTAACAATTGACAGAGGTGCTTACTAACCTCTTGCTGCAAGTAACATGTGTAAAAGGTTTTCATTGAGGCAGCATTGGCTATGCCTTCTGTGCAATACTTTAAACTGTTTCTACTCATATAGGCTATGAAATTACAAACCCAATGTCAGAAATGAACATATGTGAGCTGTCAGTGTTTAAATGTTTAAAAATGGCAAATAGCATAAAGTTGAAAATGTAAATACAATGGAAAAGTAATACAACAGAGCTCAAAACACTGTTCAGAAAACAAATGAAATGAGGTCTCTCACGCTCCTGGCAGTTCTGAAATGAAAAACTACAAGGCCACTTAAGATGGCCCCGTTGTCGTTTTCAATTACTGTCAAATGGCACATAAATAATGAATGTATTTCTCTATTGCAATCAGGCAGCTGAACTGGTGCTCTGCCGATCACTGATGGCCTATTTGAATCTTTCTTTCCATCTTTCTCCACTGTTTTTTCTCTACTGTTTTTTCTTCATCTTCTCCTTCTGTCTGTTTTTATTTCCTCTTTGAAAATATTTCATTTTTCCCCTCTGTCTCTAGGTGCAGCAGCCACCCCAGGGGAGCTGCGAGAGCGTCTGGTAGAGAAGCTGAGGCTGGTGCTGGCCAGTGGTTCTGATGAGGAGTGTTCTGTGTGTCTGGACTCTGTCCGTCTGCCCGTCATCACACACTGTGCCCACGTCTACTGCCGGCCCTGCATTGCCCAGGTCATCAGCAGTCAGCAGGTACATGTGCTGCCCACAACAGGTTATTATTTTACAGAGACTAGTGTACTATATTTATATTGACATAACTGCTTGTTCTCTAACAGCTGTGTGTGTGTGTGTGTGTGTGTGTGTGTGTGTGTGTAGGAGATGGCATGCTGTCCTCTCTGTCGAAGTGAGATCAAGGCCAGTGAACTGGTGGAGTTTCCACAGGAGGAGATGAAGGAGGAGGGCAACACAAACTCTGAGAAGTGGAGGACCAGCTCAAAGGTACACACACACACACACACACACACACACACACACATCAGGTCTGCAAAATTAATTGCCCATTAATTGCTCTTACCCAGACTCTTCGATATCTTACTGTTATCTTACCTTTGCTGCAGCAGCTCAACAACGACAAAAGGGGAGTTGTAGCATATTCTTCCATGTGAGAGAACCGTTGCTCCTCCTTAGCAGTCTGTGTTTGTGTGTTTCTGTCTTTGTCAGGTGGAAGCACTGATGGGCAACCTCCGCAGGCTGCGGTATGAAGACAGCAGCATCAAGTGTCTGGTGGTCTCTCAGTTCACGCGCTTCCTCACCATACTGGAGACCCCACTCAGGTAACACACACACTCACACACATGCCACAGGGTTTTTTTTGTTTGTTTATGTTTTAGAACTTGGCACCAGCCTGTTATGAATGGAATCACTGTAGAAATTGGTTTCAAGTCCTCTCAAACAATTTTTCTGTTACAACAGCTATAGGAGGTGGAATGGTTTTCCTGTGATTTTGAGAGTGTTGTTTTCATGCCTCATTGACTTGCACAAGCATTTTTATCAAATGCTAGCAGGAGGCTGGTGCCTACAAAAAAAATGAACCATGAATTGAATTTGGAATGTATGAAGAGGGGGTCTTGGATTAGTAATTAATGTCAAAGAAGATATTGACCATAAACATATGATCTGTCAGCAGTAGCTCTTGAGGGGAGAATTTCCTTTTATTGAATTTTCTGTGACATCATTTTACGACTTCTGTCCTGACTTCATCCTCCCTCTGTGCCAGAGAGCATGGTTTCAGTTTTGTGCGTTTGGACGGCACCATGAGCCAGAAGAGGCGGGCCCAGGTGATCCAGGAATTCCAGAGCCCCGCCCCCGACAGCCCCGTCATCATGCTGCTGTCACTCAGAGCTGGAGGGGTGGGACTTAACTTGACCGCCGCCTCCCGTGTTTTCCTCATGGACCCTGTGAGTACAGATTTTGGGGCCCAGTAGTTGTCTGTCTGAAGGAGGCAAACTGGTTGTTCCATAATACATGCATTTTTCATTCCTGAACTTACCTGTGAAAAAAAACATGTTCTTTGTGTGCGTGTGCGTGTGTGTGTGCGTGTGCATGCATCTATCCAAGGCATGGAACCCTGCAGCTGAGGAGCAGTGTATTGACCGCTGTCACCGCCTTGGCCAGAACAGGAATGTCGTCGTCACCAAGGTTAGAAAAGTAGGACTGTGTATAACCTTTGGCTCGGTACTGTGGTCTGCAATGAAACTTTGTTGAAACTGTTTGTGTTGGTGCTCCTTATGATTAATGCCAGTCAGGCATGGAAATGTTACTCACCTCTAGTATTTCTCAGACCGGGCCAGTGAAAAATTGCTCTCAATTATCAGTCCAGTGAGTGTAGTGTTAGGAATTATTTCTTGGTCGTGGTGATGAACATAAGAAGAAAGCAGCAACAAACTACGTCTCAGGATTCAATGAGTATTTAATACAGTTCAGCGCTGAAAGGGAGAAATATCCTGGCAGCATCTCTGCCTATGAGGATAATCTAAAGAACACCAAGCAGATACAGTTCCTTTATACAGACATCCATGTGATATTTTACATAGACCCTTTCATCCCCCTCAGCCTCTGTCTGTCGTCCCTATGTTAATTGAGTAGAGTGGAAGTAGTTCTGTCTCACCTTCCTCTAGACCTGTGAACACCATGTCTCCTGTGCTAATTTCCAATTGATCAAAGGCAACCAAAAGGCCTGTATTGTATTGTAGAAGAGGCCTCCAGACGGCCTTAGTGTATTGTATTTTAGTGTCTTGCCGAGACAAGACAATCTTGCCTCGGCCAAATATACAATTCCCAACAGTAGTAATGCCAACTCAGAAACTGAAGTGTACAATGTGCTCAGTGTGTGCAGCACGACAACGACATTGAGTTAAACCACGTTCACTCTATTGTTTGGTTGGTACATTTTGTAGATTACAACCAAATAGTCCAAATGGTGGGCTAGTCCCCAAAATTGTCAACTTCCACCCCTACCCTTCAGTGACGTTCTTTTCCAAGGACCACACACGTTCCTTAAATGATCTTAAACGTTTTGGAGCACAGGAGATTGCCGATTAAAGTAATTCTGATTTCAAGCTACATAATTGGTAGCAGTGCCCTTCATCCTTAGTCTTGTACTATATGTCTAGCTCCCAGAGAGGAACATAAAGTATTTTTTGTGCATTGAGATTTTTATTTTGTGTTTCCAGTTCATTGTGAAGGACTCAGTGGAGGAGAACATGGTGAAGATTCAGAGAAAGAAGCAGGACCTGGTTGAGAAGGCTTTCGGCTCCAAGGGCACTGACAGGAGAACGTCTCACCTTGATGACATCAGAGCCCTGTTGGAGCTGTAGACGTCTGATGTGTTGGTGCTGAGACACGAGCACCTGCCTGTGTTTGAACTGTGCCAGTGGTTAGACTGAGCTGGGCTGTGCCTGTCTGAAGGGATTCAGGGGTTTTTTCAACTTTTCTTTTACAGTTGCTTATTAATGTTGCAAATTCTGTTTTATTTCATACTTATTTTTAGTAAATGTTTTTTAGTGGTTTATGCACTTTATCCATCCATCTATACGGTTTTATTTTCAAGCTGCACTGCAACTTACAAGCTTTCTTGGCATGCTTGTTGAGCTTTCATGTTGTGATCTTCAGGACTGAATCATTTTTGTTTGAATTATAATTTGATCATCAAAACTTTATAAAAGTATGCTATGCATGGGGAGGTGATAGAGGGTGCGTTTTGCTATTTTCTTTTTAGTAAATTAAGTATCCTGGGATGAACACTGGGGGGAAAAAACTCATCTGGTGTATCAAGTTGACTCAGTAAAGTGTTGGCAAGCCAAATCTAAAAAAACAAATCTAGTTCTGAAGATTAAAATGTTTTGTATGTTTTGATTCTTTTGATTTTCCGTTCCAATTTCTGGATCAGACCAATGCACACTGGATCTCTGTACTTAACCAATGATTGACAGCAGTTTTCATTCAAGACATTAGTGTCTTTCTTTCTTTTTAAATACTAAGTACTTTGTGTTGAGATGTGTTCAATGACAGATGTAGGCTCTTGGCACAAATTTTACAAAGGACTATTATGAAACCAAGGCACTGAACAGGAAAGGTAGCTAACGTTTTCACCAGGTCTTTATTAGAGGCTTCAACAGGGAAGTACAGTTAAGGGAACAGCTCTGCAAGGGTGGATCAGTATTAACTGACAGGGTGCATATTCAGGTTTCAGTCTGACAGGACTAGTAAGTGGCATGTTGACTTTTCCCAAAGCTCCTCCATCTTCTGGGAGTGTGTTTAGAGGAGTAAGGAGATATCGATTACAATTCACTGTAGGAGCACAGAGCTGGGGTGGAGGAGGTTTTGGCAACAGGAAAGGGAGGGGTTAGGCCAGGTTAATTTTGTTGTGCTATTAGCAGCAATTACAGTAAGTGAGGTTTTGTAAACAGTGAACAGCGGTAAGGCAGCTGGTTACACTACAGACAGGAAGTGATGAAACAGGTCATGGCACAAACAAAAATATACTGTTGTGGAGTCTGGCTGTTGAAATGGACAGACAAGTGCATACAAAGGTGCATGCAGGACATTAATACACTTGACAGACTCCAGTGTTCAAACACCCACACAGATGTACATACAAAACTGATTATCGACACATGACTGGGGTTTAAATACTTCCTTACTGACCCATATATGAACTCTGTGCCATGCAAAAACAAAACAACAGGTCTAACTCTAACACAATATCAGACGTTACAGGGAGCTGGTGAGAGTCTCGGAGGTATAGGCAGGGATCCTTCTCCATGTGCTCTGGTGAGGCGAACACTGCCAGATTATAGCAAGGTTGGCTGTTATAACTGGCTAAAAGTGGCAGGAACTGCACTGCACTAGGGGAGTGAGCCAGTCAGTCAGCTGCATATATGCTTCAAACTGCTTTTTAAAAAAAAAATAATGGAGGATAGAAGTTATGGGAATATCCAGAAACAACATTAAACCGATTGATTCCCTTCAGCCCCTCGGTTTCTGTTGGTCAGAGAGGCCCGGCTTGCTGTTGTTGCTGAACATTTCCACAAGCTTGGATTACCCTTTGGAAGATCGTGAACGTACACCACATGCATCTGAATCGCTCAGACGCACAAGAACACTTTAGAGAGAAATGAACGGGAAGAGAGCATGGGAGTTTTTTTAAGACCATTGTCATTTTCTCATTTTCACATTCACACACACACACACACACACACACACTCCGACAGGATGCACAGAGTGAGGCCTCAAGTTGCACAAAGGCCTTCAATCGGTCATCCTGCACATCAAGCTCCTCTGATTGGTTGAGCGGTGGTTAAGTCCCACCCTCTCGGAGCCGTCTGTGGTGCTCTCTGCCCGTCGCTCTCCCTCTCTGGCCTCTACTTTAGGAAGGAGTCAAGTTTGCGTTCAATGTGGACGAAGGAGTCGTCGCCCATGTAGTCCGCCTGGCCGGCCTCCCAGCGCTGCTTTCTTTCCTCGGATGAAATCTGTTGGGAAGGGGGAGGAGCAGCAGGGGCCGGCACCTCCTTCACATCCTCATGAACCTTATCCTGTATGATGGAGATGGAGAGAGAGAGAATGAAAAACGAAATGGGATTAGAGCAATACTTTATACGGCCTGCTTTCTGCCCTCAGGCTCAGCCCTTCTTCACTTGGAAGTTTCTCAGAGGAATTTCATTGTCTTGAGAAACACATGGTCCCGGGTAGTGTCCGCAAATCCCCACATACATGTCTCACCAGGAGAGTCAAAGTTTCAGCATCAGCCATTTCGCAACATCATTTCATCAATATATCAGGCTGTATATACTGCAGCTTCAGGCTTGGCAAGGATGGACAAAACTACATGGTTTGACAGGACCGGCGAGGCAGAAAGAGGTCAAAGCCAGACTAAAACTTGCCCAGACCTCCCAACACAACTATCCTATTCACTACCACACACCCTATTACACCAGACACTACCACCCTACGTCCTTCTCAGACCACACGCAGACAGCATGGCAACATCCTGCTAAGAAGAGCAATGCTCTTCTGTGAAGCGGCGAAAAGCTGTTGGAGTCCCGGAGAGAAGTTACTCATAAAGCCAAGAGTTTGGCAAGAAAAGTTTGGCAAGTGTGTGTGAGTTTGTGTCTGTTTCCTGAGTATAAAAGTAGCAATAGCAACTAGCCCAAGTTTTGGCAACAGATGGGTAAGGATTAATGTGGAACCAATCAATATTTTTTTCGTTACTGTGACAACTAAAACATGCCGGCAATTTTAAGTGGGGTTTCGAGAGAGTATGAGTCAATATGTTTCACTAGCACCCTGCTCTCCTCTGTAAAGTGCATTTAGTGCCACTTTGTCTGGGACGCTCATTTGGTAAGTACACAACATGAGAGATATGAGATTTACACAGAGAGAGTCTGAAATACGTGTCAGAGAACAGAGACTTCACCACACACACACACACACACACACAGAACCAAGCACACACACACTCATGCAACTCACCACCCCAACCCCTTCACATGCTCACCTCTGTAAATCCAGTGTTAAAGGGCGTGTCTCCGTAGGCCTGTTGCAGTGAGGGCAGGACAGACTTGGAGTAGAGATCCCACCACATGGCCAGGTAGTCAGGGGTGCACCTGGCGCAGTTCAGGGGGCAGGGAGTGACCTTTGACCTCCCCACTCTGAACATCATAGGAATAGTTCCACGGCTTCACCTTGCCCAGAAAGTGCACCACCTTAGCCTCATGGCCGTATCTGTGCAGAAGCAGCATGCAACAGGAGTGTGGAGGGTGAGAGGAAGAGAGAGAGATAAAGAGATAGAAGGGGAGAAGAGAGAGAGAGAGAGAGATAGGTTGAGATAAAGACATAGAGCACTATGAACTATAAACGTAATGTAATACTAGTTGCAAAATGTGTTGATTGTTGTTACGAATGGAAAATAACATGGTATATACCAAATTTGATCAATTTTGATTGTGATGATTGTTCCAAAGTGAATGCAGTTCATTCTGTTGCCCTCTGCTTTGACGATGTATGAAAGCATTGTCATGGAAACTAAGCACCCACTGAACTGACAGAAGGACAGATATAGAGATACAAAAAGACAGGGAGCAATGAGAGGGTAGAGTGTACATAGCTGCTCTATTTCGAGGCTGGTTGTGGTACAGTGTGTGTTGTATTTGCTCCATGTCTCAGCGGCTTCTTGTAATTCAACACCCAGACACACACACACACACACACCCTTTGAACTGACCTTGGATGAGCTTTACACCTATCCTAACACACACAAACACTGAGTATTTAAGTTTCACAGGGACAGCTACGACAAATCAGGACAGAAAGCCGGGCTAAACACGTGTGTGAGCGAAACCTGGATGCATCATGTGGCATGCGTGTGTATGTGTGTACTAACTGTTTGAAGGCTGGTAGGTAGGAGTAGATGGCGATACTGCTGAGGTTGTAGATGAAGGGCAGGTGTTTGGAAATGTCTGCCGTCGCCCAGGTGTTGAAGAAACTGTTGAGAACCCCCTGGTCTCCACCTGAAGATATGGACACACACACACACACACACACACACACACACACGTTTGTCATCTTTGTTGTGAGCATAGGGGAGTCACAGTCATGAAATAGACAAATAAAGGCTTTTTAACTTTTTCCACCACTAGTACAGTGCATCTTGGACATTCTTCAACTTTGATTTTGTAGTTTAACACTCACAACAGGAAACAGAGATCTTTGTATTTCTATATTCTACCTTGTCCTGTTTAGATCCAAACACGCTCACTACATCCCGGGTCCTGCAACATTACATCCACCCACTCGCATTCCCACGTGGACCATGGCCTTTCTGACATGTATAAATAGAAACTGTAGAAGAGCGTTGACAACAGACTCAGATACACACTATGATATAGTGGCAACAGGATGCAAAGGGTGTGGGCTGGTACTGTGACATGTTGCTGCTCAGATCTCTACCTCTCACATCACAACCAAAGCTGCCATCACACCCACAGTCTGTTCTCTTTGGTCCGAACCAGAGCGGTTGACATAATCTGTTTGGGAGTGTTGATCAGAAAAAAAACCAAAGTAATGATCTCACCGTCGAAGCTGCCGTTCTTACTGCAGAATGTGAGCAGTTTGTCGTGCGTCTCATTGGACGGTCTGAACACAAACACCCCGGAGTTGAAACAGTCTGGCCAACCAGGATCCGGCGCCGCAGATAGCTCCTCCCTCTCAAACAGCTCGTCTATGTTTGACAGCACCTGAATAGGACGAAAAGAAACATACTCACTTAGACACGTCGGGTTTCCTTCATCAATATTTCCACAAATCCAGAAATGTATGATATGTGAAACTCAATGCCATCTATTGTGCAGCTGAGATGGTTTTCATTGCATAATACAGGGTTCTTGCACATTTCCCATTTCAAAATTCCAGACTTTTCCAGACCAAAACCTCCAGACAGATCAGTTTACATATGCTGAGGGCCAGAGGTAAATTTGAAGAATGAATGCATTAGAAAAAATGTACAATAAGACATGTATTGGATGACCATGTTACTCAATAGCACAGAATTTACTGAGGCATCATGTTTCAACTTCATTACTGCGTAGGTAGAGAAATGTTGACTGACCCTGAGCCAGGGCTTGGCTTTCTTTCTGCCTCTCACTTTGCTCAAAGTGGACATGAAACAACCTCGTCCACGTTGCACAAAGAACTCTTTTGTGTCAAAGCCAAAAGAAAAATTCAAGAAAATATAAAAATCCAATGAGAGAAAAATCTAGTTTGCAAGTGTATTCGCCCCTTTACTTTAAATATAAAAGTACAGGAAGTCCACAATCAGTGGGCAATGAAACTCAATGAAGAAATTGGACAGAAAAAACTGAAAAGTGTCTGTACTTTTATCTAGCAAGAACAGTTACTATGATGTAAAGATAAAAAACGTTATAGCCTCTGTATGTCTACTGTTGTGTGGTCGGTTCCCCACCAGTGTGTCTGCGTCCATGAACACACACTTGCTGTAGTGTGTGAGAGTCCAGCAGTGCAGCTTGGTGAACGTTACTCCCAGATCTGGACGCTTCATCATGGCCAGATGAGCCGTGTCGCCGGAGTCCATGACATCTACCACACACACCTCGTCGTAGATGGCGCGCAACACGGCTCTGTAACACACCGCACACACACATAGCATGGTTTATTTTACACATTTTACACACACACACACACACACACACACACACACACACACACTACAGACATTTGGTATACAAGGTTTTCACCCGACAACAGCGACGTGTTTACCTGCAAGGTTCTGCAACATATGGTCCTATGAGGGCGACCAGTTTCTTGGTTGTGTTATGGTTGCGTAATGACTGGCCGAGAACTATCGCTCCCTTGGCATAGCTGTCGTTTGTGGCCAACGTCACAAATGCTTGGTCTGCTTGGGGACACACACACACACGCACACGCACACACACACACACACACACACACACACACACTTTAGGTGAGTTTACTCTCCATTACATCCTTACCCATGAAACCATTTTATCCATCTCAATGTGTCAGTAAGCAAAACCGTTGATCAACACCACATCACATTGAATGAACCAGAACCAATCGGTGACATTGACAGATAAAGACATTCCTGCCGCCTGAGGCTGTCATGTGCACGCTCTCACTGAAATCAATACAACTTTTCCACCCTGAACTTCACGCCAGCCATAAATTACAACCCTTCTCCACTTGGCTGCCAGAAGATGCGTGTATAAACCACCTATAGAACTGAAGGCCTACTGTGGGATGTTTGATGCAAATGCTTGTCTGATGAGTTCCACGAACAAACAACAGAAGGGGGCCACACTGGGTTTCCGCCCTGGGTGAAAGTAGGACCAGAATGCACGCTGAGCCCGAGCAGACAGATAGCATTCATCAAGCTGAATGTGTGTTGTCGGGGGCGTCCAGGAAACCTGATCGAGGAGGGAGTGTTGTGAGGTTGCTAGGGTCTGCTTCGAGGGACTATCAAACAACTTTATTGCCCAGGGGTCCAAGGTTTATTTCACCTACACCTTTAAAACATAAAACCCATATGGCCATATGAAGCTATATACACCACAGGGGTGACATATATTTTGAAATATGAGTAAATGCATGTATTAATAATACATTTTGGCAAGCTATTTTAAAATGTAAGACTTCACCTGTTATGTAACCTGTGAATTAACTGCATGTAGAACACATATGAAAGTGGCCATTTTGTAATGTATATATATATATATATATAATAATTAAAGATATGTATGTGTATAAGTTGTTATCTAAGTTTTTAAAATGTGTAATAATACACAGTATATTTTTGGGTAGGGCTGGATATCGTTTCGTAAATTCTCTGGTGAAATATTATTTCTGTCACTGTCTGTCTGACACTTTATGACAGTAATACGATGAGAGCAGTGTGGTACCATCGGCCTATCACAATGTTTGCAAGCGAAAAAGCGCAAGCACGGCGGATGGAGCGAAGTGCGCGGATCTCCACAAGGCCACAGACAGACAGTGTGGCGCACGTCCGCATCTAGCTGCCGCTGCATCAAGCAGCCAGAGAAAGCGACAACAAGACCGGAAGTCACTTTCAAAATAAAAGCATAAAGTTGCCACTTTTGAGGGGAAAAGATTAAGTGAAGCACTATTCAAACTAGGTTAGGACATCCACTGCTGCTAGTGCCTTTTTACATGAAAGAAAACGGTATGCGACAACAGGGCAGTCTTGAAAAGAGAGTGCATTCTAAAATTGAGAAAGGTTCAATCTTTTTGAGGTGCGGACATGACTTTTGTAAACCAACTAACCAATCACAACGAAGAAGAGGTGGTGTTTCACCTTAAGGGAAGCAATTTAAGCAGCTGACACTCTACCACAGGGGTAGGCAATCCTGTGCCACAGAGAGCATGCAGGTTTTCATTCCAACACTACAGCAGGTGATTTCACTGAGGCAGAAGTTTGATCAGTGTTTGATTGAAATGTAAACCTGCAGACTCTCGGTTCTCAGTGGCATTTACGACAACAACTAAAATGAAATAGCAGTGGAAAAGTTGGTAGTAGCGTGGCTGTCACAGTATGGAGAACGCTGTCTGTGTTGTTTCAAGCAGACTAGACTTTAGTTCTGTTTTCTGAGTAGTGTGAGTGCACTCTTCGTCTCACTGGGGGAGGTCCTGTAACACAAAGTCCAGAGTCTATTCATGCAGGGTGAAGAATCTCTGATTTCTCTCAAATTACTGCTCATAACAATATCACAATCTATACTTCCACTTAATAGGTACTACTGGTCCTACAATCTTCAATGTCAAAATATAATGTTTTATTACATTATTGAAATGTAAATTCAAGCTAGATTGCTATTATCACGAGTTTGCCTAAAACAGTAGGTATTTTTTTTACCTTCAAAACTTATTTTAAACCATTTAGAGCATGACTTGATTATTTGGGTGTACAGCATAACAAAATGGAGGACGTTTTGACTACAGATTCCTCTATAAATGTACGCTTCTTTTACAATTTGGTACTTTGTATTACTCAAGACACGTTGCAACACATGGGTTTAACTTTTTAACCGGAAGTGCTGTCTTCATTCTGGTGGGCTTGACACTGGTTCGACGCGCTGCTGCGGTAACTCCGGCTGCCATCAAATCAAACACACAATCTCCCAAAAAGGCCAAAACCACCACTTTACTAACAGTTTTAACACACTACTTTATGTGTCCTTAAGGGGAGAAAGCTGCGTGTTTCCTCTCGTGCGTCAGGGATATTTAATAGAAACGACATAAATTCGCGATATTATGAGGAGCGGAGACTTGCGCGGTGTCCCGATCGCCATGTCCGGTGTCAGTGTTTTTTTTTTTCCGGTGTAGGCAGTGCCTCGGTGTCTTACCCGACATGGTGCGTTGAGGAGAGTCCGCCCGGGGGTCGGGTGGTCTAATGGGGTAGTTTGAGGCTTTGCTGTGCGACGGGCAGAGGCTCAGCAGCTGGTAACAGTCCAACACAGGAATTAAGTCCCACATATTCCGGGTCATGTGACCAATGACAGCGCGCACGCCCCCTGCTCGCGTCTCTCTCTCTCGCCCTCTCGCTCTCTACTTGGTGTACAACTTCAGGTTATTGGTGAACTAGTAGGGTACTACTTCACAGGGATATATCAGAATATACTTCACAGCTTGTTTCAGGGTATTCGGGTACTAGTAGGCTTCTAGAAATACTTTGCTCTGAGTTAGTTAGTTTAAATGGATGGAGTTTGATATCCTGGGCCTGTACCATAATCAGACCTTACAGTTTAGTGTCAGAAACAAAAACTGGCACATCAGGTTATGGCACCTGTAAACTAGCCATCATCAGCCCTCATTTTAGTTGTGAGAGTCTCTGCTTTGGGTCGGGGCTTGTTGTCCATGCTCATACAGCTCCATCTAGTGGTGAGAAACTGCAAAGGGAAAAAAAAAAGGAAATTAAAGCTTCTGAAAGTCTGATAAAAAATTTAGAGCATTTCTCATTTTTACTTCAAGATAAGAGCACATTAGAGCAAGAAAGAAATGGGACAGAGAATGTGATTTAGGAGAGGAGGGCGGCGTGGGGTCACTTGCAGTATAGACCCTCTCTCTGTTGAAGTGGCGTCGACCCCCTCTCTCACCCTACCGAGGAAAAACTCTTTATGCACCTTGGACACTTATTCAGACCAGGGTGTGCTCACATTGGAGTTATACAGGGTGCTCTGTTTCATTCATACATTTATTGACCTTTTGGTAGATTAATCTTTGATTTGTCAAGATATTGTGTGGTGGTGTGCACACAGCAAAAAGGTCCTGGGTTCATTTCCTGGTCCTTTCCCCATGTTCGCATTGGTTTCCCCCCACAGTCTATGTCAGGTGAACTGGCATCTCTAAATTGCCAATAGGTGTGAATGTGAGTGTGCTTGTCTGTCTATGTGTTCACCCTGCCTTCTGCTCAATGCATGCTGGGATAGGCTCCAGCCCCCTGTGATCTGAATAGGAATAAGCAGGTGAAGAAACTGAAGGAATATTGAATGTCTCCCTGAATTGATGATTATATTATTATAACAATATTTTTATAGCAATTGTGTAAAAAAAAACCTCGACTCCTCAGGCCCTTACTGTTCTGCAAAGCTCATAAATGCTTTGATAATGTCTATGTTGCAAAGACGTTTTCCTACATCAACTTCAATTCAGTTAACTTCTTCAGCACTGGAATGACGTTTTGCAGGATGAAAGTGGAGACACTGGTTGAGGCATGGCTTTCCTATACATCTATCTGATGCATGAAACTTTAAAAGGAAATCCTCATTCACTCTCTCTCTGACTCTCTTTCCTTCTTGCTCTGCGCCTTTATTTATCCACCTTTTGTTGTTGATACTAAACTCTTTTAGAATGTTGGAGTGATTGTACCTTCATCATAAAAACTCTGATTGTGTGTAAACTCAGACAATTTGACCTATTTAATATAGTCAGGTGTGTGTGTGTGTGTGTGTGTGTGTGTTCTACGCTCTCTATTCACCTTCCTGCGCATGTGCTGTTAGTCGTGAGTGAATAATGTAGGAGGCTTATGAGAAAGTCTTTGCTTTTACACTGTGACCCCAACAACTGATCCTGGCTCAGGGGCCAAACCAAAACTCTGGCTGCAATAGTAAAGGCTGGAGGTGGAGCACTGGTCTCAGACCAGCGTTCAGGATTGAGAGAGTAACCGGAGAGCCCCTTCACGTCGCAGAGTGAAACTGGGCTGATCGGGTGTCGGAGGAGGAACAGATCTGATGGAGAGATGGAGTCTTCGGGCTGCGTGGTTTCAGACACAAACCTCAAAGATGACCTTGTAGACAACAGGTACAAGGCTGCCGGATCACATAGGACCATGTATGTTTGAGCCAAGAGGCAAAAAGTCTTGTGCAGTTTTGCGTCTTGGTTTAGGGAGATTATGGGACTGTGCATGAGTTTCTGAGGAGTGGCAAGGGTGAAAGGACAGAGGAGGGGAGGCGAGTAAGAGAAAGAGGTCAGGGAAAGGGGTTAAGGGTTAAGAGAAAACGGAGAGGAGTGAAGACGGGAAAAGGAGAATAAATAAAAAAGGAGGAAAAGGGCCCAAAACCGGATCTCAGCAAGCTGCTTTTCTACGCTGGACTGGACGCCTCAGCCCTGCTCTGGACTCTAAGCCCTTCAGCCTGCCGGGAGTGAATGTAAGCTCCTTACTTTGTTTCTGCATTACAGTTAGACTATTCTCACACACACAACTGAACCCCACTGTACAATGTATATCTTTATATATCTTTATATATCTTTATATGGCTACACCTAAACATACAGGTTCAACGACACTAAATTAAGAATGGCACCGAGAGCAAAGCTGAAGATTTTTAGAAAAAGGAAATGAAGAAGAGGAAAGAGAAAGGGTTGAGGTTTGGCAGACTTCAGAGCTATTGCTGTAAAGTTGGAGTAAAGAGTGTATGCAGTAAAGCGGTGCAGTTGTTGTGAAGTGGGGCAGTTTAATTGAAGTGATGCAGTTGGCTCCGTGCCTCGGGTTACAGGCCATTGTGTGGTAGCGAGGCAAGCTGTGCAGGAAAACACTGGCCTCATGTTTTAAACATCTTTGAAGGAAATGCAAAATGCACCCATAGACCACAAGAACACGCACGTGATGTTGCACAGATATGTGTGTGTATGTATGTGCGTGTGTGTGTGTGTGTGTGTGAGAGATCATCATACTTATAGGCTATAATAGATGACACAGCTGAGGTGTTAAATGTTAACTCTCAGACCACGCCTATCCCAGGGTCCAGGCAGGCCAAAGGTCTACTCTGTGCTTCTCCTGAGAGCTCGGCAGGACTCCTCTACCCAGCCCAGCCCTGCAGAAGGAGCCCCAGACCCAGAGAGGGACCGGCACTGAGGAGCTGGACAGGACAGGACTAACTGGCAACACACAGGCTCTTATGAAGGTAGGTGTCAATGAGGAGTCTAGGGTTTAGGGTCTAGGGTTTGTGCGTGTGTGTGTGTGTGTGTGTGTGTGTGTGTGTGTGTGTGTGTGTGTGTGTGTGTGTGTGTGTGTGTGTGTGTGTGTGTGTGTGTGTGTGTGCGTGCGTGTGTGTGTGTGTGTGCATATTTAGTGATTTGCTGATAGTTTTGTTTGTTAGTTGGTGGGGAGCTGAAATAAGTCAGTGCTCTGCTGTGGGAACAAAGTCACAAGGCCGCCCTGGACAGACTCCAGTACATAACCTGACACTTCTTATTGTGTTCCTGCCGTTGTCTTCATTTTATCTCTGCTAACTGTATATATACAGTTAATGCATTTACTGTCAGTGCTGCACTAAACTGAAGTCAAACTCCTTTTCGTGGACTGTGTAAATCTATGTCTGTGTGTGTGTGTGTGTGTGTGTGTGTGTCTGTGTGTGTGTGTGTGTGTGTGTGTGTGTGTGTGTATGTTCCAGGTACACTAAGTAGAAGCTATGGAGAACCACGTCACACAGATTTCCCGAGATGACCTGGACGATCTCAGAGAAGCATTTAATAAAATCGGTACGTATCATACCTGATATCACACCTGATACCGTACCGACACACACACACACACACACACACACACACACACATACACACATTCTTACTATTGTATTTGCAGGGATTTTTTTACACTTTTACAGCCAACTATAAAGTGTAACCCGTACATAAGGGCTTTATATTGGCAGGTTGTTGAGAGCATCATCATAAATGATTAAGTGGCAATACTGATAACATTGTAAATGTATCAAACATCCATTACTGTGTGTGATGTACAAACACTTGAGTGTTTGTCCCAATCACATGAAAGCCAATTTACCGTTCAATGATTTACAAAGATATTAACGTGGCATCATAAATTTCAAAAGATTCCTACATCAATGCGTGTGGGTGCGTTTGTTCCTCTGTCTTCAGACATTGATAACAGCGGCTTTGTGAGTGACTTTGAGCTTCAGGAGCTGTTCAGAGAGGCCAGTTTCTCTTTGCCGGGGTACAAGGTACGAGAGATCATTGAGACCTTCATTGCCGGAGACACCAACAAGGACGAGAAGATCAGCTTTGAGGAGTTTGTGTCTGTAAGTTCTGATACAATATTGAAGGTGTACTGTGTAATATTGATGTGTAATAGCTCCCCCTGGAGGTGCAAAGATGAAGAATCTATCCAAAAATCTAGACACACACACACACACACACACACAGCGCTGTATACACACCCCGTCACACAAGTCAGTTATGAGTTATATATTTATGATTTATGACTTAATAGTGTTACGAGAAACACGGTGCAAAGTGCAACACAGCTGAAAGTGAAACAGTAGTGGCTGGAGATCATTGGGTTGACCAAGAATGTGAACAATTACTGATGTGTGTTACAAGGCTTGTGCCAAAACACCAGATGATCATCATGAACAGAGCAGATGGGTGATAACGTTGTCTGTTAGCTAACTCTGCTCTCTGTACACATATTTACAGAACAGAATACAGAAACATAAAACTAAACCTAATCTAAGTCCTCAACTCATAATTTCTTAGAAAATCTTAGCCACAGATGAACAGTTTATAACCTGAGTCGCCTCCTGCTACTACAACGGTGCAGCACAGCAACAAACACAACGTTAGCCCGGTTAGCCCTGGATATAGTGGAAATACATGATGAACCAACTGCACAGCCCCACACGGCCTGGTTCTGAGTAATGGCAACTTGGGAGGCATAGAGGAGTTTTCTGTACACGAGCAGACGCACACACACATGCCAATCCATACGCACATTCACAGAGAGTAACACACACACACAACCTGTCCATGTTCAGATCTACCAACAGCTGAAGAGTAAGGAGTTCAGCGAGACGTTTAGGAGAACCATCGCGAGGAGAGATGGCATCTGCTCCTTCGGAGGAACATCAAGAAACTCCAGCGTGGGAACGCAGCACTCCTACTCTGGTGAGAGAGAAGCCTGGTTATATGCAGTGTGTGTGTGTGTGTGTGTGTGTGTGTGTGTGTGTGTGTGTGTGTGTGTATTTATGATCAGATAAACATCATATTTACACAGGACCAAATTTAATTTTGCCTGTGTGTATGAAAATTAATTAGATCATGTTTCCATGTGTAGGACCGGCATGATTGCCCTATTTTTAAACCCCATGGTCTAATGTGTGTGCGTGTGTGTGTGTGTGTGTTCTAGATGAGGAGAAAGTGGCATTTGTGAACTGGCTCAACAAAGCCTTGGTAAAAGACCCAGACTGCCAACATCTGCTGCCCATGAACCCTGATAATGACAGCCTCTTCACTTCTGTCCGAGATGGCATCCTGCTATGGTAACACACACACACACACACACACACACACACACACACACACACACACATACCTGTACATGTGCACACACATACATGCAACCTTCCTCACTGACTAACTCACTGCCTGACTCATTGACTCACAACTCACTCACTTACTGACTCAACCATTTACTGACTCACTCACTAACTGAGTCACTAACTCATTGTCACACTCACTTACTGACTCACTGACTCACTCGCTGACTCAGTGGCTCACTCGTTCAATGACTTATTCTCTTTTCAGTAAAATGATCAACCTGTCCCAGCCTGATACTATTGATGAAAGAGTCATCAACACTAAGAAATGCAGCACCTTCACTATGACCGTGAGTAATAGTTTCATTTTTCTTTTTATATGTTTAGCAAACGCTCTTATTCATACTGACTTGCATTAGCCACAACAATACTAAGAAATTAAGTTTATATGTCACCAACATTGTGAGCATCCACATAATAACGGATTCAGTGGAAAAATAGCAATGCTATGAAAGTAGCTTAAGTAAAAACACTCTTTCACCTACCTGGTCAAGAAAGGCTTGCTTTATAAATCAGGGCTTTATTATTATTTGTGGTGAGTGACCCCATATTGAGACCCCAACATTTAAAAGACAAGAAGACAACAACAGCTCTAACTACTGTATCCATAAAGGAGAAGATTGGCTAGCCAATAATGTTGGACTGTGCAAAAACAGCCTGTGACATATTAACCTTTTACTGCATACTTCTCCTCTTCCCGTATCTGCTTTATGCCTCTCTTGTTTCTGTCATTGAGGCTAATAAAAATACTTTTACTTTTACTTCGTAGGAAAATCTGGTCCTGGCCCTGAACTCTGCCTCGGCCATTGGATGTACGGTGGTGAACATTGATGCCCACGATCTCATGGCTGGGAAACCCCACTTGGTCCTGGGATTATTCTGGCAGATTATCAAGATTGGCCTCTTCGCTGATATAGAAATCAGCAGGAACGAAGGTCAGCGCACTCACAAACACACACAGTTGTGATCGCACACACACCTATCTAAGTGTGCACATAGTATACATATGCAAAAGTAAAATGTTGAATTTTCTGACATGAAAAGTGCAGTGCATAGTGCGTTTTGTTTTGTTTTGTTTTCCAATCTTTTTGTGTATTAATGAGCAAATTTAACAAAGGTGATAAGACAATTCTCTGTCACATTTTCCATTCCTATCAATACTCATCAAGCGGTGTACATGTTAAAGTTCTTGCAATAACAAGGCAGATTCCATCCCTGTTGCCATTCAACATCTATTAATTTGTGTATATCAGTATGTCAAATTGTATTAGTTTTATTGTTACACGGTTTAAATGCTGTTTCAGAGGCTTTTCCATCCCACTGAGAAGTCTATTAAACTGATGGTAAATAATGTACTTGTATGTGTCTCTAGCTCTGATTTGCCTACTGGAAGAGGGAGAAGAGCTGGACCATCTCATGGCTCTCTCCCCTGAGGAGCTGCTGCTTCGCTGGGTCAACTATCACCTACGCAATGCAGGAACGCAGCCAATCAGAAACTTCAGTGAAGACATCAAGGTGCCATGCAGAATACACACACATACACACACACACACACACACACACACGGAAACAAACACAGAGTGTAACCCCTCCCTGTGCTGTACTGCTGTAGGACTCGCGGGCCTATTTCTACCTGTTGGACCAGATCGCTCCCAAAGGAGAGGGAGACGATGAAATGAGTGTCAGCATTGATATGAGCGGCCTCAACGTGAGTCTATTTTTGTGAACAAACAAACTGATAAGTGAACAATGAGAATGAGGATATGGATGATTGTTTATTTTGTGATGTTTTTATGATTTTTCTTCCTGTTTCAATCGTCATATCTTATAGTTTTTCATCACGTTGTTCCTGTTTTATCACTGTGCATATACAAACTAAACTAACTAAAACTAAACCAAACAATGAGAAATTAATTACTGACCTTCCTACTGAAATCTGAAGCTGGATTTGATATGATTATGTGTATATCAAGTGTGTATTGTGTATATACGTGTGTGTAAAGGAGTCTGATTTGGAGCGGAGGGCTGAGCTGATGCTGTGCCAGGCAGCCAGGCTGGACTGCAGACAGTTTGTGTCTCCTCAAGATGTCACATCTGGAAACAACAAACTCAACTTGGCCTTCGTAGCCAATCTGTTCAACATGCACCCTGCTATGCAGAGGTCTCAGAGCAACGGCATGGACACTGAACTCATGGAGGGTGAGAGACACACACACACACACACACACACACACACTATCACTGGATGGGCTGCCCTGTGCAGAATTTCACAAAGAAGAAATTCACATGTATGGTTTCAGATGTAGTGTCACATGGTCTTAAGGCTGTTTTAGGGGCTTCTCCATCACACTAAAATAAATAAATAAATAAAGTTCAGGAGTAAAATGCTGACACATGCATGAACACAGTGCAGAATCTGTGCCATAGTGGGCGTATAGAGAGAACTGATGTAATTGTTAGTTACAGTGGGCAATAAAAACTCCAAGAAAAGGAGTGTTACTGAGTTTGACAGTTTATGACAGCCATACATTTACAGGAATGACAGGAATGGTATGTATAGCTGAAGAAAATCATTCCTGTCAGTTGATAGTAGCTACTGTATATGGGAACAGCTGTCAGAGATAACACGGGAAAGTGTCAGGTTACACGGTATATTGGCAGTATGTATATAGGCATTTACTTTATGACATTTGGTCGACAGTCTCTGGCAGTCAAGCCATGAAGCGACTGCTTGTGTCTTTCCAGGTCTCCTTGCAGGCGAGTCCAGAGAGGAGAAAACATTTCGGAACTGGATGAACTCCCTGGGCGTCTCTCCCTACGTCAATCACCTGTACAGGTATGGCTTCAGTTGTACATCGGCTTCCCAAATACCTACAAAATCTGTGAAATATGTTAAAGTTAAAGATCCCATGTTATAGGAATTCAAATGTATTTATACACATATATGATCACAGATGTTTAATGAAGACACTGTTAACATTTGATTTTATTTGAGGGGTTACATTTATTTCATTTTCAAAACGCCATCATTTTTGTACAGGCAGTTTCAGACCAACTCCAGTAAACACATTACAACTGGACTTTGGTCTTGATTGTCTCCCCTCAATAAATGATGACTAAAATTCTCCCAATCACACAAGTTTGCAGCATTTGAACTGACATACAGCCAATCAGGGTCCAGTATTGTGACTGTTGTGCTTGTGAGGACTTAGCCCCTCAGATTCATTCAATTTAGCTGATTCAATTCAACTTTTATCTGCAAAGTATCACAAAGAACATTGTACTTACCTTGTGTCATAGTATATGTGAAAACAAAATCATGAAAACTGAATAAAGTGGGACCTTTAAATGTACAATTTGTTCCAATTTATTGTTGGAATAGTACCTCCCAATCCAAAATGAATCATGTAAGTTTGTGTAAATAAAGTTTTCCTCCATTCTTTTTCAATAACTAATTGATTACAGTTGCCGTTGTTGTAATCCGCCCCTCATCAGGAACAGGGCCCTCGGCAGATTATTTACTGTCTGTTTGGATTTTGGTGACTTTCTCTGCTTGCATCTTTGTTTTTTACAGTGACCTGTGTGACGCGTCGGTGATTCTGCAGCTTTATGAGAAAATGAATGTGCCTGTGAACTGGAAGAAGGTCAACAAGCCCCCATACCCTGTCCTGGGAGCGAACATGAAGAAGGTACACACACACACACACACACACACATATAGACTCATGCAGACATGAGCCATATATGCACACATTTTATCACTTTCCCTTTTCTGTCACACAAGCACACACACATACGCCCACAAAGGAAACAAAAAGTTGAGGAGCATAAATAAAATTCAGTTTGAAATCTAAAAGAATATAACACAGTTTTTCCTACACGTGTGATAGCTGGAGAACTGTAACTATGCTGTGGGTCTGGGAAGGACTGAGGCTCGGTTCTCTCTGGTCGGCATCGGAGGAGAAAACCTGAACGAGGGGAACCCCATGCACACCCTGGCTCTGGTCTGGCAGCTGATGAGGAGGTACATACACCGGGGCTTGCCGGGGGGGATTTGAGTTTTGACATCCAATTCCTGAATTAGTTGCACTAGAAGACACTTCACCTCATCCTGGCCACAGACTAAATATATGTTCCTTCTTCATGGATCCTTGTACAGTGTCACTTACCCTTCATTCCCCTGTGTGATCTCTTTGGTCCGACTGCCAGGTACACAGTGCAGGTGTTGTCGGATCTGGGGGATGGAGAAAAGGTTGGAGATCAGATCATCCTCAGCTGGGTCAACTCCACCCTGAGCCAGGGACACAAGGACACACAGATCAGCAGCTTCAAGGTGTGTGTGTGTGTGTGTGTATGTATGGTGGGGGGATCAAATGAGATCTTCCAGTGCAGCAATCTTTGGTCATAATGATCCCAAAAGCACAAGCGATCAAGCACAAGTATGTGTGCAACATCTCTACTGACATACAGCATGTCCATTATGAATAGTCTGTGTGTGTGTGTGTGTGTGTGTGTGTGTGTGTGTGTGTGTGTGTGTTTGACCCTTTCTCTCTGTCCTCTTGCAGGACAAGATGATCAGCACCAGTCTGCCAGTAATCGACCTGATTGACACCTATTGCTCCCGGCGCCGTCAAGCGAGAGATGGTGACGCGAGGAGAGAGAGGAGTGCTGAGCGATGCAGACAAACTCAACAACGCCAAGTAAAAGACGAGTCCTTAACCTAAAACCCAACTTTGATAAAAAAAAAGAAAATCTCTCACAGTCTTGTCTTCCTTTCCACCTCTTTGTCTATCAATCATCTCCATCATCTACCGATCATCTCCTAACTTTCTTTCTTTCTTTCTTTTCTTTCTTCCTTCCTTCCTTTCCTTCCTTCCATCCTTTCTTCCTTCCTTCTACCCTTCCTTTCTTTCTTCATTCCTTCCTTCCTTCCACCCTTTCTTTCTTTCTTTTCTTTCTTCCTTCCTTCCTTCCACCCTTTCTTTCGTTCCTTCCTTCCTTCTACCCTTTTCATTCTTTTCTTCCTTCCTTCCACCCTTCCTTCCTTTCTTTCGTTCCTTCCTTCCACCCTTTCTTCTTTCCTTCCTTCCTATCTTTCCTTCCTCCCTCCCTCCCAGGTATGCAATCTCAGTGGCCCGTAAAATCGGAGCCCGTGTCTACGCGTTGCCTGATGACCTGGTGGAGGTGAAGCCCAAGATGGTGCTGACAGTGTTTGCCTGCCTCATGGGCCGCGGCCTGAAGAAGGCGACCCGCTGAACCGGACATGAACTAACCACCTGGGATGTCCCTATTCTGACGTGTTCCTTCCATCTTGTTCCTGTTATACAGCATTGGGATCTCATATTTATCAGTCCTACGCGTTTTCTCACCCTGGTAATTCCTTTTCTTTGAGATGAAGATCTTTCCTGTCAGCCATCATCATTTCGCTTGCTATGAACACCAGACAGAGGTGCTATGGTCAGAAAGGCACCTGTGTCATTCTTGGTTATTCTTTCCATGAAAACAATAGACGTACATCAAGTTGGAAGTAATGTCTCGTCGGCCGAGCCACTCCTTTTGTCTGTTATCTGTGATTTTGTAGGACAAGCTGCTAATTGTTCCTCGACCATATGATATTTAATAGCGAGTATTTTTACTCTGCCACGTGAGCAGAAAAGGAGAGAGGACAGAATTATATGAGCACTTCTTTCTGTAGCACCTCACGTCTGTAAATGTGCATTGGATTTTACTATTTAATTATTAAACATAATCTACTAAATACAATGAACAGCCTCTTGTGTTTTTTGTCTCTCCATGCTGACTCCCTCACTTGGTCCACAAAATCCATGTAACGTTCACAGTTAAGCCATGTATGTGCATGGTTTGAGATAATATGCACCTCCAAAAATGATCCCACATCTTTTATATGTGAGTAGAACTGACTGGCCCTGATGTAGTGAGGACGGAGACTGCCCATCAACTGCAAGGCCGAAGTTCAAGCCTCCATAACAGCAAGTTTCCACCCTTCCGAAGTGTCCTTGAACAAGACACACAGTCACTCTGAAATGGAGAGAGGCAGGCGAAGGGAAAGTTTCCTTTTGAGTCAATACAGTATCACAGTAAGTACAGCCAAGGGTGTAGGTTTCATCACAGTTTTGTGGGGATAGACACAAACTGACGACACTATTGATCAAACTCTAGGCAGCACATTACAGTGATGTACTGTGGGTGTAGTAGGAACCTAAATGCAACTCCATTTTTCCTCAGTTCATCTGCAAGATTGAAACAAAAGATACAAATTTAGAAAAGTATGCAGGCGTGAGAGAGAGTGAGGAGAAATTTGGTCAAGAGATGTTCCCTATGTTGTCCCCCTGTTCCCCTTAAGTCCACATGAGTACAACCATTGTAATCTCCTTTCCAGTTTCCACTTCTGCCTCATGAAGCTAGATGGCAGTGTCAGCTCAGTCAGTCTAGTGAGACGCTACAGGGGGTAAGATGATGCTCCAACCGACAACCAGCTCAGGATAGAAATGTGGGTCAAACCATGTTCAGTGTCAAAATCAAACACAATGCTCATTCAAGGTGTATTCAAATACATTAAGTTGTTAAACAAAAAGCCAAAACCTTTATTAGGAACAATACACAAATTACAAAAATATAATACACAGTACAAATACATCATACATACATACATAAAAAAGACACGGTATAACTACAAATATGGATATGAAGTCCTTGAGGGATCTCAAATGAGGAACTCTATTTGTAGAAGTGTCATTTGTAGTGAGTCTTATACCTTTAACGAAAGCAAAAGGTCCTCTTCCCGTAGTTAGCTTTCCACAGCCAAAAATCCAAAAGGTAAAAAGGCCTAGAAAGGTAGTTCAACTTAAAATACTCCGGTGGTTTAAAACTGAGTTTAAGGCATAGTTATTGGAGTTAAGGCATGATTCCCCCAGTGTTGGCAAATACTTTGTGGTTAGGATTAGTTTACTGAGGTACCAGATGGGTGGATTTTGCCACATGCAACAATACAATGAGTGCCAGAAAGTTCATACAATCAAGGGAAAGTACTTGAAAGTTAATATAATATACTTTTGTGTGATTGCCTACTTTCCTTAAACTACCTGAAACATCTTGCTGTAAACTCTCACTCATCAAATACTGGATAGTGCATCCAACAATTCTTCACAACTTTTTGACCAGAAGTATAGAAGAATGAGTTCAGACACTAAATTACATTATTTGTGCATCTTCCCTCATTGAGGTGTTTTGTCAAATGATTCAAAGGGTGTGTGTGCCACAAGTATGACTCCAGAGTAAACATATTTTCTTTAGTCTTTTCTTCATCTGGACACCTGCTCCTCCAACACCTCAATCCAAAATCATGGCCATTAATATGGAGTTGGTCCCCCCTTTGCTGCTATAACAGCCTCCACCCTACTGGGGATGCTTTCCACTAGATGTTGGAACATTGCTGCGGGGATTTGCTTCCATTCAGCCACAAGAGCATTAGTGAGTTCTGGCACTGATGTGGGGCGATTGGGCCTGGCTCGCAGTCGGCGCTCCAGCTCATCCCAAAGGTGCTCGATGGGGTTGAGGTCAGGGCTCTGAGCAGGCCAGTCAAGTTCTTCCACACCGATCTCGCCAAACCATTTCTGTATGGACCTCGCTTTGTGCATGGGGACATTGTCGTGCTGAAACAGGAAAGGGCCTTCCCCAAACTGTTGCCACAAAGTTGGAAGCACAGAATAGTCTAGAATGTCATTGTATGCTGCAGCGTTAAGACTTCCCTTCACTGGAACTAAGGGACCAAGCCCGAACCATGAAAAACAGCCCCAGACCATTATTCCTTCTCCACCTAAATTTACAGTTGGCACTATGCATTCGGGCAGGTAGCGTTCCCCTGGCATCCGCCAAACCCAGATTCGTCCGTCGGACTGCCAGATGGTGAAGCGAGAGCCATCACTCCAGAGGACGCGTTTCCACTTCTCCAGAGTCCAATGACAGCGAGCTTTACACCAGTCCAGCCGATGCTTGGCATTGCGCATGGTGATCCCAGGTTTGTGTGCGGCTGCTTGGCCACGGAAACCCATCTCACGAAGCTCGCGGCGGACAGTTCTCGTGCTGACATTGCTCCCAGAGGCAGTTTGCAATTCGGTAGTGAGTGTTGCAACCGAGGACAGGCGATTTGTACTCGCTACGCCCTTCAGCACTCTGCGGTCCTCTTCTGTGAGCTTGTGTGGCCTACCACTTCGCGGCTGAGGTGTTGTTGCTCCGAGACGTTTCCACTTCACAATAACAGCACTTACAGTTGACCGGGGCAGCTCGAGCAGGGCAGAAATCTGACGAACTGACTTGTCGCAAAGGTGGCATCCTATGACGATGCCACGTTGAAAGTCACTGAGCTCTTTACGACCCATTCTACTGGCAATGTTTGCAGGAATGAGTCCTAAACCGGAAATGGGTTAGTATTTTGCACTTCCGGTTCCCTCGTCTTGAAGTCATTTGGGTTTACAGTATTTTCCACAACACAAGCACGGCTGTGTGCTTGGGTTGAGTAAAACTATACTAATCCGCAAGGGGGGGCAGTTTCCAGTTCGATTTTCTCAAAGTAGACTGAGCCTTCGTTGTTGCCATATCAAAACAAAAACGTCATTTCGGAGCGAAGAAGACACGACAAGTCAGGAGGTGGTGTCGTAACTACCTGAAACATCCTGGATATATCTATTTTTGATGATGAGGATTTTTTGCTGATGAAGTTATTTAAATAGTAACACATCATCTGCTACAATAACAATGGAAGGTCTGGAAATGTCTGCAATGATACCCGCTCTTCAGGAACTTGCTAGGTGAGTAACTGGCTAAGCTAACTATTATTAACACATGTTGACACACTCAGCATATGCATGAAGCAGATTCAATTGCTTACTCTTTTATAATTAACTTGTAATACTCGGTGGAAACCTTTACTGCTACCCTGTTTCCCTAAATAACGTTACGTCGTTTCGGTCGTTGCAGTGCCAGCGCAGCCGAGTACAACCAGGTGGTGCAGAAACCCCGACAGATCCTCTGTCAGTTCATTGACAGGATCCTGACAGATGTGGATGTCGGTGAGTCAGGCATCAGCCCAGAGAGAGAGAGAGCTTCTTGTTGATGATCAGTTGAACCTTGAGCTATTCACACTTTACAGACTTTTTCTGTTACATGTTTGTTTTTACCGTGTCTCTATTACATGTTCATTGAATGTCGTAAGTCTTGGTTTATGTCTTAGATCGGCTGCCGTGTAAATCCAGCTTCCCTTTGAGAAAAGCTTATTCCAGTCTCATTTAATCTAATGTTCTTCCAGTTGCTCTGGGGCTGAGTAAGAAGACCACATCAGAGCCTGCCTGTGTGATGCTGCTGGACTTTGTGCAGCATATAATCAAATCCTCCTCTCTGATGTTCGCCAACCCTGCCTGCCAGCTTGCCAAGTACACAGACACCACACAGAGCTGCATTGGTGAGAGCTACTCCTCAATAAGTTGCAACACTCAAGATGAAAGTACAGTAAAATCTTTATTATCCACTGTGTGGTGATTGACACTTCTCTCTTCTCTTCTTTCTAGAGTTCAGTCGGTGGGTGGTGGGTCGGTTGCTACGAGTGGCAGCAGCTCCAGACTGTGATGCTATCCACGGGCCGGTCTCCGCTGTGCTTCGCTCTTTACTGCACACACTGAGAGTCAGAGCACCAGTCATCTTCAGCTGCCTCACTGAGGAGCTGATTGGGTTAGCCCAGGACCTCAGCGACATCCTCTACACCCATGTTACCACATTGGCAGGACCGGGACAAGCTTTGGCCATTCACACACAGAGCCAGTGGCCTGCAACACTTGAACGCTTTTCCATCTCCCCTACATGTGTCTCCACCTACCTCCCCCCCTCCCCCCTCCTTCTCTCCTCACCTGCTGCATTGGAGTCACTGGTTGCCGTGACGCTCGGTGTTCTGACTGACACCCTGAGGGGCGTGGTCTCCCAGCGTGATGTGGGAGTGGCCTGGGAAACAGCTTGCTCCATCCTGGCCAATGGCAACGGCAAGCTGAGGAAGATCTCCTTGGTGATGCTGAGGCGATTAGTGGAGCTGGAAGGATTTCCTGAGAGGCAAGGTCATGAGTTCTTCACGGCCTACCTTCAGTTGCTGGAAACACACTCTCACATACACACAGCACACACATGCATAGATGAGGAAAAGCCCTATGAAGGAGAGCTGCTAAACCTGACTCGCTGTGTGTTTCAGTCTTCTGGCGTCACTCACACACACACAGAGGGATTTGAGCCCATCCACTTGTCGCAGCTGTTTGAGTGTGTTTGTACTTTGGGAGGGGCAGGCCTCAGGTTGGGGTCAGAGGTCAGCGAATCACTCTGCCTGCTCTTCAGCTTCCTGCTATCTGTTGCCCCGGGTTACGAGGGTGCAGCTTTGATAAGGAGGCACAGAGTCACTGAGGTCTGCAGGACCCTTGCAAGCACTGTTGGAACAGAGAATCAGGCTGAGGTATGAGTATGTTCTGTTTATTTCTCTGCCTCTCTTTTACCCTGGGTGTGTGTCTCCCCCTCTCACACACTATTTCCTCCTCCCTCCTTCACAGTTAAGAGGTCTGTGATGTTTATGTTTTGCAGTGTGTGGTGGGGTTTCTCCAAGCTGCGCTGAAGACCGAGGTTGCTATGGCGATGCAGGAGTTAGGGGACGGAGAGACAGTTGCTAAAAGACCCTGCTTACCTGTCACCCCCTCAGTCAGCAAGACACCAAAAACGTCACCAGTGTGAGTTAAGAGTTACATACCCACGACTCAGTCTGTTATATAAGTGGTGCAGTCGTTAGTATATGTTGTGCATGCAGCAGCTAACTTAAACTTTCAGAATAACAGAAAAGCTTCGAAGAGAAACAAGATGTTCAGATCTGGTCAAAATGTATGCAGGTGCTCTTCACTCCATTTGTGCTTGAAGAACACTGCCCTCTTCCTGTTTAGTGTCGTAAAGCACCAGGTGGTACACAGTGTGAAAAGCAGTGTAGAGGCTGCCAATCTTCTCAGCGACGGTCTTGTTTTCTTACAGTAGTTGTATGAAAATTTGTAGTCCCAAATGAATGCAGTAATGATTTATTGATTATATATAGCACCGTCAACACAGCCTCACACCATCACACCTCTGATGTGTTTTTGTGCATCTGTGTGTCTGAAGGGAGGTGGACATGCGTGTGCGGAGCGAGGTTTGGGCTCTGGTGAACAGTCGACTGGAGGAGCTGCTGACCTTTCTGAACACTGACCCTGACGACCCCGAGACCCTCCAGACCCTCGCTGCGCTGGAGGGTCTGGCCCTCATCCTCCACCTGGCCGCCCTCTGCTCCTCTCCCACCAGGTACGTTTTTCTTTCTCTGCTATCAACAGCCTATAACAATTAATAACTTTGTTGGCTGTATCCTGCAATTAATAGCTGCCTCTTCATGTTACACTTCCGTCATTCTATCACCCTCTTTCTCTCTCCACTTCTCTCTTACTGTCACTTTGTCAGTTCATCTCCCCTCCTCTGGGTGTCTGCTGAGACTCTGGGCAGGACCCTGAAGAGCTGTCAGTCAATATTAGAAGGAGGGGCTAAACCTGTCTCAGACCACGCCCACATTCAGTCTGCTGTCCAGAACACTGTCAGGGTCCTTGACTCCATCCTCTACTTGACCAGTAAGAATACAAACACACAAAAGCAAACATCATACACACTCTGATGTATAAATATGAATGACTTCTCAATGACTGTTGGGCACACACTACAAAAGTTTGACCAGATATAGCTCTCCCACATGAAGTGTGTGTGTTTGTGTGTGTGTGTGAACAGTGAGCAGCCCGGGTGTGGAGGGGCTCCAGCGGCGTGTGTGTGCCCTGCTGTCTCTTCCCTGGGTGTGTGAGTGCAAGTCTGTCTCAGCCTATAAGAGCTCAGGATTCCCCTCCAGTTTGCCTGCCTTGGCTCAGAGACTGGACTCCTGCTACTGTGAGTATCCCTGCTGCATCACCCTGCTGATATCTTTATGTTGAATAGATGGTAACCTAATAGATGGGACCTAAATAGCTTCCTCATATAAGTTCAAAACAGTTTTCATAGTTGTTTTAATATGAATTTTTGTGCGTTTATTTGGGTTGACATTGGACTTGACCACCTCCTGCATGTCACATGTTAAATCTCACAGACACTGAAAGAGGTGTGTGTGTGTGTGTGTGTGTCTCCAGCACCCCAGCTCCAGGCAGAGTGTGTGTTGCTGCTGGCCCTGCTGTGTCAGGGTGTGTGTGAGATGTGGCGGGTGTGTGTGTTTTCCAAGGCACTGCAGAGTCAAGATGAGGTGGTGAGAGCTGCAGTGGTCAGGGCCTTCCCTCTACTGCTGCACCACCTGGGAAACACACACCACAACCTCATCAGTAATACGTTACTGTAAGTACACACACACGTACACAAACCTCATTTATCAATTCATCACTTTATTAATACTTCAAATCTGATAGGAATTTATCTGTGTGCTCAAGTTAACTAAACAAAAACATGATTGATTGAAATTATTTGAAAATGTAAAATACAATATATCAAGAGGCATACAGTATTATACCCATCAGAATAACACAATAAAATCATTTTTTTTCATTTCCATCCTTTCTTTTATGTAACAATCTTTTATTAATTGTCCTTGAACTCTCTTTTAATGTTTTACTTTTATGCTTCTTACTTTTCTTACATTGCTGTTGACCTTTTGTCTTTATTGTTTTTTTTAAAGTGCTCTCAGTAAAGATTATTATTATTATGGTGTTTATTGCCCGTCTGCAGGGCCACGCTGGAGGACAGTTCAGAGCAGGTGAAGAAGGAGCTTGCGAGGATCATTGGTCAGCTGACGTGTATCCTATCGGAGCTCTCCCAGCTCAGTGACAGTCACACACAGTCCACCCCTCTTCCCAAGATCCTCTGCTCCCGCCTCAGCCTTGCCACCGAGCATGCTGGGAAAGCGACGGCATCCCTTGGAGTGTCTGTTGTCAGGCCCTTCCTTCCACTGCTCAGACAACAAGCTCCTAGTAGTGTTAAACAAGGTATTTGTGTGGGTTTGTTCAGTGGGATGTGTTCTTCCAAAAAGACCAGGGTCAAGTGTCATTTGCACATTGTTCTTAATGTTGGTTCAACCTGCTAGTGCCAGATGGATACGACATCAGACAGTTCAGAGCTTTTATTATCATCAGGTTAAAGTGAACTAAGTAGAAAATAATATAAAAGTACACTAAACTGACTTTCAAATACTTTCTTCTCAGTTTTCTGTGCAGCACTCCCCTCTCACCTGCGACTCCAAACAGATTAAAACAAACATTATGAATTATTTGCACATACTATCTGACTCAGTTCTAGTCACAAAATATTGATTGTTTTCGTTGATATATTATATCACATACGTCTGTGTTTATTTTCACTGTCCCAGCTTTCGTAGAAGCCCTGCCTCACCTCTGCCAACATGTGAATCTGGCGGGTGGAGACAGCGACTCCAGAGCAGTTCTCTGTGCTCTGATTGGTCTAATGGAGGACCCAGATTCACAAGTCAGAATATGCTTCAGCCAATCAGTGCGCTTCCTGCTAGCAGAGCCCACCCTAAACCCTGACCATGGCCTTCTCAGTGAGGTGAGCAATGATACTTAATAATAATAAAATAAAACTTGAGTGATGAGTTGTATAATTACATCTGATGATGATGATGATGATGATGATGATGATGATGATGAGAGTGTTCCTCCTCTCCATTGCAGCTCCTGGTTGCACGTCTGAAGGAGGCGTTCACTAACGCCAAGCTCAACAGAGACGACGACCTGCGCAACACTCTCATCCTCACTACTGGAGAGATCGGCAGGTATAGATGCCCTTAACACTAGTTTACAAACGCATACACACACACACACACACACACACACACACTCAATAGAACAGTACATGTAATAACATAAACATTCAGGGTAGGTGGGGTGGAAAGTGCTGTATAAAAAACACTCTTTCATTTGTTTGTTCATACGCTCGTCTGTCTCCTCAGAGCGTCCCAGGGTAGTTTGGTGTCGTTCTCCCTGCTGAGGCTGCTCCACTGTCTGCTGTCCAAGTCCTCCCCAGTGTCTGTGGCTGCCTACACCGAGATCAGAGCCCTGGCCACCGCCAAAGGCCTTAAGCTGCAGACCCTCTTCAGCCAGTACAAGAACCCCATCTGTCAGGTATGATGTGTTTCAATTCAGAGTCAGAATGTGAACTAGATTACATTTTACTTGTCATGTACAGCACCAGGGGGTGTGTGTGGGGTTTTTCAGTTTTTTTTTTCTCAGGATTCAAGGTTTTTTTTGGACACATAAGTCTTGTTCATTTTGATTGGAGATTCCTGTTAAACGCTCAGACGTGATTTTACTGTCACTAGACACACAATCACAATGTAGTATTTCTCTGTAACAGTGTGTTTAAAAGTATGAATCAAAAGTCTGTACCCAAAATTGCTTGCAGGCTTGTTTCTGGTGATTCCCCACATGACAAAAGCACTAGTATGCACTAGTATTTTGGGTCTGTGTTTGAAGGATTGTAGAACCATTTGGCCCTGTGAAATTGTGTTAAGTGTCCCTCGCTATTAGTCAACCTTTTTCTTCTGCTCTGTGTTTAGTTCCTGGTGGAGTCGCTGCACTCGCGTCATGCATCGGCCCTGCGGAGCACGCCGGACCAGAGCAGCGAGTCAGCCAATCAGAGAGAGCTGGCCCTGGACATCCTGGCGCAGATCGCACACGCTTTTGACTTCCCAGACCTCCACCGCTTCCTGACTGTATGCACGGTCACACATGCAGCCACACTTAAACACACACATACACACACAGAATTTAAAAAATGTTTATGTGTGTGTGTGCATGTGTTTTCAAGCATGTTTGTCTATCCAGCGTACCCTCCAGGTGCTCCTGCCATACCTTGCAGCCAAGGCCAGCTCCACAGGCTCCGCCCTCATCCGCACCTTGGCGAATGAGCTGAAGGCCAACAGGAGAGAGATTCTGATCAACAACTTCAAGTACATCTTCAGCCATCTGGTCTGTTCCTGCACTAAGGAGGAGCTGGAGAGGGCCTTCCACTACCTACAGGTATTGTTATCATCATTTTAAAGATGGAGAACACCAGTCCGTCTCTTCCTCTGTAATAAGATTACAACTTACACTTGTACTGTGTCCCAGAGTGAGACAGAGATTGAACTGGGCTCTCTGCTGAGGCAAGACTTCCAGGGCCTTCACAATGAGCTGCTGCTACGTCTGGGAGAGCACTACCAACAGGTCTATACACACACACACACACACACACACACACACACACACAGCATTCTGTTCCCTACTTCTACTACGTCTTGTTCCCATCCTTACCAGAGTGTTTATTTGTGCTTGTAGGTGTTTAATGGCCTGGCCATCCTGGCCTCCTTTGCATCCAATGATGACCCGTACCAGGGTCCCCGGGACATCACCGCCCCAGAGCGCATGGTCGGTATCAGAGATGTATAGCAGTAGTACAGCAGCAGACATATTTTTGGTTCTGGTTAAATATCCACAACTTAGCTTGCAAAATAAATGTATACTACCATTGTTAATATTACATTACACTATTACTCTGTTTTGCCTTAGATTAATGGCGCTTGCATTGTTTTGTTTTTCAATTCACTCTTGTTTTGAATGCACTGAGGCTCATAGAGAAAAGCTTTTTAGTGCACTTGTGTAAAGTGGAGTGACCATAAAGTTAAATTGAATTGAAATTTCTACTGTGTTGGATTTCGCCAGAGGGTGCGTTACCTCACCTGAACCTATTCACCTATTCTATGCTATTATTCTCTGCTCTCTTTTATGTTTATACAGACCATATTTATTTTTTCTATTCTATTGAGTGGTAGATGATTTAAACAACAAATCAACAGACATATTTCCGTTATGTGATCCTCTTTTGTCCTTCGTCACCCTTTGCCAGGCGGACTATCTGCAGCCGAAGCTACTGGGCATCCTGGCCTTCTTCAACATGCAGCTGCTCAGTTCCAGCGCTGGGGAGAAGGACCGCAAGAAGTTGGTGGGTCGTCGTGTTAAAGATAGACTTAATAGACTTAAAGATAGATTTAGTGACTACATTGTATTATAGCATTGTATATACCACCTCATTGATCCAGTGGTAGGGGAAACAGTAGTATTGTTTATGGGTTCTTCTTATTTCCTGTGCAGGCCCTGACCAGTGCGATGGCTCTGATGCGACTGATGGGCTCCAAACACATCAGCTCCGTCAGGGTGAAGATGATGACCACGCTCCGCACCGGCCTCCGATACCGAGAGGACTTCCCTTTGCTCTGTTGCCAGTCAGTACACACACACACACACACACAAACACACATTTTACGTGTGAATGTGTGCATGTATTCAATCCTCCCTCTCCCACTGTTCTTAGGATGTGTTCTTGGTCAAATTGCCTTTCTTAATATGGGTAAAGTGCTTTATTTGAGTCCACCAATCAGATTAGTATACATAGGACTGAATAGTGCAAGGTTTTCCCAGTATTTGGACTACTTTACAATTACAGCACCGTCTCCCAATGACATCTGAGATTGAGCGATATCTTTCAGGCTGTCTTTGGTAGGCCGACTGTCAGCCAAATCCATACACACCAATGTCTTGAGTAGAATCCACACATATGAAATGAAAGTGACAGAAATGACAGTGTCAGTGTATTCTAAAACAAGGTGGGCAGAGCTTTTCAAGCGATAAAACACAGGAGGGATCGGGACAAATGATATTGTGGCTGTGATTTGGCTGCGTTGCCTCAGCTCCTGATTCCCTGTTTCTCACTTCCTACTTCCTGTGTGGACAGGACGTGGGAGTGTTTTGTGAGGAGCGTGGAGCCCGCCCACCTGGGCCCTCTGCTGAGTCATGTGATCGTAGCTCTCCTCCCCCTCATCCCTCTACAGCCCAAAGAAACCGCTGCCATCATCCGCTTCCTCATACTAGACAACAGGTAACACACACACAAATTCAAGAATTCCCATGTCTCAGGTATGCAGACAGATCGATGTAAAAGCTTAACCACATGACTGCAGTTTTCATGGTTTTCTCGCTTGAATTGAAAGTTTGAGTGTTTTGTGTGTTGAGTGTGTTTCTCTTGGGATCTTGAAACTTGCTAGAACACCATTGTATAAAAACAGTAGTGATATAACACGGCTGATCTCCCACAGGGAAGAGGTCCAGGACTACCTACATGAGATTTACTTTCTGCCAGACCACCCAGAGCTGAAAGACATCCACACTGTTCTGCAGGACTACAAGAAGGTCCGTATGCACAGTATGATGAACTTGGTGGTGGTGATGATGATGATGATGAAGAGCAAACTGAATGAGAGTGATGGTCACAAAAGTTATTGGTTGACAGTTATGGTGTTGAAGATGATCATGATGATGAAATTGAAATGTATCATCATAAAGGTGAGGTAGCACATCCAAAATTGGGGAAGAACATGAAGAGCGCTCTGATGAAATGGTTTTTTCTGCTGAAATGTTTTCTGGTCTGACCCAATAGAAAAGTGAAATGTGAGTATTGTAACCAGTCATTTTTCCTCAGTTTTGGATGTGCTGCTGTACCTGCACTCCTTTTTGAGTAATGATCATTTATCATTGGTCACTTTATGGTCCTTAATAGCTCAGTGGGTAGAGCAGGCACCTAACACTGCCAGTGTTGAGGGTTTGATGCCAAAAAAAAAATTCCTCGTGCTAAAAATGTCCTCACTTATCGCACTTTGGATAAAAACGTCCACCAAAAACGTCATGTTCTCCTGTCCAGCTGACGTCCAGCAGAAGTGACCTGGCCACAGCACTGCAGCTCTCTATGAGGGCTGTTCAGCACGAGAACGTTGACGTCAGAATCCACGCTCTGACCAGCCTGAGAGACATGATGCACAGCAAACAGGTACACACACACACACTCAGAGGTAGAGGCTATAGCTTAGTGACACTAAGTATGAAATACATCCCCTTCGTTAACTCTGGATTTTAGGGGGGGAGATGTGGGAAAGCTGTTCTTCCTCCCACAATCTCCCTTTGTGAATTTGTACAAACTTAGAGACTACTTATTTCTCTCTCAAAGTTACCGTTCTGTGTGTTGCCGCCTCCAGGAGTGGCTGCTGCGGCAGGTTTGTGCCAGCGAGGCGGTGGAGCCGGTCATTTCCAGCCTGGTGGCGGTGCTGCTGAACGGCTGCCAGGACTCGTCCCCAGAGGCCAGGCTCCTCTGCGGGGAGTGTCTGGGGGAGCTGGGGGCCGTGGACCCCGGACGCCTGGACCTGTCGCACACTCACACGCACGGCGACCGTAATACCTTTGTGGTACGGTATGCCTAGATCCAAGATGTACATTTTAAAAAAGGAACTGACTCATTCAGTTTCAAGCATTTTTAGTGTTGTTTATTTTCCCTACAAAGGTTAACTGAAGTGTACAGTTCACAAAATGGAGAAACATCAAACAAAAAGAAAACAATTCTGTATTTTGACAGAGTGGAGTTGATGATCCAAACTTCCCCTACGAACTGCTGACTGAACTGACCAGAACATTTCTGGCTTACGCCGATGACGTGAGAGCGCAGGACTCTGCTGCTTATGCAATGCAGGTACACACACACACCACACGCACACGCACATGCACATGCACACACACAAACACACACACACACACACACACAGAGGTTTACAAATGATCTGTCCATTTTGTGTGTGTCTATCTGTCTGTGTCCACATTAGGAGCTGCTGTCCGTCTTTGAGTGTCGTGAGGGTCGTACCGACTCACCAGGCCGCCGGCTGTGGAGGAGATTCCCAGAGCAGATCCAAGAGATCCTGGAACCTCACCTCAACAGCAGGTAAGGAGGTATACACACACACACACAGAGATTTTTACCCTGTCTCATACAATCTCACACAACATTCAGGCAGTGAAATCCATGAAGTGAACCTTTGTGTTTTTCTTCTTCCTTTCCTTCTGCCTACTTGCCACCATTTTTCCCATCTGCCCATATTTCCTCCATCCCTTCCTCCATCCCTCCTTCCCTCCCTGCAGGTATAAGAGCAGTCAGAAGCTGGTGAACTGGTCTAAACTGAAGAAGCCAGTGTATCTGAGCAACAGAGGCAGCAAGTTCAATGATTGGTCAGCCACTTGGGCCGGATACCTCATCAGCAAGGTCAGACGACTGAACACTGACTATTTGATATATTGGATACTTGCGTTTCATCCCCTAATAAGGACTTCATTCTTTTTGATATTTAACTGAATCACGGGTCGGTGCAGCAACTGGTTTTGTTGCGTTCCAGGTGAGGCATGAGCTGGCCAGCAAGGTGTTCACCTGCTGTAGTTTCATCATCAAACACGACTACAAGGTCACCATCTACCTGCTGCCTCATGTACTGCTCTACATGCTGCTGGGCTGCACGCCTACAGAGCAACAGGAGGTAAGGCTAGGTTTCCACACACACACACACACACACACACACACACACACACACTCACACAAAAAGCTAGTTTGAATGCTAGTTTGAATACTGGTTTAATGTCTATGCCCTCTAGGTAACGGCGGAGATGCTGGCCGTGCTGACGGAGGGTGATGCACGAGGAGGGGGGCGTGTCCAGGAGACGGCCTCCAGCCTATCACAGCTCAGCATTCAGACGGTGTTCAGCATGCTGGCTCACCTCACACAGTGGAGCCGCTACATTCTCTCCTCCAAACCCAAACACAGCGGTAAGAGACACACACACACACACAGACACACCCATCACACTAGTTATCTCTCTGTGGCTGGTGAAACACTGAGTGTAAAAGAATACTGTTAAAGTGATGGATGGATCCATTCATCAATCAAGATACAGGAAGATTTGTGTTTGCATTGTCATTAACATTTAATATGAAACATTTCAAAACTTCAAACTCAGATTAAACAAAAGCATCCCATATTCATGTTTCAAGTCTTTGTTCCCATAATACCTACCAGCTTTTCTCTCATATTTACGATTGAGTTTCAATATTGTTGTGTGCGCCGTGCCATCATTGTAAATAAGAATTGGTTGACTGCTTATTTGTTCACTAACCTGCATGATTTTTAAAAATGTTTGAATTAAAAACCATGGAAATGATTGTGTTTTTCCAGAGAGCGGGGAGTATCAGCGCGTGGTCGCCTTCCTGAAGGGTATCCCACAGGACGTGCTGGCCAAAGCCTCGCTGCGCTCCAAAGCGTACACACGGGCCCTCATGCACTTTGAAGCATACATCCTAGAAAACAAGGAGAATGTCCAGGACCATCTCACCTTCCTGCAGGTCTGATACCATGCAGTTGTTCATTTAAAGTTATCTTCTTTCCGGAAGTCACTTACTTTGTTTTAAAATTAATAAACTGGTTTAAGCTTTCGGGTAACCCTAACTTCCTAGTCTCTCTATTACAGTTGTTCCATTTTTAGTAATTTGACAGTAGAGATGGACAACAAGTGCCAAAATGAATTGGAAGATTTGGTTTACCAGCAATCTAAAGATGGTTTGGATGGGAATCCACACGTATATATCTTGTGCATCTACATAGAAAAAAAGAAATGTTCTTTAATGGTTCTTTGTTTAGGGTATATAGAATTGTTTTGACTCAAAGAAACTAAGAAAATAGAAAATCCTGGTGAATCAGAGTAAAAACGTGTAGTGTAAGTGTAGCTCTTAAAATGTAAAAAAAAAAAAAAAGAGTTAAAAATACTGTTGATTTGGGACATTTCATTCATTCTTAAAGTGTTGTTGTATCACCATAAAGGGTTCTGCTATGGTGCAAGTCTGCTACTATATAGAAGCCTTTTTGGTAAGAGTGTAGAGGATTAAACATGTCACTTTTATAAGAAGCGGGTTAGACATTGGCTGAGGTAAAGATGCGCCTGTCTAAACTCCGTTTTTTCGATTGGCTGCTGCAGACGGTGTACGCGGCGATGGACGAGCCTGACGGGGTGAGGGGGGTCAACGCCCTGAGGAGGGAGGAGCCGTCGCTACGGGAACAGATTCTGGAGCACGAGACCATCGGCCTGCTCCGAGACGCCACCGCCTGCTACGACCGCGCCATACAGCTGGAGTCGGACCAGGTACATGTTGATAATAGGAAGACTGCTAAACTGTACCGCGTTATTTCTCTCTTCCTATTTGTGTTTTCCTTTTTCCATTCTGTTTTACCCCTCGTTTAGTGAATCAGGGAAAGGTCACGTCTGACTTTCTGTTTATGAATTACTGCCACTACTACTATCATTACTGTCACCGGCTGACCATGAGATGAGTGATGATAATCAGCTGTTGTATCTCTGTCTCTTTTCCCACGTTCATTTCTGTCACTCTTTGTGTGTAGATTGGTCACTACCATGGGGTGATGACCTCTATGCTGGGCCTGGGACAGCTGTCCACTGTCATCACTCAGGTCAACGGAGTACTGGCCAACAAGTGAGACAACCACACACACACACACACACACACACACACACACACACACACACACACATACACATACACATACACATACACATACACACACACACACACACACACACAATTTAACTCGAGGAGGTTTTTAAGTGGAGGTTGGATCCATGTATTTACTGTTAGTTCTGCAGAACACTGACCTGTAGTTATCTGATGGTTTCTTCATTTCTTAATCACCAAGGATAATAAATCTACACATTTCTGTACATTTATTCTATTTGGCAATTACAGTGATTCTGATTCTGATGTAAATTTGATTTTACCATGTCAATAAAGCGCCATTGAATTGAACTTTATTGTGTATACGTTTAGGCCCCAGTGGAAATCGGAGCTGAACGCCTACAGAGTGGAGGCAGCCTGGAAGCTCAGTAAATGGGACCTGCTGGAGGATTATTTGAGTTCAGGTGAGCACATGCACACAGATGACCCTTTAAATCAAGACCCATTCAAGTCTGTTCAGATCAGTTCAACTTGTATTTGGTGCTCAGTTTCACTTAAATCTTAAATCAAACTAACCCTATTGTTTTGGAGGGGCGAGCACCTACGTAAGGTAATTAGTAAGTTGGAGTCCTTTCATTGCATTGTGTCTGCAGACCGCGAGTCCAGTACATGGGGTGTCCGTCTGGGCCAGATGCTGCTGGCTGCTAAGAAACAGGATGCAGAGACATTTTATGGGAAGCTGAAGCTGGTGAGGAAGGAACAGGTTGTTCCTCTGTCTGCCGCCAGCTACGAGTGTGGGACATACCAGAGAGGATACGAGTACATCGTCAGGTGGGTGTGTCTTCATCAATGTTCTTTGTCATTTGATGATTTCTATTGACGGACAGATTTATTTCTGTAACTTGTGAATCCAAAAGTGTGTGTGTGTGTGTGTGTGTGTGTGTTGTGTGTTGTGTGTTGTGTGTGTGTAGGCTCCATATGCTCAGTGAGTTGGAGCACACGTTCACTGAGCTGCAGAGGCAGAGAGAAGGCTCCTCCCCCAGGCTCAGCCAGCTGCCTCTCCATTGGTCAGAACGACTGGAGATGACCCAGAATTCCTTCAGGGCCAAGGAGCCAATCCTAGCCTTCCGTCGCGCCCTGCTCAGCCTCGGATCAGGGTAAGGATGTACACATGTGGGCACATAGCGACACACTATCAGGGGAGGACTTTGGATTGGGCTCCTTCCATACGTTGGTTTGCTTGTTCGTTCATTTGTTCATCCATCACATGCGGTATCTCAGCCACCACTGATCCAATTTTGGTGAAACCTAGAGGAATGGTGCATCTCACCATTGCATTTGGCAAAATGACAATGACTAGTCCGAGGGGACATTGTTCCTTTGCTTGTTCATTCATCCATGTGTACATTCATCCATGCACAATATCTCAAACACCACCGATTGGACTTTGATTAAACTCGGAGAAACCATTTTCAGTATTATACTGATTGCTGCTACAATTACAGATTAAAACACGATTGTTACTGATTGGCTGTGAGGGAGATTGCATCATTTCCTTATTGTAAATTGCTCTGGATAAGAGCATCAGCGAACAGCTAAAGTGTAAATCTAACACAATCAGCGATAACTTGTGGCACTACATGCCAAGGCTGTATAACAGATCCAGGCCCTGTGGTTGTGCTGCAGGCCCGGGTGTCAGGAGCTGGTAGGGGAGTGCTGGCTGCAGAGCACCCGAGTGGCCAGGAAGGCAGGACACCACCATACGGCCTTCAACGCTCTGCTCAACGGAGAGAACACACACTTGGCTGAGCTGCTCACAGAGAAGGCCAAGTGGCTCTGGTCCAAGGTACACAACTACTTTCTTTCAGATCAGTCAATCCAGGAAGTAGATCTTCAGAAAACTAAAAATAACAGAGTGAACCCTCTATAATTAACCAATGAATGAACAATGAACAGTTTTTTGATTTTTTTGAAGCAACTCCAATTCACTTTGGTTCAAAATTGAATTGTCCTGTGAGGGAAATTTCGTTTGCACACGTACTATACATACACATAACGATGCAGATACAAACTGTGTATATGTGGTCTCTTCTCAGGGAGATGTGCACCAGGCCCTGATTGTCCTCCAGAAGGGCGTGGCCCAGTGTTTCCCTGACGACCAGTCCGTGACCGACCCGCGTAGCCTGCAGACCAAAGGCAAGGCCATGCTGCTGGTGGGACGCTTCATGGAGGAGACGGCCAACTTCGAGTCCAACGCCATCATGAAGGCATACAAGGTACCAAACTGGATATTGGTAGATAAAATGTTAAACTGTGAGAGAAAAGAAATGTTTGAAGGTTACAGTTAACTTGAAGAAAGGATAGCACTTCCTATAAGCTTTGATCAAACATTGTCAGTCCTCCCTCAGTTTTCACAAAACATCAAAAAAACATCACACAACAGGCAACAAAATGAATGACAGGGTCAAAAATCTATTGAAATGTTTCCTGTCAACACTGATGTCCCTCTGTTTACCTTTCCAGTGTACATGTATCTATAAAGCACCAATATTGAGGCAACTCCTTGGTCACAATTGCCCATCAGGGTTGCCCAACAAGCTGCTCTGTTTATCACTGTCCTTAGAGTCTGTGTTGTGTTGTGTGTTTGCCAGGATGTGACCAACCTTTTGCCAGAGTGGGAGGATGGGAACTTCTACCTGGCCAAGTACTACGATAAAGTCATGCCCATGGTGACCGACAACAAGCTGGAGAAACAAGGAAACCTCATCCGATACATCGTCACATACTTTGGAAAGTAAGGGCAACTCCGTGTACGACATTCAATGTAAAATGTTTGGTGTTGTTTCACGTTCGGTGGGATTCTCATCGGTTCCCTTTGGAAACTAAGATGCTCGAGTTTTGTTTGTGTCAAAAACAGCTCACATGTGTTGATTGTAAAGGAAACAGAGCATCATAGTTTTGAATCTAGAACATTATTTATTGTTTTCTTGCCCTTCAAAGTGTCTATGGGGATCTTCAGTAACAGAATGCTACCCTCCCCATAGAATCATTAATGTTGTAATTAACCAACTAATGTACAAGCCAATTAACTGATCCCTCCCTCACCCTCACCCCCTCACCCCCACCCCCAGAGCTTTGCAGTTTGGAAACCAGTACATCTACCAGGCCATGCCTCGGATGCTGTCTCTCTGGCTGGACTTTGGAGCCAAGGTGTATGAGTGTGAGAAAGGTGGGTGGCCTAATAGGATGTGTAAGGTCAAAACATGATAGACAGTGACATATGGTCTACAGCTAAATCACTAGCAATGCTGCCAGTCTTTCTTTATGCCTGTTGGTGTTTAAAAAAAAATGTTTCTGTACATGTGATACATCGATAAAACGATCTAAATGATAACACTTCTGCAGCGGGGCGACCAGACAGACAGCTGCGCTTGGAGCTGGCTAAAATCAACACGGCGGTGAGCGAGCACTGTGCCAGCCTGGCGCCATACCAGTTCCTGACCGCCTTCTCCCAGCTCATCTCCAGGGTTTGCCACTCCAGCGACGAGGTCTTCACCGTCCTCATGACCATCGTGGCCAAGGTCCTCCTGGCGTACCCTCAACAGGCTATGTGGCTCATGACGGCTGTCTCCAAGGTGTGTGTGGGGAAGGGGCGGGGCAACTTAGTCCTGTTTCTTGTTTCCTTCTTGTTCCCTTCACAAACGGTTTAAAGCTGTGATAGGCAACTTTGTGTGTGTGCGTGTGTGTGTGTGTGTGTGTACGCTGGCTTATGTGTGCATGCTTATTTCTTTATCTTCTCCTACGATCTCTGTCATTTCACAAACCGTTCAACTGCCCATATAAAACTAACAAATTCCATTTTTATTGCGCTGCCGGAGACAAGAATTATTTGTGCAATCATTATAAAGTCTGGCCTGCATAGCTTCACAGGCCTATTGAATGGCATTTGTATAAAATCTGTGTGTGTGTGTGTTTGTTTGTTTCAGTCGTCCTACCCCATGCGTATGAGCCGTTGTAATGAGATCCTTAAGAAAGCCATCAGTCTTAAGGAGTCTTTGGGGAAGTTCATCGGAGACGCTAACAGGCTGACTGACAAGCTGCTGGAGCTCTGCAACAAGCCGGTACAGAGCCACACACACACACACACACACACACACACAGTTTCCAATTTCATTACACATGGTGAAAAACATTATTTTTCTTCAGAGAATGAATGTTCCTGTTATTTCACCTTGATGAAAGCTATCTTGTTTAATTATTAAAGTTTATTTCATTCATTTAATTAAGTGCTGCTGAATGAGAATCAATACTCAAGTTAAGCTTAATGAGTAACTGTGTGCTTGTCTTTCTTGAGGCGTGCACTCACCCCTTCTCTTTCACACTATTGGTAGATTACATTCAGTTAGATTAAATTGAACTTGAATGATCCCTGTGGGGACATTTGGCTGTTGTAGCAACAAGCAGTCACATGAAAGAAAAATATCTAGATCTAGATAAGACTAGAGTAACTGGCGGTAATATAAACCCAACTACCCAACTAACAATTGGAACTGTGTGTGTCTTCCAGGTGGATGGTAACAGCACCACCCTCAGTATGAGTATCCACTTCAAGCAGCTGAAACGTCTGGTGGAGGAGCCGACCTTCAGCCAGATCCTGATCCCCCTGCAGTCGGTCCTGATCCCCACGCTGCCCTCTACAGGCGGGGCAAACACACAGCACGACGCCTTCCCCGGACACTGGGCCTACCTCGCTGGCTTCGAAGACTCCGTAAGAGATGGAGAACGAGGGTGTTTCACCAAGCAGATCTTTAATTTTTGTTTTTATTGTCACCAGATCCACTGTTTTTTGGGTGGTATGGTGCCTAGTGGCAAGAGAGAATGTCTTATAGCCAGAAGGTCCAAGTTCGATCCCCCTGATCCATACCCTATCCTGTGTGTGTGTGTGTGTGTAGGTGGAAATCCTGGCATCTTTACAGAAGCCTAAGAAGATCAGTCTGAGGGGTTCTGATGGGCGGAGCTACACCATGATGTGTAAACCTAAAGACGACCTGAGGAAGGATTGCAGACTCATGGAGTTCAACTGCCTCATCAACAAGGTGTGTTTGAGTGTCTTTTGTCATCGTTGTACTCTGAACAATGAATGAAATGAGTCATACTTGTGTGTCTGTGTGTTTAGTGCCTGCGGAAAGATGCTGAGTCGAGGCGGAGGGAGCTGCATATTCGGACCTACGCTGTAATTCCCCTGAACGAGGAGTGTGGCATCATCGAATGGGTCAACAACACCGCTGGACTACGACACATTCTCACCAAGCTCTACAAAGAGAGAGGTATACCCACACACACACACACACACACACACACACACAATCACAATATCTCAAACCAAGCCCTAGAATTAGAGCGGTAGACATAAACTACGACAATAACTCTTACCAAACTAAATATTGTGGCATCATTTTGTATGTCTGTGTGTCTGTGTCTGTGTGTGTGTGTGTGTGTTCCAGGTATCTGCCTAACAGGTAAGGAGCTGAGGAAGCTGATTCTTCCTAAGACGGCTCCCTTTGAGGAGAAGCTACGGATCCATAAGGAGGTGCTGTGTGCTCGACACCCCCCTGTCTTCCACGAGTGGTTCCTGCGGACCTTCCCTGACCCCACATCATGGTACGACCCAATCCAAAGATCAGTCACAATCACAAGGACCACTTGTAGCTAATCTAAGTGTGTGTGTGTGTGTGTGTGTGTGTGTGTGTGCAGGTACAGCAGTCGCTCTGCGTACTGCCGCTCCACTGCTGTGATGTCCATGGTGGGCTACATCCTGGGTCTGGGAGATCGTCACGGAGAGAACATCCTTTTTGACTCGTTCACCGGGGAATGTGTTCACGTCGACTTCAACTGCCTCTTTAACAAGGTCTATACGTACATTTAGATTTTTATTCATCCATCCAAAAAGTTTTAAAAAAATGTAAAAATCATTTTGCTTGTTCTTTTATTGACCGGGGTCATACCCAACTGAGATATCCACCATTAGGAAAATCTAACACCCTCTCTGAGAAAAAGACTTACATGACGGTCATAAGTCACAATGGAATCTAATTTAAGTTATAAGCCATTTTAAGAGTAGTTTGGAAAGTCGGAATATTATTGAGGAAGGGGTCGCCAATATTTTTTAATTACTGAGTCATGAATTACAGGTATCAGTATTTATATCAAAATGGATATTCAGCATTATTGACATAAAAGTTTCACTTGTTTTTCTCTCTCTATTTTGCTCTGTATCCCTATCACGCTCCTTCCGTCCCTCTCCACTAGGGGGAGACATTTGACGTACCGGAGGTCGTTCCCTTCCGTCTGACCCAGAACATGGTCCATGCCATGGGACCCATGGGCACCGAGGGCCTGTTCAGACAGGCCTGTGAGGTCACACTGAGACTGATACGGGACCAGAGAGAGCCCCTCATGAGGTACACACACACACACACACACACACGCTGTCTCGGGTGTATCAAATAACCCTGTAAGGCCTTGTTTCATACTCGGTGAGCCAAGATATACAATGTCTCTGGGTCCCCTCAGAAAAAGAACACCTAGTATGTTGATGATGTGTGTATGTGAATGAGCCTAAATGAACTAAATGAACTAATTCAACTGATTCTGGGCGTTCTGAGGTTTAAGTCTGTACTTAAAGGAATGGATTTCACATTCCTCCTTTTGTCTTCATAACTATCATTAGAAAAAGTGCTTGTATTTGTTTTTTCCCCCCCAGTGTTCTTAAGACTTTCCTTCATGACCCTCTGGTGGAGTGGAGCAAACAAGGCAAGGGACTTTCTAAAGCCCAGGTCAACGAGACAGGAGAGATAGTCAATGAAAAGGTGGGCATGTGCATAAACACACATACACATACATACAGAAAGATGTGGAAGGGGCAAGTTAAAACACAAAATTATTAGTACAGTATTATTGTTGTTACCACCTACATCTTCCTCTTTCTCCTCTCCCCTCTTCCTCCTCCCCTCCCCTCTCTTCTGTCTCCCTCCCTCCATCTCTGCCAGGCTAAAACCCATGTGTGCGACATCGAGCAGCGTCTGCAGGGAGTCATAAAGAGCAGGAATAAAGTGCTGGGTCTTCCTCTGTCCATCGAGGGTCACGTCCACTACCTCATACAGGAAGGCACTGACGACAAACTACTATGTCAGATGTATCTGGGATGGGGGCCCTACCTGTAACACACATACCGCATAGGATAACAAACCGAGTACCAGAGAATTTAGTCCATCACATGAAAGTATTTTAAAAATTTAGGATATTATTCTCATCTGAGTTGTCCTGATATTGTAAAACCTACTCATCTGTTGCTCCAAGCAAGTTAAAAAATGCTAACAATTGTTTTCACTATTTGACCCAGATCTGGTGTGCATGAACAACTTGACTTTAAAGAATTTTATGTACAATAATGCTGCTTTTGTTGTTCTTTGTTGTTATTTCTGGTGCCATCATTGGTTTATATTTTTATATTCTCTGGAAATGGAGGATCTTTGTGGCATTGCTGTAAATTCCCTTGTAATAAATGTTGTTTTTTTGCAAATATGAGTTTTTGTTTGTATATCTGTTTATAGAAGTGTGTCCTTTTAATCTCTTAACCCTGTTTAGATTTACTGTAGGAGTCAGTCTGTCAAATGGCTGTTTTAATCCCTTCTCTCTGGCTCTCTTGCACGTGGCCAAAGGTCCAATCAGCTCACCTTTCTCACACAAGCACCAGTTACAGCCAAGTGTTTGCTTGTGAAAGCCTTAAGAGGAAAGGAGACTGGGTGAGGATAACAATGCTAAGTGATAGTATTTTCATACTGTCAAGTTTTTTCTTTTGTTTCTGACTAGTCATGAGTTCAGACACTCAGAGAGTCACTGTATTTTTGATCATTGTTATCCTCCTTTTCATCAATGCTTGGCTGTTTTTACAGCTTGTCTCCAGATAGGAGTGAAGAGGGGAGGAGAGGCAGTGAAGAGGGGAGGAGAGGGTTAAGGGTGTCCTTTAATACTCTTCAAATCAAGAGGAGTTTTCCAAACAAGCTTGGGTATGAGGCGTTTTCATGCAGTTTTGAGTACTTTTGTGACACATTTAGGAGATTAAATGCGGTGGTACTGCAGGATTATCCTTGCGTCAAGGCGTCTCACTGTGAAGAAACTACAAGATTACCAGCCTGTGAAAAGACTGGATATCACACATTTAACGGCTGGATTTCACCTTTGTTTGTTCTGTCGTCGTAGATGTGCACAAACCTAACTCATACAATCGGACAAGAGGGTATGTCTATGGGTAAAACAGCTCTGTAGCCCCAAATCTCGCAAATACACTAGACTCTCGCGTTACTACAACATGGAACCAAAACAAACAGGTGGAACATTTTTTTTTTACACTTCTCGCGCTCAACTCTCATTGGCCGCTGACCGTTCAGATTTGTGTCGTTGACTCGCTGTCAAATGTAACGTTATTTGAAATAATGTGATGGTGCCAACTGTTTTGAAGCTAGACCGGGAGGCAAGACATTAAAGCCCTTAACCCTCACACGCTACAACATTATATACTATGAACGTCCGTTGCGTCCGATCTTGAAAGTCAAATCCGTGGCCGTAATCGGGCTAGTTTCGCTCCCAACGCCGAGAAGGACAGCAGCGCAGATCTGCAGAAGTAAACAAACCGAGCTGTGTCGTTAAGAGAGAGCACGCAGCATGGTTGGATGATAAAATGACTGCAACGGAGATGCCCGAGGCACCGAGTAGCCTTGTGATGCGAAGGATGGCAGTGGCGTCATCGTCTTTGGCTTGATGCTCACGGTAAACATTCGCGGACCATAATCTGGTTACAGATGAGCTGGCGGCTATGGCGAGGTTAGCTGGCTTTTCTAGGTTAACAGTCTTGGGTTGTTAACAGTCCGGTTAACGTTGTCTCAGACCACCGGGACGACCCGCGACCTTGGGGACATCATGGATTTGACGAGGTTGGCTGTAGACACCGGTCAGCTCATCAACCGCGCTGTTCAGGTAAACTATTAGTAATAGTAATAGTAATATTTATTCAGCCATCACACATAATACAATAAATATAAACAGTATAAACAAAACAGTATAAACAAAATCAACAGTCTATGTATTAAGTAGTGACTGAACAGGCTAAGGCAGAAGCAAAATGCTTATCTATGCCTATCCTATATACTTCTCAATTTAAGCTACCCTCCAAAAATAAAATAAAACACATTCACACTTCTAACCCACAAAATAGCTTTATAAACCATTGTCTTGAAAACCAAAAGTGAATTACTTCTTAGATTTAAATCAGCAATAAAAGATCATTCACACTTATAACTCTCAAAAATAGCTTTGTACACCATTCTTTTGAAAACCAAAAGCGAATTACACATTCTTAAATTTACATTAGCATTGTTCCATAATTTAACCCCAACAATAGAAATACATCTCCTTTTAATCCCTTTTTTAGCTTTTTGTACAGTAAACTTACAAATACCTCTCATCTCATATTTGCTCTCCCGTATTGAAAAAAACCTTTGTACACAGTCTGGAAGTGACTTTGATTTTGCTCTGAACATTATTTGCATTATTTTATAATATACCAAATCATGAAATTTCATAGCATGGGAATTTATAAACAGTGGATTAGTGTTATCATAGTAACCAGCCTTATTAATAATACGTATGGCTCGTTTTTGTAGTAAAACTATTGCATTTATAGTCGTTTTAAAGGTCGATCCCCACAATTCCACACAGTACGATATGTAAGGAAGTATAAGTGAGCAATAGATTATATACAAGGCCCTAGATTTATACAGGATTGCTACTGACTTTGAAACTTTTCCCTTGATACAATCTACAGTACAATCTGAATACTAACTTACTACCTTACCGAGTGTAAAACTAAGCTAGTCGAGGCTATAAACTATCCTGTCTGTTCTGACATCACTGTAAATCAGACAGTTGTAACACAAATAACGCATTTGTTCGAGAAATCTTTCATTACTTAATCGAAAGTAATTCAATGTTATTCTATAATCTCGTTCTAGTACACGGGGGAGACTCTGGGCCAGGCGGAGAGGACAGAGTTGGACAGCGGACTGGAGGAGCTCCTGGCCCGGGCAGAAGCCACCAAGACCTGGACGGACCAGATCGTCTCCCAGACCGAGGCTCTACTGCAGCCCAACCCCGGTCAGGGACTCTCATTACTCTCCAGAAATAACGTTACATCTTCTGCGTGCCCTTCTGTTTGCTTTGACTGTAATTGCTCTGGTCAGATGAATAGGAACGACCGTGCTTTCTCCTCTATCAATCCAATTACCTCATCTAATGGATTATGAGTGGATATGGTCTGTAATTCATTAAACAAGAGGGGCCATTAGGCTGTCAGAAGTACTAACCACTCACAGGCATATTCTCCAGCCAGGACATATATGCATGTCATGCCTTGTTTATCTGACGACCAAGGCCTTTTATTCTCTCCAGAGGATAATCTGTGTTTACCTATATGGGTTTATTATGACAAGGACAGACAAATCCACACTGTTGCAAGAAATTGGCCACTGTCTTGTATCACAGTATTTGACTTAATGTTTAATTTTCAATGCCTTTGGCACTGTTGGTATCGGGAGTGGGACTAGCAGCACTTCGCCTGCAAGAAGTCTTCCCAAACCGACCTGCGGCCTATCTTAAATAGTTTATTGTGAGGTATTTGTTTTGCTTGATGCTGTAAGTATACCTAGGTCAATCTTGAAAAAGTGATTTCTATGATGTTAATGGCACTTTCTGAGTATATATAAAAAACCAGAGGAAATTGTCAGTGTGTTTTAAGAAGAATGATGCCTGAACCTGATTTGACCTCTCTTTGACCCCTAAATGGTAGGAGCCCGGTTAGAGGACCGGCTGTATGAGCACCTGGATTGGAGCGCCCCACCACGGCAACGTGTCCATGAAGTGCTGGGAGACCATATGATCCAGGCGGGGCTCGAGATGGGGCCTAACACACCCTATGGTGAGTGTACAGAGTCTGTGGATGATTTCAATTTGGAATGAAGATGACTTTTTTTCATGGAGACAGTGCTATGACTGAGTTCCTACGGCCATGGCTAACCCTAACCCTAACCTGAAAAATCCCAAATCCGAAGTTATAGCCAGCTGGGACATTCAGATCACCTATTTAACATTAGAAAAAATGACATTTGCAGCAAATATTGGTCTTGGAAATTGTGCTATATGTTATGGAATTGTCATGGAATTTGATCAGCAAAAAGGTGTAGAAACCCTGCTGATCCATTGTATGGACCCAATTCATTGTATGATATCTTCATATGAGTGTTTTAACAGTGGCTTGGGACTCAAAATTGTTTAGATTGTGGGCCTGCCTTTGGTGGGTCTCCATGTGAACACAGTATTTCTCAAGAAGTCACTTGAGTCTCAAGAGACTGTAGCTCGTTCCACACTATTCCTCAGTGTATATCCTTTTAAACGGCAGTGTGTTTGTGTTCAGGGACTGCCCTACTCAGGAGTGGAGACGCTCAGAGGCAGATCAGCGAGGCAGAGAGGAAGTTTGCCGAAAGCACCAAGATCCACTTCTTCACTCCCCTCCGGAGCTTCACCGAGGGGGAATACAGAGCCATACAGGTAACACACACACCACCTGGTCCTGGTCCCGATGGTGTTTTTTGGATGTTAAATGCTCAGATCCCCCTCCTCCTCTTTCTCCCTTTCTCTGTCAGTTCTTTCTCTTATTCACATACAGTTCATTGTTTGTAAATGGTTTGTACTATCAAATGGTTTTTATACCTCTCTTCCCATTTCTCTCTCTCTCTCTCTCTCAGTACATCTTTCATTCATGTACATTTGGTAGTTTGTGAATGGTTTGTATACCTACCATATTTGTGTGTGTGTAGGATGAGCGCAGGGTGTTGGTAAATAAGCGTTTGGACTTGGACATTGCCAAGACCAGGCTGAGGAGAGCCCACGAGGCTGACGCAGAGGCCAGAGTGAGTTACCGTGACAATATTTTAGTCGTGGATCTTGATCTTGATGGATTTAGAAAACTAGTGTGCAACTAAATTTAGTTTCCTTTAACGCATTTATCATGCATGAATCATAACAGAAATACATCTTTCCATTTATCCTATCTTACATATTTCATCCTCCTTCTCTGTCAGAACCTGAATGGAAACCCGCTGGGAGACGACTATGTGGCTCATTTCTCCTACATGTTCAGCTTCCTACGTGTTAAATGGCTGAAGGTCAGTGTCTCTCTCTCTTTCTCTCTTTCTCACACTCTGACAAACACACTCTCTCTTTCGCTCTCAAACTATCTCAACCTGCATTTTGCTTACTGGGTAATTCGCCTGCCCTTCTCTGTCTTTCTCATACAATCAGATGTGGGCTCAGGAAATCTCTCAGGTGAGTTCATGTTTACAGGATCTGATGTAAATATGCCCTTTTGCCATAACCCAAGATGACCACGTGAACAGAAACACTGGCAGCAGTTAAAAAGAGGATTGAGTAATATATTGAGATTAATATTGTCATTATTATTTTTGATATTATTGGTGATTAGTTAATTTAGATATATAAGCAGTCCAGGGATTCAGAAACAAAGCTGGTGATACATATAATGGGTAAGAGCATTGTGTGTGTGTGTGTGTGTGTGTGTGTGTGTGTGTGTGTGTGTGTGTGTGTGTGTGTGTGTGTGTGTGTGTGTCTCTCTATAGGCAGAGATGGAGCTGAGGATCTGTCAGAGTCTGTTTGATCGACAGTCAGAAATTACAAGACGGCTTCTGGAAGGAATCGGCACCACCCATGTATGTATAAACACACACACACACACACACACACAGATGGATAGATCGTATTTTGGAGCCAAACTCTTTATATTGTGCCATCTGCCATCTGTCTTGTTTGTGTCAGACCAACCACATGCGGAGCCTGACTGACTTTGTGGAGGCTCAGACCTGTTACTATGCCCAGTGCCACCAGCATGCACAGGAGCTTCACAAACAGCTTGCCTGGTCTGTATGTCTACCTTGTAACACAAAATATAGACATTAAAAGGCCTGAAAAAGAGTTTTCTCATTGCTGCCAATGCCTTTTTTCAAAACACTACCATGGGTTTTAATTTGGTTTCATATGCCTGCCAGGGCTATGGAGCTGAATTGGCATATAAAGTATCAATTGAAGTAAAAATCTTTGAGGTTTTCACACAGCACAGTCCAGCTGCAAGCGTGCACTCAAAATAAATGATTGTTGGTAATGACTACAGCATTTATTAGACTCTTCACTTCAGGAAAAAGGTTTTAAACAGTTTTTCCACATAAGGGTCACTTGGAAATTGACACGGCCAAGACCAGAAGACTAAGTCCAAGAAGTATGTCATTTGGGATCCAAACCATTATTTTTTATTTGAAACTATAACCCAGTTGGCAAAGCATCTCTGCTGGCAACAAGATGTAAAAATGTATCCCAGAAATATATTTTAGTCCTACAAAGGAAACAAGACTAGTGAGAATAGTTTTCCTCTTGGGCTTTGTGCAGGTTGACACCCTGGTATTACAAAACAACGAGAAATCATTAGTTTCTATTAAAACTAACTATCTATCTTGCCACCACAACAGACAGGCTTCACTCGCGCACCGAGAAGGAGGGTGATGCATTTGCTGGGACTAGGAAATGTGGGACAAAAAAAATTTAAATAATGGAAAATGCCTTTAGACTAAATTTTGTCATTTACAATAACAGCTTGGTTATGATTCTGTTTTGCCTTGCAGCATTCCTGCAGTCCTCTGCTCCAATAAGTGGCAGTCAGCAATCAACAATGCAGTTTATCAGCCATCGACTAGCAACCATGTAGCGAATGAGCCCATAGGGTTAAACCAAGTGACTCCAAGTCCCATAGTAATTCACCAACTTCCAGGCTTTCAACAGGCCCCACTGACTGCAAACTCACTGTCTGGAACTGAAAAGGAAACCATAGAGTCCTCTGTAACCACGCAACCACCTGACCAGACAAATAACAATAATAACAACAACAACACCTCCTCAGCTGACAGCCAGGCAGCCAGCTGGTCCTCAGCAGCTAATGGTGAAATCAGCCAGTCTGCTGCCACAGAACATTCATCAGGAACTTGGCTACCTGCAACCAACCAAGCAGACAATCACTTATCAGCTATTAATCCAACAGATCAGCTCCCAGTACCCAACAGACTAGCCAACCAACACCTGACAACCAGTGGAAGGGCTGTTGAGCCTCCAACATCCAATGAAACAACGAGCCAGTCACTGACATCCTGTGAAACAGTTAACCAACTGTTGGAAACCAATAGACCTTTCCTACCCTCAGAACTCAATGGAATTCCTAGCATAGCAAGCCCCAGACAGCCAATAACACGGCTAGCGAGCCCCAGACAGCCAATAACACGGCTAGCGAGCCCCAGACAGCCGATAGCATGGCTAGCCAGCCCCAGAAAGCCGATAGCATGGCTAATGAGCCCCAGACAGCCAATAGCATGGCTCGCGAGCCCCTGACAGCCAGTAGTATGGCTAGCGAGCCTCTGACAGCCAATAACACGGCTAGCGAGCCCCAGACAGACAATAGCATGACTAGCGAGCCCCAAACAACCAATAGCACGGCTAATGAGCCCCAGACAGCCAATAGCATTGCTAGTGAGTCCCTGACAACCAATAGCATGGCTAGTGAGTCCCTGACAACCAATAACACGGCTAGCGAGCCCCAGACAACCAATAGCATGGCTAGCGAGCCCCAGACAACCAATAGCATGGCTAGCGAGCCCCTGACAACCAATAACACGGCTAGACTGCTGAGCCCCTGACAACCAATGAAACAACTGCTGAGCCCCTGACAACCAATGAAACGACTGCTGAGCCCCCCAACAACTAATGAAACAGCAGGCGAACTGCCAGCCATCAACAGAGAAGACGTCAAGCATTCGTCAGCAGGCAGTCAGCCCTGAGGTTCAATAGAGACAAGTGTCTGGTGGAGGACTTGACACCAGGCCAATGCCAGCTAAGTTTGACTCAAAGCAGAGCCCCAGCTGCTGGGGAGCAGCTGAATTTGACTGTATTAAGGCTGTTGGGTCAACTAATTGTTGATGTTGTAGATCTGAAATCCAGACTGTAGTAGGAAGGAGTATATTCCAGCTGTGTGTTCTGTGGTACAGATGCGTTAGAAGCTGATAGGCTGCTTAATGTCATTAGCAAAAAAATAGTTTGATTATCCCATAGGGACGGTGATGTGAAGTCATGGTAAAAGTGGTTATTTTTCTAAAAATGACATAGTGCCACATTATTATTAGCCTTTAGCCATATTGGTATGTTTTTCATGTTGTGTGAAAATGATGAATGTTGAATATCACTCCCCTCTAGTGGCAGTAGAAGTAAAATCTACTTCCTCCTGGCCTCAGGCTGGGAGACGAGGCCTGACTGACTGATACTTTAGATGTAGCTAAATGGGAGAACTAATCAAGCTTTGTGCCAAGTGTGTCCGTGTGTGTGCATATGTGCATTCAGGTGTGAGTATCTGTGTGTTTATGTTCGTGTATCTGTGTGTATGTGTGCATAGATGCCTCTGTCAAAGTGTGTGTGTGTGTGTGTGTGTGTGTGTGTGTGTGTGTGTGTGTGTGTCAGTCAGTATCCCCCCCCTTGCTGTTTGGCCTTTTGGTTTAACAGCTTCCCCATGCTGAGGTCATTTTCCATATGAAACTGTGTCGGTTTTGTGTGTGTGGCTGAACGGGGTCTTTATGCTATAGCACAGTACGGTACAAAACATCAACCCCCTCACATACACACTCTACAAGGCAGAAGGTGTTACCCCCAGAACATCCAGCACACATGCACACATATATATATATACACACTCACAATACTTACCCTCACAAATCACATTTCCCCTTTCCCCTTAAGGCCCCACGAGGTGAAATGGGTAGATGTTTCCATACCCAGATGTTGTTAATTTTCTGTATGAGGGCAGCCCTGCTCTATACTGGGACCACTCTGGGGACCCTGAATGGAAACACACACATAAACGTACCACTGGGTTACTGATGTAATCACCACCTCCATGCTTTTGTCCAATACGTAAAGACTTGTGTGTTTGGATACATCCAGTATACGTCCAGTTGCTGCTAGTTTTAAACTGTATGTACATTCAGTCTAGTTGATGTCATGTATGATTCATCCGATGGTGAGTATGTGGAAATAAATATGCAAACAGTGTTAGACTTTCCAAATCAAGATCTTCTCATCCTTGAGGTATTTCTATTATTTCTTTTGTCAAAATGTGGCGCTCACACACACACTCTCAGATGTTCTCTCATACCAGCCAAACCTCCTGACTCACATTTACACACACACACACACAGAATGATTTCATGACTGAGTTCTTGATCAGTTCCTCCAGGTCGGTTTAGCAGCATAAACCACACTGAGCCTTGTTGTTGACCTTTCGCCGGTTCATTGATTGTAGTATTATAATCGTATTAAAGCACATAACGAGATAATTGGGTCTGGTGGTATAACATGACACATGACACAGATCACTTACCACAGTGAAACACAACACAACTGTGAAAACACTGGAAAAAACTGTTTTCTCTTTCACATCTTCACCTCTTCAATCCAGGACAGTTTAAAGCGATGAGAGCAGTCAAGAACAGGTTGTGTGATATTGATCTGAATACAGTCAGCAGGCCCACAGTTCACTAACGCAATAAACTCTTGTATCACGGCACTATATCACCTCTAAACCTTATAAGGGGATGTCGCAGGAGGAGCAGCCAGTGGCCAAAGACATTAAAGGGTTTTTTATTCCTTTGGCTGGAGTTGTTTTTCCTACAATTCAACCAAACAGGAATAAAATCTCCTTAATCTGTCCCTGGGTGCTGGCTGCTCTTCCTCTGCTGTTCCCCAATATAGCACATCCCTGCTACATTTTCCGCTTATTTTATCATTTCTACAATGTTTTGCACTCTGTCCATCAGCGCAGTCTTCCCCAAGGTAGTATAGCTCTGTTGTCTGCGGTCTTTGGGTGGTTCTCCTGTGCGATGCAGGAAGGAAGGCGCAGGTGGAATGATGTTTTGCAGGTCTGGCTGAGATGAGTGAATTATCCGTTGTGGAAATGGAAGCAGGGGAACGGGGCAATGCTCCTAATTGTATTTGGCTGAGTCGTTTTCCTCTACCTGCGGGGCACAAACAAGTAAAATCTCTGTGTTTAAGTGTATTAGCTGGCTGGAACTAAAGGCTTACTGTTTTAACAAATGGTAAAGATATTCCATCATCATAAACTAATATGCTCCTATTAATATCATTATACATAATAGTGCAATACTGCAGTATGGTAAACATTATAACAGTTGTAGTACTTTATAGTATACTTGAGCACACTCACATCTCCATGGTTTCTTCCTCCTATATATTACAGATAATAGAGGGAACACCCCAGAAAACCACACAGTTCTCATAACCCGGCCCCGCGTTGGCTGAGCTCACTGTGTTGGTGTTACTATGTGGTTTATACGTCAGTTAAATCCTGTCACTGTTTCAAATCGGCTGTTTTTTATCCAATGCTAGGTCAGTCGACAACACCCATTCTCCTCGTTTCTCCTTGCATTGTCCTTTTATTCTTTCTCCCTCTGTCGTAATCTTTCTATCTGTTTCCCATTAGCGCTCTCTCTTTCTGCTTGCAATACAACCCTGCCTCAACAGCACCAATACATGAAGGATGCTTCAATTTACCCTCAAATTCAATGTGCTATTTCTATCTGTCTCTGAATGGCTTCCTCCCTTTCCTCTCCATCTTTCATCACTCCTCCCTCTCGCTGCCAGCTGGGAGTGGGACAGACGTACTGTAGGTGTGGTGCGCAGGTGTGGGTGGTAAAGAGTGTCTGGCGACTGCTGATAAATCTAGTTCCTCTGTTATGGAGGCATCTGATGACCTAAATACACAGATGCCCTACACAGAGAAGAAAGGAGGGAGACGTCTCAGACAGGCACAGATGAGGAGATGGCGGGAGCACCATCTGTCTTTGACACACACCACATTTCGTACTCCACCTGTAATCGCAATTGTTGCTTAGATACACAACCTTTAAGCGTTGGCAGCTTATCTGTTAGATGGAATTGGGCCAGTGGCACAAAATACAGACACACATTTTCTACTTTGCTGCAATGGGGAAAAGAGTCATTCACCCATCGCTATACCTCTCTCTCTCTCTCTCTCTCTCTCTCTCTCTCACTCTCACTTTTCCTCCATCTTTTCCTCTGCAGGTGCTCACTTTTCCTGATATAAACATGCCACCACACAGGTCCACCTCCATTAGTCCCATTGCTATCCTTTAGACTGCCAGACAGAGAGCATCAGACATAGTGACATGCTGTCTGTCGGTCTAGAGGTCTTTAGAGGGGTCAGGGATTTTCCTCTGACCTTGATATGTGCTACTGCTCCTTCTTAACCCCAGCACCTGTTGACCAGAACCCTATATATAAAAGGGTTATGTCATTTGTAATGGCTGAGAGCCCAATAGCCCTCAATTCTTCCTCATGGACTGTTCAATCGACAGTGTTACCAGGCAACAAAATACAATCACACCCAGTGGGCAGAATTTAGTGGAGTGTTGCTTAGCAACAAAGTGTAGTCCCAAGAGGTGAATACAGATTCAGCGGAGGCTTGGAAAAATCCTCCAATGTCCTCCAACTCTTTTAGGATATAAGGATTGGCTGTTGACACCATAACAGACCAGAGAGTTAGTCACAGGTGAAGAGGTAAATAGGAAGAGACGTAGAGGTGTGAGGATTTAAATTACTTTTATTTTACATCTATGGTCAGAAAGAGAAATATGGCTGCATGAGACATTGAGGGTAAGTATACACACACCAATGGTATGCCTCTTGCAAGATACCAAGTCAGAACAAACACAAAGCACTCCTCTGGATGAATCATCGTGTTCTTGTCATTTATTACTAAACAGCTGTTATTAAAGAAATCAACCAGATGCCTCACTTTGCAAGGATGGAAATGGTATATGCTATATTAAGTAAAAACAGAAAAAGTGTGGCAATGAACAATAATAACGCTCAATAACTTGACAATATACGGGAGGAAATGTTTAAGACATTGATGAAGAAATAATTCATAGGAAATATGTTTCAGACTGTTTTGTCCCAAGATGAAAGAGTTACTTTTCAGTTTCACTATCATGAGATGATTAGTGGTTATCTCATGGAAGTAGAGGAGTAGAGTTCAGCTGCTGGTCACAGTGACCGTACTAGGGGAGTAGAGTTGTAGGTCTCATTGGTTACACTGTGTTCAAAGGAAATATACTTCTACAACTGAAACGTTTCTTCAACTGGACTCGACTGTCGTTTGTGTGTTTTTGGGTTTGTGATGTTCTGTGAAAGTAGGAAAAGGGGAAATGTTGGTGTATGAGTTGTGTTTCCCCATGTGTGTTGTTGTGTGTCTGTAAAATGTAGTCCTGTATTCTGTTACCGAACTAAATGAGGGACCACAGACTTACGTTTCCACAGTTTATTGTTCTGCTCAGTGGGTCTCCCTTTTTTTCCTCTTCTCTTTCTCTCCCTCCGACCCTCCCACCTTCTCTTCCTGTTCACCCCACCTTGCCCCTGTACCCTCTCCCCCTCTCCCATAACGCCCCTCTCCCAGGTCACAGTAGACGCAGTCAGGTTGACTTTGACATACTACCTCCACCGAAGCATTACTCACCCAGCCTCCACAATACCCCCACCTCTGTCCCGCCATCCCTCCTTCTGCCCTCCCTTCTTTCCTGAGTTTATAAGTCGGCACCAGTGTGGGGAGCTTTACATAGCAAGGGGGTGAATAAGAGGAGGGAGAGAGCACGCCGACTATGTAGAGTCACGGTACAAAACAGGAAAATTGGATTGCAAGGACATCTGATACAGCAGGATACTTTTTCATATACACACACTTGTACACCGCGCCACTCAGACCAACACATTTCCAGGAACGATACACTCACCACATCCATCATGAGTGTGTTCAGGGTCTGGCGTGTGCTGTGGGTGCTCTGCTACGTGGGTGCATCCTTGTGTGTGAACGGTGCTGAGTATGAAGTGAACTACACAGACATCTATGACAATGAGATCTCTCAGGACCAGCAGGAGGGTGAGTTTTTATTTTGTCTCTACTTTCTTCTTTGTCTTATACTTGTTTGTATAGATGCTAGGCTTTTATTCTGAAAAATAACTCATTCTCACTTGAAAAGGGTAATAACAATTAAAATAGGTTAATAACATAAATAACAAACATTTTTATGTGTTTGATTATAAATTCAGTAACATTACGTGATCCATATTGATTGGCTTGTGATGCAATTGATGCATCCCTCTGGTTGTTGTCCATAGGGGAGTCTCCGGCCACGCCATGCCAGGCTGCGGACCTATCCCGCTGGGACAAGCTTTTCGTCGCTCTGGAGGACTCCCACATGAGGCAGAACATGCTGCTGGAGTCCCTGGAGCAGTGCTGTGGAGGAATGGCCTCTCTCAGGACCCAGGTGGAGAGGCTAGCCGACGGGGCCTGCCGGCAGTGTCTACCCAGCCTGGAGTCAGCGTGCCGTGGGCAGATGGAGCAGGCGAGCCTCAGGCTGCAACGAGGCCTGGAGGAGCTCAGGGATGAGGGAGCAGAGAGGGAGAGGAGGATAAACTCTACCTTACACCAGCTCCTGCATGGTAGTCATCAACAGGATGCCAGGTTAAAGCGGCTGGAGGAAAGTAGCAAACACAGAGCAGAGGCATCCGGAGGGGGCAGATCAGTGGGTGTGGGGCACAGTGGGACAGGACCAATGACGCCAAGCCCTGGAGGTTTAGGGGCGGGACTTGGCTTGGGGCTGAAGCCGTTCCCGTCTGACATGAAGGAGCAGGAAGTGACGTCACCGCTGGACATGGCCAAAATGGAGAGGGCCTTGGCTGCCATAGCAACGGAGCTGCAGCGAGTTCATGTGCAGCTGAACAGACTGATGGAGCGGGTGGGATGATCGAGGAAGAACAGAGGTAGGAGACAGATGGACGAGAGGCGCAGAGGGCAGAGTAGAAACAAAGAGGGTCATCCATCATTTTGTAAAGACTGAATATTAAAGGGTTTGTTTTTACATGTGTGTTTGTTTTTGTCTGGTGACAATGAACATAAATGTACTATAAATGTTAAGAGTTTATCCTAAAGAATAAAAACTAACTAAACAACTGAGTGGAAAGGGTTCCTCCCTCCTCCCACACAGTAATCAACTCATTATCAGACCTCTATGTCTGTTGTCTGGGTGTGTGTGTGTGTGTGTGTGTGTGTGTGTGTGTGTGTGTGGGAATACGCGCACCATTGCATGCGTACATGTAAGTGTGCATGCCTATACTTTACATCTGAGTCAGTGCCTGTGCTTAACCCTGCCTTGCACGTGTCTGAAGTTATACTGCTACTTCAGTGTGTGTGTAGTTGTGGTGGTGTTTAATTCTGGGCAGACGTCTCCCTCTTATTAGTTGTTTTAAGACTGGATTTATGCATACAGGCTTTGACTTATGAAGCTTATGATTTACAAACCCTCGCCAGACCTATTACACTGCAGCCCATCCCTCCTGCAGCCACACACACACACACTGTTATGAGCCACACAGGGTGGCTGGTGTTGACTGGAGGTACTTTCCCTTTTTTTCAATGTAATGGGGTAATGTTTTTGGGAGAATTTAACAATGGTGCTGTTGTCCCAAATAACCTCTTTGTTAATTCTTAATGTCTTTATACTTTTGTTTGGTGGAGAGAAAGAGAAATGGGAAAGAGAGCGCAAAAGAGATAGATAGATAGATAGATAGATAGATAGATGGATAGATAGATAGATAGATAGATAGATAGATAGATAGATAGATGGATAGATAGATAGATAGATAGATAGATGGATAGATAGATAGATAGATAGATAGATAGATAGATGGATAGATAGATAGATAGATAGATAGATGGAGAGGGTAAAAGAGAGAGACAAAGAGCATGTGTCCTGTAATCTGAGTTTCATTAGACCACTGACATCACACCAACATTTCACAAATGAAATGTTTATGACCATGGCATGAATGTATGCTTGTGGCTGTGCCTGTGTGTGTGTGTGTGTGTGTGTGTGTGTGTGTGTGTGTGTGTGTGTGTGTCCATGCATGTGCACGCGTCTTCCATATAAATCTGCAGCTGGGTGGAGAACTGCAGGCAAGAGCCGCAGTTTTTTTTTTATCTTGACCTATTTCTTAAATGTCACAGGGTTTGAAGTAACAATGTACAGAAGAGCATCAAACAGGAGGAACAAAGATAGGAGTTATCTCTCATGCCCAGACCTTCTATACCTTTTTTTCAAAGTGGCCAGCATGCACGCAAGGACACACACACACACACACACACACACACACATATATACACACTGTTCTGTACCATGCAGGGTGTCCATCTGTATAGTGTGTGTGAAGGGCTTTTAAAGGATAGAAAATGCAATTGTTGTCATCTTCCATATTCATTCATTTTTAATGTGTTTTACTTTGTTTGGTGGAGAGACAGAGAGACAGAGAGAGAGAGAGAGAGAGAGAGAGAGAGAGAGATTAAGATGACCATAAAAAGAGAAGAGGAGCAAGTGAAGAAGGAGGCTAATGATGGGCAAAGGACGACAGGAAGCTAGTGAGAAGAAAGTGACAGTGCTTGTTTCGTTGAAAGATACTTATTAGACATAATGACTGTCACTTTTAGCAGAGCCTCTATCAGCCAACTGGCCAGATGCAGAAGAAGAACCAGCCACCATCAGCCTCACTCTCTGTCCTCCACTGGCTTTCTTCCTCTTTCAGTCGTTCCACTCACCCTCCTCTTCCATTACTCTTTTGTCACCCGCCATGATTCTCCCTCCTCCCCTTCCTCTCATCCATGAGCCAATCCCATCATCTTTTGTCTCTTTGTTTCTCTCTTCCCCCATTTATCTTCCTCTCGTTCTCTCTCTATTTGTATGTCTCTCACCCTCTCTCTTGCCTTCTCTCTCCCTCTCCATCTCTCTCCCTCCCTCTCTCGCTTTACAGCCAGCAGCCAGATAGATGGCATCAATCCTTGGCCGACCCTCAGCTGGCTGGTAAAAGTCAATGACATTACACACCCATGAAATGCAGCCATTATAACACACACAAACACACACACACACACACACATTTAAGGCGGCGTGATCTCTTGATTAGATGTAAGTGGCTTCAGACAGAGGGCATTGTGTTCACCATAGAGATTTTAATGTCACATCACATAATCACCGTAACAGACAAGACAATATTGGCACTTTCCCAAAAGCAAATAGGACAATACAAAATAGATAACTCTGCTATAGACATTCAGCAGTCTCTTATGTACACTGACATAACAGTCTCACATCAATCATGGAATTCCACCTCATGGAAAGGGAGAAGGGGTGAGAGAGAGAGAGAGAGAGAGAGAGAGGATGAGAGATGAGATGAAGTGTCTATTTGATGGGTGAGTCCAGAATCTCCTCATACTCCTCTCGCTGACGCCGCCCACCCCCACGAGAGGGGAGGAGCTTCATCGCCACCAGCCAGCCGACGCTCAGCACCACCATCACGTTCCCGACAACCTCAGGGGCAGTGGGAGCCACTGGCAGCACAGCCAGCTGCAGCAGCATGGCAACAGGTACCTCCAGGCTTTGAGAGGCAGAGACCAGGGCCGGGTGGAGTCGGGTGAGGGCGTGGGTCATCCCCAGGAAAGCTGCCACTGAGCAGGCAGCCAGCCCCAGGACCAGGCCCCAGGCTGGGGCACCCATAGGCCAGGACCAGCCTTCCTGAAGTAGGACCATGGAGGCTGGGGCCAGCACACATCCCATCCAGCTGACTGTGAACAGAGCCGTACCAACTCCCACCCGCTCCTTCAGGGAACGGTAGCTGACCAGTGCCAGGGCCATCCACAGCCCAGCCAGCGCCGAGAGAGACCAGCCGAATGCACCTCGCCAGAACACAACCGGGTCAGTTGGTGAATCTGACTTGGTCTCCTCCGCTGTGGGAAACAACACAAGCCCCAGGCCACACAGCCCTGCTGCAATGGAGATGCCATCAGCCAATCCCAGCCTCTCCTCCAGGAGCAGGAAGGCCAGAGTAGCTGACAGTGCCGTAGTTGCCAGGCGCCAGGTTGTCGTGGCGTCTCCAGGGGAGACGAAGGTTAGGGAAGAGTAGGCGCAGCAGAGGGAGAGGGAGTAGGCGATGCCATAACAGAACAGGCGTAGACGATAACCCTCTGGCCCAAAGGGGTTCTCCCCCCTCTGCAGTGGTACAGCCACGGAGAGGAGCTGGATGATGGACCGAACCAAGAGCAGAAATAGGGGGCCCAGGCTGAAGCGTTCAGAAGCCAGGCGGGTCAGAACGATCAGACAGCCATGTGCCAATGCTGCACCAAGTAGCCCCAACCAGGTCAGTCGAGACGCAGACACAGACGCCTCTCCGAAACTGGCCAGCTGTTCCCCTACTCCTCTCCCAGACCCCTTCGCTCCTCCAACTCCCCCCTCACTCCCATCTCCTCCCCCCACAGCCTGGGGTCTGAGGGGCATGTCTTTGTCTTTGTCCCTGGAGCCAAACAGAGTCCGTCGCCACCTCTTGTTCTCTGTCAGCTGTTTCCTGTCTGAGGTCTCCTCAAGGAAGGAGCCAAAGTCCTCAAAAGAAGGAGCGTCATCGTAGCCATCGTCCCCCGGCTGGGGGAAGTGTGTGTGTACGCCGGGCTGGGGGGAGTAGGGGGTGTGTGTGGCGTATTTGGCTGTGACGGTGTGAGGGTGGATCTTCACTCTCTTCTTAGAGCCACCCAGGAGGTGAGTGGACTCCATGGTAGCACTTCCGAGAAGACAGACACCTGCGAGGAAGGAGAGAGGACAATTTAGAGTCACATACATACAAAAACTTCTGTCTCTCTCTGTCTGTCTCTCTGGGATGGAGCTTGATAGCTTGGATATCTTTAATATCTGTGCCATTAATACCAGTGACTCACATCTTCCCGTCTGTCCCGGGTTTGGCAGGAAATGTAAGCTTTGTCTGTCCGTTTAATCATTATTTCTGTGTTATGAGAGTTCACATTAAGTCCATATTAGCTGATCCACACAGGACCATAATGGCAGATGAGTGAAGCCATTATTTCACTTTTCTCTTCCTGGTTAATATGACCTTCGGGGGGTTAGAGATTACTGGCAATGACATAATTACATAAGCTATCATGTCCTGATTCCTTATCCTTTCTCCCTCTCTCTCTCTCCTTCCCCCTTCCTCACCCCATAGATTCACACAGAGAAGGGGGGAAAATGAAATATCATGCTAGTGGGCTACACAAGAGTCTATTGTTATAAATGTATAACTGTAATGCTAACAGAGATGAAGAGACACTGATAGTACTTCTAAATGCATTTCTAGTGAATTAGCTGTAGCCTGAAAGTCCTCTCTGCATGTCTGTACGTACCCCCCCCCCTCTTCCCTCCCTCCTCCTTTTTCTCTCGCCCCGTCTCTCCATCCCTCTAACTTCTCTCCACAAGGTCCTGCTCCATGGATGACTAACTTATAACAAAGGTAGTAATATCCCTCTGCAGCAGGGATGTGGCCACGCAGGTGCAACAGCATAAAACACACTTATTAGTCCGCTTGTTTCCCTGGGCACAGAGAGTATTTCCACACCTGTCAGCCTAAATTATCTTTAACATAATATAAGTCCATGCACCGGCGTATAGAGTATGCTTGCTTATTTCTTTGGGGTTATGGAGTATACTCATCATCCTAGAGGCAATCTGGCCACAGAATTACTAAAATATTCAAAATATTGCAATACATAGTGAATCTGAACAGTAATGTACACCAACAACAATAATAGAGGAGGCAAAATACTTGATAACTGCATGATCAATATATAGCAAGTATGAGAGAGGTTTTCTGTACTTCATACAGATCGTAAACTCAGCAATGCACACTTGGATCAATGATGTTTATCTAACCAGTTGGTTGACTGGGCTGTGGTGGGCAGGGTAGGCGTAATATGGAGTTTGAATGGTTTAAGTGAAAGTTAATTTACTCCTCCACCTCCTCGGGAACAACTTCTTCCCTCGCTCTGCTTTTTGCCCTTTAGTGAAATAGGGACATAAAAAAGATAAACTATGAATCTGACTGTGAATCCAAACATTCATGGTTCAAATGTGAGTAATGAGTCACACAGATGGGAATGAATGTGCACTGATGGCATTTGAGAGGATCTAATAATTTTCTCTTTTTGAAGGTTAGATGAAACCTGCTCTCCCGCTGGGACAATCATGGTAGGGAGAAATATGATGAATGGGAAGTTTGCCACCCCCCCCCATTCACGTCCCTGTCTGGTGTCTCAGTCAATGGTTGTAATTTACTGGTTCTAGATGATGCAGCCTGCCTCTGCAATGCTGCTGCTGCTCTGAAAAGCCTGTTTCACACCTTACACAACCCCACAGTCACTGTAAGCTGCCACAGACCCAGACCAGACCGAAACAAGAGGATGGCAGACCCCTGCATCTTACCTCAAGCATGGTTTGCCTCACCATGGAGCAGAGAATCTTATACTGATGAAATATGACACCTTATCTGCCCTACATAGGCCAATATGTATTTAAGTGCTATAATATCTTAAGGGAATATCTGTGATATGGTGAAGAGGCCTGCCACTTTTCTGAATGGTGCTCCTTGTAGATCAGCGTCCTGGTTATGCAGTGTTCATATAGCATCAGGAGAATCATCAGAGCTGACTACTAGTTTGTGTCTCAGAGATGAAAAATATCAGATACCACGGGATGCTGCTAGTGCGTGTGTATTACGTTTGTGTTACGTGCGTGTTGCGTGTGCGTCATCCTTTTATTGTTCCTGTCTGTGTGTGTGTATATATGTGTGTGTGTGTGTCTGTGTCATGTCAAGGTTATCTCGGTTCCTCGCAGACGCGCAACCGTGACGCCAGCGGGTTGAGAACACACACACACACTCACACACAGACAGACACACGCACGCACACACACACACACACACACACACACACACACACACACACACATCAGGGGGGCTGTGCTGTGTTGTTACGTGTAGATTAAATACACACAATGTGATAAAACACCGTTTTACGACAAGCCATAATGCTGTTAACATCGATCCGCCGGACACATTTATTTTATCCTGACTTGTGGGGAGAGCGTGGGGAGAGCGTGGTACTAACACTGACAGGGTGGTTGGTCCCACGAGCGCCACCCATGCATGGCACTGTAAGGTGCTCTGGGTAAAAGCCTCCACCAAATGGCAAATACATGATGCATACATGATATGCAACATTAGACCGAGCCGTGACGGATTCATGAATGGAACGAGGCGCGCACTCGCTCACACGCTGCGCCCGTGCATTGGCACAAACCAGCTAAATCAGTGAATCCCGATTGAGTCCTTGCATGCAGACAATTTCCCAGTCAGTAACCTGATCTATATTATGTGGCCAGATCAATAATTCACCAGGCACCTGGTCAGAAACGTCTCCCCCCGAATACTCACCTGCTTTCTGGCAAATCAGCAGATCCCACCGGGGTGAACTTCACTCTCCGTCAGCCTCAGTCATTTACCGAGCTTGTGTCTGTCAAGGTGCAGAAAGATCCGATGCTCCATCACCTCTTCTTCTTCTTCTTCGTCTCTTTCCTTCTTCTCTCTTTTCTCCTGCGGCAGTCAGGAGTCTCCTCAAGGACACCGCGATGCGCCTCAGTCCGGCCAGATCTAACACACTAACCTTACTAGGTGGGAAATGTGTTTTTTATCTCGACCTGACTCCCGCCCATCACTCTCACAGCACTGATACAGATGGTCCTTCTCGGCTCGACCAGGGAGGGAGAAAGAGAGAGGGAGAGGGAGAGGGAGAGAGAGGGGGAAGAAGAAGAACTCATCATAATGTCTGAGCATGCGTGACATCCACCAAACACCACCACTGCACCCCTGCCTGATCATTGGATGTTATCTATCAACCCAGTGTGTGTGTGTGCGTGCGTGTGTGCGCGTAGCACATAGGAAATACAGCCGACTGTAGCACGTTTGTCATAGATATAGTATAAGCATATATAAGCGTATATAAGTATACAGCATTATGTGTTATATTATAGTATATTTTATCACATCTGGTGGCAATCAGGTCTAAATGCGCGTGTGTGTGGTTGCATGTTTGTCTTCCCACTCCCACATGTATATTTCATCACTTTCCCATTGTGTCTATTCTAGGAATAGAACTAAGTTTCTCTCTCTCTCTCTCTCTACCTCCTCCCTTTCCCCATCTCTCTCTCTCTCTCTCTCTCTCTCTCTCTGTCTCACTCTGAATCTCTCTCACCTTATATCTTCCACCCTCTGTCTCACAAACATACACCACAAAATATCACACATTCATCTTGACAGTAATTGCTCTGACATTTTGCTGACATAACTGATTGTTCTATATGGCTGTGCTTGTGTGGTCTGCTCTATTCAGAACGGTATTAACCTTTGCCAAATGCAACTAGGCAATTGTTAGACTGAACTGTCCTGTATTGTTCGGTAATAAGCTTCTACCTGCAGGGAACTGACTCCACAGGGAAATGCATGGTGGGAAATGTACAGGAGCAAAAGACAGCCCTTAATTCATGATATGCCCCAGAAAATTGGCTTATGGGAACAAATGAACAGCCCAGAAATATTAAGAACAAACTATGGAACAAAAGTTGTCAGTCTCTGTACATGTATTGCTTATTCTATATAAACAGATATACTGTATGTGCTATATAAACTGTTCACACACTCAGGGTTTCAATGACTCTGGAAATACTGAATAGTCACCCCTAGAAAATTGACTCATGGGAGGTAAATAAAGCCGTTGATAGAATAAGTTAATTTCCTACTCTGTCCCGTACTGTTCGGTAATGGGTTGGCCCCTGCAGCCAACCCATTACCACAGCGTTTATCTTATAGTTATCAGATGCACGGTGGTTAGGAAATGTACAGCAGCCAGGAGTAACAGACCTCCGAACAGTTGCAGTTTACAAGGCTTTAAGAATTGAAACATACATGCATAAATGTGATTTGATATTTCATGTTAACTAAAGGAATTTCCTCTGGGAATCATTAAAGAACAACGCTTATCTCTGCTACAGCACCTTTGGCATTTAGACTGGACGTGAAACCAGCTTGAAGATCCAAGATTGATGAGACAAAGCTTGAGAGCTAATTGTGCCATCCGCTGCATACCAATATTTTTATCTTCAGGGAACAAAAATCCAGTGTGGGAACTTGGAGACTGGCTGGTGTATAGGGCACCTCATCAACTGTGCAACCAGAAAGTAGATTGGATTTATAAAACAGTTTGATTCTGTTGACAACCAGAGGGAGAGTTTCTCAAAGGGCCTTAGTCAAATTTTCACAAAACCGACAGTCATAATATTTGGGGTAAATTCACATTAACACTCCATTGGTTAAACAATAAAATGCAATCCTTACTGCACTGGACCTTTAAAGCTCAGACCTCTTTATCACAGTTATACAATGTGTGTATTTCTAGGTTATTCAAAACATTGAAATATACATACAACTTGATTTCATGTGTCATGTTAATTAAATGAAGAAACACAGTGAAAAGCCCGTCGTCACAGAGCAATGGTTCACCATGCTACAGCGCTTTCAAAATCTGGTGTCTGGTTGGACACTAATGCAACTTGAAGCACTTCTGTCTCCTAGAGCGATGAAATTAATTGATTCTTCAGCTTGTCACTGGGTTATTATGATTGCATGTATTGATATTGATATATATGATGTCAAGCCATTATAAAACTATTTCTAGCGTGGAAAAGGGATATTCATTTTCACCTTAAGCCAGAAGATTTTAGAGTTAATTTATTTGCTCATGTTAAGTCGTGAACATTAAAGGAATGGGAAAAACCTTACAGATTGTGCAGATGAGATGAGAAGGGGTTTATAAAGATACCTCGCCTCAATAGAAACATCTCACCTCAAACTCAGATTACACACAACATAGCATGACCAAAACAACTCACTAGCACCAGGTTTAAGGTCAATGAAGTTGCCCTGATTTCAGGATCAGGTTGGCATAAAAATTCCCATTTTTATTACATTTTACATTTCAGGCACCTGATGCTTTTATCCAGAGCAGAATGGAGTAGAATAAGCTTCAATTCCTATAATAGCAACATATAGTCAAACAATAGTGAGCATTTGTGAAGGGTATAGCCATAGTGCCCTGGCAAGAGTCCTGTGGCCCTAGAAGGACCATAACAGGCCAGGGTCCTATGTTTACCAGACTATGTGTGATGGGGGCTTTAAACTGTTAAACAAAAGACAGCCTGGAGAGAATGACCACAAGATGTTAAAAGTCTATCTACACTCAACACCCATTGTTTCTGCCTTATTGGCAGACAAATAAACTTGAACTGGATGTCTACAACACTTAAGGAGAGTAAAGAGCGATTCTAAGCACAGAGACTAAACCCCCGCACAACTCGAAAAAGGTTACCGTTGTCTTTTTTACTCGAAGCACAAATCCCAGCATAACTCGAAAACCTTTCTCAGCCAATCCAGGAGACAGAAGTTGAGCTAATTCTCAGGAGCCCTACTCTAAATCAGGGGTGTCTGTACTGTTTATTTATAACAACAGTGTCACAATTCTTTCATGAGTGTTTGTTTTTTGATACACAGTGGAATGGTGTTTTCATCTAAGCGCCCTAGAACTGCTGGAAAGCGCCTAAAATGAGTTCACTGTCCACAAAAGGAGCCACTGATAGAAAAAGTTAATTTCCTCATGTACTGGTTTGTAATGGGCCTGTGCCTAGGCTGTTACCACTGGGACCAGGTTAATCCTCAGAGAGACGCATGGTGGTGGAGACTGATAACAGTTCACACACGTTTAATACAATGAAGTTTCCTACTTATTAGTTTCTTTTCTTTCTTTCTTTCTTTCTTTCTTTCTTTCTTTCTTTCGCATGCATGTGTGTGCTTCAGGCTGTTTCTCTGAGGAAGAGGAGGAATGCGCAGTGTTTCCATGGTAACAGCAAATAAGAATACACCAGACCAAGCTATTTAGGGCACTGTTTAATCCCATCAACTACTCGAACGGCCAGGTCTTGGAATACATTCATATCCAGACTCTCGGGAGGAGTTGGTGACTTGCTGTGATAAGAATATGCTAAGGAAAGCAGAGCTGAGCTGAGGGGGAGGAGGAGGAGGCAGGTGAGCAGAGATGGGGGATGATAGTGAGATGGAGAGCGTGGGAGAGGTAGAGAGGTTTTTCGATGAGTTCGAGCACATCTGAGAGTCAGAACCAGAAGCTCTTTTTCTGCCTGAAAAGGGAAAACTTTATTGTAATTTCTTTCACTACCTGTCTTATCTGTTTCTCTCTCTTAGGCTCTCTTTCTCTGCCTCAGTTTCACTCTCACATTCACACACACACACACACACACACACACACACACACACACAAACAATGCATGTATTCTCCTTACAGATACTTGCGAAAAATTACTCTGGGAATACATTTGGGAAGTGTAAATGAGAAACTCACAAGGCTATTTAAATAGTGGCAGGTTTCCCATGTCTTCATAAAATGTGGCAAACCTGGAAAAAATTCTGAACTTTGTAATTTCTCATTTTCTTATTGGTTATATCTCTATATCTCTCTAATTTGAAAGAAACTGAAAATAGTCAGAATGTATTTATAATACTGAGTTTGGGTAATACAATTTGAATGAGGTAGCTAACAGAATTTTTAAAGTACTTATTTATTAAAGCCTTTTAAAGTACCTACGCAACCCTGCATACACATATACACCCATGCACTGGTGCGGTTGTGTCTCAAGGTCTTGCTAATTGACAACCACAACAGCATGACTTATTATTGCTCATAGACGTTAAATTTGTTTAATCAACATCAACGGACGATGTTGACGACCTCTGTAATAAATAAATATGAAGTCTGAAGTCATATGGATTGCTCTCCTGCATCAATCAATACTCTCTCTATCACTGCCCTCTCTCTCTCCCTCCTTTCTCTCTCTCTCTCTCTCTCTCTCTCTCTCAGGGGGTTGTAATAGGTGTATCTTTTGCCGTTGAGTGTTCATGAACTATAAACAGGACGTCGTTATTCAACGCTGGGTCCTTGGCTGTCTGAACACTCGTTCTCATTACAGGTGGAGCCGATGAGAGCAGGAACAACTGAACCACAACCACAGACAGGACACATTCGTCACCAGGCCTCCGCTGTGGAGGGTAGAAGCAAAGAAGTGAAAAAAAAGGGAAGGAGAATGAAACCCTGCTGAGATTAGGATGTGGATAAGATGAGGATCTACCCCTGTGGCAAAGGGAAGGAGAGACCAGACCGCTTTGAAACACACACTGCTGCAAAACCCATGGTTCTCTCATCACCATCTGTGTGTGTGTGTGTGTGTGTGTGTGTGTGTGTGTGTGTGTGTGTGTGTGTGTGTGGTAGAGTGAGTGTGGATATGATGGAGGATGATTCTGCTTCAGAAGTGAGGTTGTCATAGACTGTAATGGTCTCTGCCTGCGAATATACTAGCACTCTACCTCTCATACATTTTACATTACTTCAGCGGTGGTGGTGGTGGGTGGGTGGGGTGGGGATGCAGAAAGAGGAGGAAAGAAGCAAGTGAGGCGTGGGAAAATGGAGAGAGGGGGGAAAAGGAAGAAGACTGGGAGAGAGAATGAGAATAAGAGGGAGATGGAGGAGCGAGTGAGACAGGGAAGCAAGAGAGAGAGAGAAAGAGAGAGAAGGGAAGAGCTGGAGAGATGGGGAGTCAGAGAGATAGCGAGCGAAGGATTGTGAGAGGGGCCGAAGGAGAAAGGCCTTCCCAAGTGAAAGCACTGCAAGCAAGGTCAAAGGGAATTAAAAATAGAGTGACCACAGTGGTGTGCAGCCTCTCTGTTAGTCAGCAGCTCCTGGAGATGGAGCACAGAACAAAACAGACTTGTATTGCATAATTCTCAACACGCCAAATGATTCAATCTGAGGTTTCAACCTAAACAAGAGAGGAAGGTTTGAATTGAACCCAAGCAAAACCCTGGGTATAGCATCCAGTCTGTGTTTTTGGACAGATTGAAATGCCTGTCACTGCTATTGACTGTTTTGACTGGTACGAGTGATAACCTGTGATTACCTTGACGGTCTAAAAGGGCTGCTCTACCGGTATCGAGCCAGACAGCCTCTGTTTCCATGGTTACAGCACCGGGTAGAGTTTTTAAATTGTGGAGGACTGCTGCGGTTGTGTGTGGCCATGTTTGTGTGTGTGTGTTCGTGTGCATGCGTGCTGTATGTCAGATTGGTGTGCTATGCGCCACAGTTTCTCAAAGTCAGCATCAAAACCCATGTAATGTCGAAACACATACTATCTAAACTCAAGACTGCATACAGTTAGATAAAGCGTTTTAAGTCTTACAGTCAATGTTTCTGCGTCTTGGTCTTGTTTTTATGATGAGAAGTCACAGTCTACAGTTGTTTTATCTCACTTATGCAATTGGATTTATATTTCATTCTAACTGGCATTAAAAGAGCTTAAAAAATCTCAGGAGCTTTAAAAAACAGGTATTGATTCACCCAGGAGAGTGCCTGCAACACCAGTTTTAGGGGGTGAGACTTTTGATTTTATTTAGAAAATTTTGGTCCACAGGAAGAAGAAAAAAAGAAAACCACTGCAATACACTGTAATACACTGCACAGACCACCCCCGTTTGTCTGAGCATGGCTAACTGAAAGCCATCCACAAGACAAGAGGATAATGATAGAGAGCCAGATAGTTTTTCCCAAGGGGTGGGGGACTTTGCAGGGTAGAGTCTGCACAAGAGAATTTGGATTGCCTAATAGAGCAAGAAGGAGAGGAGAGGGGAGGCTGCAGGGTTTCTCAGTGCGCTGTATTGGGTTTGAGAGTTAGATTTATTAATAGAGTTGTAAATGTATATTTGTTCATTCATTAACCGTTGCAAGTTACTTGGGGTGATTGAAGGGGGATAGTAGCAAATGGTTTCACTTGTAAACACATCACCTTATGGGCTTTGGTGAAGTTAAATCTGAACACATTTATTGTGAGAGAAGTCCTGAAAAGTGTCCTACTGCATCATACAGGTCAGCAGCCAGAGGGTAAAACCAGGTTGTTGCTGGACTCAAAATTGAAATGTGTTGCTATGAAAATACACAGCAAAATACAGCCTCAGTATCCTGCAGAAAAGTCATTACTTTCTAAATGCATTTTCAATGGTCAGGCTAAGTACCAGGGTCAAGAAACATTTTCATCATGTGGGAGACAGTGCTAGCTGTCAATTACTGTAAATACAATGGACAGAATTGCACATGCAAGACTGGACACAGATGACACAAAGACATGTCAAATGTTTTTGCTTCAGTACCATCCAACTCTCTTTACTTTTGTGAGGTTCACATTGTTCTCTGTCTGGCACTTTTATCTTTCCTAGCACTCCTTTTCATACATGAATATCCATCTGGGCAGTGTGGAATAACAACAACAACAAACAACCTACTTCTATTGTCTGGATGCTTCTGTTTTGACCCATGCACTCCTTACTATTGGCTGCTTGTCATGTTGGCCTGCTGTTCTACTGTTGCACTCATTGTAAGTCACTCTGGATACAAGTGTAAGCTAAATACCAAAAATTTAATGCACATGTAAAAGTCAAGTATTTTCTCAACAGTAGCATCTACTATTAGGGAGACGAAGAGAGCAGTTGAGTTGGCCTGTTATCTGCCGGCCCACCTTGCCAACATCGCCACCAAGAGACCATTCTTAGATCAGGCGCTTCATCAGCCTCATCAGGAAAATTCCTGATTTAGTACAGCATCTTCTCACAGACCCCTCTAGAGCTTGTCTTGATTTTCTCTCTGGAAATGTCTTTAGTTACGATTATTTGACAGTTTTAGAAAAAATGAAGCACAATCTACAATATATGAAATATTGCAGCAGGGTGGTGTAGTGTTTAGCGAGACCACCCCTCAGTGGGAGAAGCCAGGTTCAAGCCAAGTTGGCAAGCATCCGTTCTGCTGAAGTGTTCTTGAGCAAGACACTGAATCCCTACCACCTCCAGTGGTGCTGCGCTCTAGACCTTGACCTCTGACCTCCCTGTGAAGGGGAATATGATTTTCTCTTTCAGCAGATCAACAGAGAGCCTTCAGGCAGCAGTACCTGAAGGTTAAAATGTGAGTTAATTCACTGTTTTGAATCCTCGGACCAACTGGGAAAAATCTGGAGGGCGAAAGTGAACCAGTATTGCTTTCCCCTCACTCACAAACTAGCATCAAAGTGCCTTTGAGCAAGGCACTTAAACCCGATGGCTCCAGTGGAGCTGCTCAGTGGCCAACTGTACAAGACTGTGGTTGTACTGGGCAGCTCCCAGGGGTCAATGTGTGTAACTGTGTGAGTGTATAGCAGAGCAGCACTGAAAAAGCTGAAATTGTGCTCAACAAACCTTACCTGGGTAAATACCTGGGTTGCGGGGGTAACATGACACTTTACCTGCCTGTTCCCTTCCAAATGACAAAACAACTATCATTGTTGATATTCACATAGAGTAAGATGAGCAAGAGAGTAGCAGCTTTCACTAATCACATGTTATGGTCCTTGTTGTTCCACACTACAACCTGTTGAATGCCTGATTATGCTGATCATTGGAGGATATCAATGTTCTCACAGGTTGCAGTGCAGAAGCATGTCTGTCTAGTGTATGTGTGTGTGTGCGCATGTGCTTATGAAATAACCCTGAGGCCATCTGGCTGCAGTTTTTATGGGCAATATGTGCTGTTGCTACGGACAACAACCGCACGTCCATCAGATGAAACACCACCCAGTGTGTGTGTGTGTTTGCGATGTTGAGAGTGACAAATATGAGGGTGGCTTTAAAAGGTCCTTCATGCCCTCTTCTCTGCCTCTTTGTAATCAAGAATGGAAGTACACACACACACACACACACACACACACAATCCATATGCAGGTGTTAGATATCTATTGACTGACTCTCAAGTGGACTAATATGTTTAACTGAAGTCTCTCTCTCTCTCACTGACATTATCAGGCCATAGTGAGCAGGGCTGAGTAATGTGAGCACACCCAGGCTCTGTAATTGAGTTTATGCATGTCCTATTCCAACCCGTGAATCTCATAAAGACGAATGGCAGGGCAGAGAAGTTCTGCCATCTGCTCTCGCTCTCTCTCTCTCTTTCTCTGCCCCCTGTCCTCTTTTTCTCTTTCTCCACCCAACACACAAAACTTCTTTCATTTTCTCCCCTCTCTCTGCCCCTCCCTCGGTTTTCCATGGTAGCCTAATGTGAGAGAGAGAGAGAGAGAGAGAGAGAGAGAGAGAGACTTTCAAACATAACCCCAGGCCAAAAGCCATTAAAGCATTTAGTATGTTTTGTAAGCAGCATGGCCCTAACTTGAATGTTTTCCATAACCATATGCTCTCAATTTTGGAATTGTTAGCCTCCCAAAACATCATTATAACATCCCTATAGGGACTTGTCATGTATCTATGCTACTAGATAGTGAGTTTACAGTGAACTTGTTGTTCTTTATGGATTTGTTTTTATCTCCCATTATATTACTAAAGTTTTGCCCAGAGATTTGTATAGTATACGTTTTATTATAGATTTACAAAAGCTATTTTGTGCATGTATTGATATCAGATTATGTAATAGTAAGTACATTTTTTCCAACCAATTGACTAATCATCTCAGTATGTTTTGAATGTATAAACTGTTGTTTGTTGACTTTTGAAAACGTACATTTGGTATACTGCTTTCGTAATATTGTTTTTGATAAACAATCATCAATCAATAAAGTAATTTAAATGAGAAAGGGTCTTTCTCTGCTCATATGCGCGTCCCCGCAAGTGCTATGTTGGCGGGGTCTTGCGGCCCCTCCCTCGCTCTGCTCGCCCCCTGAGGCGCGTGTCCGCTGCGGCGCCGTGTGTCCGCCAGGGGGCAGCTGTGTCTCGGTCTGAGGCTGCGCCGCTCCCGCTGCATCACAGAGAGGAAAATACCACCAGATGGCGGTTTAGGATTGCTGCTCTTCTCTCAAGGCGCGGTTCCGCTCGCACGGCCAATTTTCAATATTAAAATACGCACAATATTAAAACGAAAATCGATTTATTATTTCGGAAGGTGATAATCGATTCGGCGATGGTCGTTAAAGGTGAGTGTCTTATGTTTTGGTCGTGTTTTGTGAGGTGGGAAGGGAGACGGAGCACAGATTAAAGATGGTGGACACAGACAGGGAAGACTGGTTGGTTGGGGGATGGGCGCTAGCGGCTAACGGAGGTGAATGTGCTTTCTCTCTCTTCCTCCGTTACATTATAGCTGAGCAATTAGCTTGCCAGCTAGCTCCTACATTTAGGCAAGACAACTTGCTAGAAGGACAAGTGGTCGCCGCAGCGCTGCCCTCTTTGCCACAAATTTCCATCAGGCGCCGGAGTTTGGCTTGTCAACAAATAAAGAGCCATGCGGTGTGACGTGTTTTCTTGCTCTTTGCAAGGTAGTGAAGTGCAGGATTCAGAGCATCACCTTCTCTCATTTGCACACCCGTATTATGATTGTACAGTATTGCCCTCCTGCCGTGCGGTGCTTTCTTTGGTAATTGTCACCAATACAAACGCTACTTGTCACGTTGTTGTAGACTTAATTGTTATTAACCTACGGCAGTTTCCCTACTTGCATATTAACAGATACCCAATGTGTGATGTGAATGTGTTCCTCTTGGGAGCTACTTTTTTGTATCAACATGAACATCCCGGCTGTTTTGCAAGTTTGCAGACTAGTGGTGACACTTCACACCAATAATAAACATGTCGCTCGTTTCATGAATGGCAACATCAGGATGTTTTTATCTGATGCTTGCTTGATGAACTTGTGCATGTGTAACAACATTATTATGGCGCTCCTTCCCCCTTCCCGCCCCCTTCTGTGCGGGAAGCAGGCAACATTGAGCGGGGAAACGTGAGTCACATCGAGGGGGATGGGCTCCACAAGCTAACCTGGGTTACTCTTCAGCGCTACAGGTTTTAAGCAGGCTTCCGGCCAGCCCGCCTCTCCCATACTGACTTATGCAGTGGAGTTGAGGATAGCTGATAGTAGGTCACAGTGCCTCCTGGCAGTGTGCATAAATCCCCGATTGTTGCATAACTGTTTTGTTTACAATCACAGCCATGTGATTTTTCACCCAGGCTGCCTTGTATTGCTGTCTGGAGCCTGCTTGCCTGCCAAGTTGTCTTTGATTATCACTTAATGCCTTCAACACAAATTACATTTCATGTATACTTGAGAATATGTTTAGAGATTTGTTTCAAAATGTACAAATAGCCAAAATGCATTTTATATGTAGATGACATTTGTTCAAAATATATTTTGGACGCTGGGAGTACATTTTTAATGACTGTCATTACTACACGTACAAATACATCTTTTGTTAATTTTAAAACATCTCCCTAAACATTCTGGATTATATGTAAAATGTGTTTTCTTTCTGTATGGGAGTAAACTGACTTTGATTACTTGAAAAATACATGGAGTTTTCTTTGTCATGTAGTCGGGTTTTCACCTAGTTGGTCATTTAAGTTAGGCTAGATCTTGCAATCTCCCACATTTGACATCTGGCAAGTGTATTGCGGTTGTGGGAAAAACTAGTTGCATATGGCTTAAGAATCTGTCAATAGGACTAATTGACTTTTATTCCAAATGAATTGACCTCATGTAAACACCTCACCTGGGCAAGACTAGCCTACAACTGTCTCCAGTCTAGTTGTAAACTAGAAGTGAAGGCGTGATTTTCCTGCTACGGTTAAACAGTCAGTCAAATGCACAACAGACCAACAACAACAGACAGGCCCTGTATATTACAATATATCCTGCTTATTAGTAATTGTCATAGCCCTGGGGTACAGTATTGCTACATTTCTAACTGAAAAAATGTTGGATGCTCTCATTTTACTGCTAGCTGTTTGCACATTATCAGGATCTGGCACCTTAATTTGACTTTTGACCCCGGTGTGGAGGGGTATGTCAGTTTCGGCTGGATGATATTTTCATTTCAAGTTTCATTTCAGATGTTTTTGTCTCGGAGATATGAATTGCAATACCTATGGACACTGCTCTCTCTACAGCACCTTGCTAAAGGAGGCTGTTTGGAGCACCTTGGAGAAAATGGCAGCCTGCTGCAATCTGCAAATTGGAAGTTGAAGCAGTCAATATTGTGATTGAAATTTTTGTTTATTTAAATAAATTTTTATTTTTTTATTTATTGTGGTGGCCTAGTTTGTACACTGTCAGGGTCCTCCTCTCAGCCCCCACCCCCTTCTCACTGATTGCTGTGACCTTTGACCCTCCCCCATGCATTGTGAAAAGACATAGCAGGCCTCACCCTTTGATGCCAAAGCACATACCAGTCGAGCTGCGTTTGCACCAACATCTGCCCCAAATAGACAAAATGTGCTCTTACTCTGGGACTCAGACTCATTAAAACAGATTAGTACAATTGGCATAAAAGGGGCACAGTCCTTATTTAGCGTTTTAAACCAAACACGTAGACACGTAGACATAGCATGTATTGTTTGGTCTCATGTACAGAAACATGCTCTGTGTGCTTTGGCCTGTAATCCTCTATACACAAAATGTTGTTGAGTAGTATTATCTGTGAAGGAGAATACCACCCACTTTTCTAAATTCCCTCCTAGTTTTCATTTCTGTTCATGGGATGTTCAGATATAGACCAATCTGTCCTTGGGCATAGGAATAAAAACAGTTTGAAGCTTACATTCAGTGGTATTTTTTGCATTGACTTTTTAAAGATGGATGATATGATTGAGGACTTCATCTTTTAAGGCTTCAGAATAATATTTAGGCTTAACAGATATGGGGAAAGCCATCTTCCTTCCTCCATCCTTTGGATTCTCTTGGCTCCTTGCCCTAGTTGGTCCTATAGTAGGCCGATAAAGGGCTGGATATCAAATAATGGTACCTATTAGTACCCTACAATTTCAAGGCAATGATGGGTATCAATAAGCTAAATATTACAAAGGGGTCTCAAGTTTTCTACCAGGGTATGGGTATTTGTATTGCAGTAAAGTGGTATGTACATATATTGCACAGTAAATGTACACTATTACATGGATCTTAATGAAAGCATAATGAAATATGCTTTAATCAATTTAGGATAAACATTAAAAAAGTATTGAGAAGAGTATTGTTTTACCGCTGGTATCAAATGTGAATGAGCAACTCTGGATAGCTGCCTAACCCGAGGCCAAAACAGCTCAACTGGAACATGCTTTTCGTTAGAGCCATATGCTTATAACAATATACCTCAGGAGAGTATGTAATGGCTTTGACATTTGTCAAGGCCTTTTATATGGTGACCTTGATTCAAGATGTTGGCTGTAGCTAGAACAATGTTTCCTGTCGCTATAATTGTCCAGCCGTTCACGGGCTACCAGCACAATAGAAAAGATGGGGAGGGGGGAGACCAAGTTTCTCTGCAGTCTGTCTGTTTATTAATATATCTACTTATTTATTAACATGCATATAACACCTTATGAGGTCCTCTTTTTAAGCACTGAAACTAACTGAAGAAGAGCACAATGAGAAAGTTCTCTGCTCCCAGCACAGGATCAATCCAAGTCATTGTTTCCTCCATGATTAAGCCTGTTCATAAAAAGTAGTAGAATAAGGCGCATGTATGTTACATGTAGGTGCATTTGGTCCAATGTTCTGAATGAAGTTTCCATATAGGCAATCCATATAATCCTACTACATTTGGTATTATCCAAACAAATATACCGTCTAAAATAGTTTTTTTTAGCCCCTGGCCATTTTAACACTTTCCCGGTAATTTGTCTTCTTTTGTAATTACTTGTTATTGTTAGACCTGTTGACTGTCACATTTCCGCGGAGGGCAGCTCAGTTCAGAGGAACGGCGTCAGCGTTTAAATAATGGCTCAGTTATAAATCAGTCTCGGTGATGTGTAATTGTTCCTGGCTGCAGCTGTGCCAGAGCGCCTGGACTATCAGACTGACGCACATCAGCAGGGCAACTAAAGACTTGTAATGGGCCGACTGCATAACAGGCACTCATAACAACTCTTTTAAATCTTACTTGGCCTTACAGCGCTTTATATGTTAACAGTCCTCGTAATGGAAAGAGAATTTGTAGCTGTCAGAAATGTGATTGCTTTAAACCTAAGCTGAATTTGTTGCTTTACCAATAGGTTCATGCTGAAATAAGGTGGTGAGCTGGCAGCAGTGGTGAACATATTTTCTACAGATTTAGCCGAGTAAGAGGGCCACACATAGGCCAATTAGTGTACCTCAGGTCTCTACAGTGAAATTTTTTTAGCACCTAAATGGACAAATTAAGAAGCACAGAAAATACGTTTAGAAGCATGATCTGTAAAAATAACAGAATAATCCCATCCTGACTTTGAACGTCAAGTTGCACAGGGCTCGTTTTTGTTGAATTGATTTTTAGGAGCATATGCCTCTAAAATGGTAGCACTGTAGAGCCCTGTGTTCATTGGTAGTACCTGAATTATATATACAATTTTTCGTACATTTTTTTCTACTCAATAACCAGAAACGCTGCTTCATCCTATGTAGAGTTCATAGGTCTATTAATTGACATGGCTTCAAGGATTATGTTGATATTCACTGCTTGGAAATGGCATGCAGAGTCTGGTATGATCCTACGAGATGGCAAACTATGAAGAGCAACTAGCCAAGGAGCAAATTGCATTAACTCAGAATTGTGTGTGGGGTTGCATAATATATAGGAACATGCTCAGTACTTGTTTATCCCAAAGTAAATTTCAAAGGTCCAGTACAGAAAACTATTGTACACAAGTGGGCGAAATATGAAAGAACATTCACAAGTTATCACCGTTATAAGCTCAGACAGTCTGTAAGCCCACATGTGAAGCAGCATATAAAACAAAATTGAAAATATTTGTTCAACATAGATTTTCTGCATCTGAGTGAAATCTCAAAGCATGCCTAAGCTCACTTAGGAGCACAAGGCACAGCAGCAACTGTAACCCAAGCATGTGTACTGCCTCAAAAGTTTTCTCCCAAAAATTTTACACACACATATGAATAAAAAAAGAGGAGACAACAGAGATTGCGGACACAAAAGTTGGCACGCCAACCGATGAAGCATACTAGCTGTGTTTTTATGGGGGTCATCGGCACGGCTGGAGTGCATCTTTTACTAATCAGATTGCTTGGCTGAAACTACCAGTGGTATAATGCAAAATATTACTAGGCTTATAATGATGAAAATGGCCAAGCCGAATGGAAAGGAAAATTACATGCTGTCAGAAAACCTAGTAATGGTTTGAATGACATAATGATAGGTCAAATTACATGGTGACAGCAGGATTTCTTTCCAGTGCCATAGGAGAGAAAAATGGTATTGAGAGGTTATTTGCTGAATCATGCTATTTAGCTCTCAGGTTGAACAGTAATGAGACTCTGTGTGTCATGTTGTCACGTGTGTGTGTGTGTGTGTGTGTGTGTGTGTGTGTGTGTGTTGGAGGTTTGCGATCACACCCTAGTATTCTTACATGGCTCAGTGGTTGCCAGGCTCAGCAGGCTGCTTATACCTGCAGCTGACACACAAATCTGGTTGCTGATGCAGTTGAGCTGTACTGGCTGATAACGGCTATCACTAGTTTTCTGAAGAGCCAAGAATTTGAAAACAGTAGACTTTATCTTATAAAACCAAGATTCTTCCATTTTTTTCAGGCCATTACTTAAATGTAAAACTTGTCTCAACCTGGATCTCACTGAAACATACGAGTACTTTTAATTATAGGTTTCAGTGGTATAGCTTTACACTCTTCCTCCTGACCCTAGTGAATCCTGAGTCTCAGCCACGCAATGACTTGTGTCCTACTTCTAGACATTTCACTTTGTTACAATATTTTCATCTTTTAGCATGCATATTTGTCCTCCATATGAGTTGAAGAACAGTCAAGCTCCAACACTGAGATGTACATTCATGCAAACAAGCAACTATTATTGTAGTTTGTATTATGTGTTAATGTTACCAACGGCCCGTGGCCACTGGCAGGCACCTCTAACATGCAGTACTTGCCCCCAGCATGGCTCAAACTGCCAACTGTCCACTCACCAGCAACATGATAGTTGAAAACGCAACTGTCTTGTCTTTACTGTCACTTGAAAATGATCCAATTCAAGTTGGCTGTACATCAACTTAGGAATTTACACCAAGGGATGATACAATTGCTGGTATCAGCCCAGTTGCATTAGAACTGAGATATTATATTATTTGGATTAGTTTCTTAACATGAAAACAAGACAGTAATACATGAAACTTGAGCAGTGAATTTTGGTTTGGCTGAATAACTCAGGTGTAAGCAAATGTTTTACAAAACAAAAATATTCCTTAGGTCATACTGATGATAATTATTGAAATCTTCAGTGAGTCCAGTCAGACAAGTTTCCCCAGTTTGTAGCCATTCCTTTTGTTTGTGCAATTGTACTGCTTTAGATAATCCCAACAAACCACACCATCTGTGAAAAGGCAGATCTGCAGTAAGTCCACTGACTTGAAGCTTTTGCCAGTCAGAAACATAAACGTGTACAAAATGGATACACAAAAGCCACTGGAAACTGCCTTGGACATTCTCTGAAAAGCCAGAAAATCATCCACGTTAGGTCACAACCATCGCTGGAGAAAATAAAAATAATTCAGTGTGTGGCAGCTCCCTAGCTGAATATTATTTACCTTCTGCTGATGATGGTTGGGAAATGTTGCTACCAGCTTCTGTTTGGATAGCCTGTGCTGTTGACACTGACAGCAATTGATCCTGCGTTTTACATCAGTGCAGTAAAGTGGGGTTATGTAGACTGGAACACCTCATTAAAGACTGATCCTCAGACAGACTGCTCAGAGAAAAGACTGCCACTGTACTCAGATCGATTATAGAGTATAGAGTATATAGAGTGTATAGAGTATGAGCTTGTATGAAGTGAGCCTATGTGTGCATTAGCAGATGCAGGGTTCAGATTTTTACATTTAGCTGACACACTTTTCCCCAGCGATGTACAGTCTGCAACCGTAGAGTACAATGCAGAGTGCACCATTACAATATGTTTCAATTGTAGGTAGCCTTGTTATCTTGGTGATTTAGCACCAAGATAACAAGGCTACTACCTGCAATATGGAGTGCAAGCATCAGAGCCTGACAACATATGTAACATTTTATTCCCCAAAGTAGCGCACATGCTGCTGAATTAAAAAGGTAACGCATGAAAATGTCTCTTGCTACTTTGAACCTCAAATTGCACATGCTACTTTTTCCGTTTTCCAGGCAGAAAGAATTCACTGTTTTGGAGCATGGACTAATACGATAGCGCTGTGAAACAACAATTGCTTAGACATTTCACTGTCGGAGGTGAATTGCATCACTGTCTGCCTCCTCCAGGAGTGCAGGCCGTGGTTTATATTTTAGAGGTAGGAGATGATACATTATTGATCCCCTTGTGGGGCATTACAATTTGCCTCCAGTTGCAAAGGTGTAGATTGATAGCCTGCTACACAGTCTCCAAGGGGTGATGCCTGGGAGATTGTAATGTCTTGCTTTAGCTTGAGGGGGATTTTTGATTTTGTGTTCTGAGAAGCCAGATCTGAACTGGCACACGACCAGACCCGCAAATCCTTCAGGTGTCATTTAAGCAGGCAAGGTTAACAACCACCCTCAAACGACAACAAGAAACAACTCCTCAGCTCCTCAGCAACCTTACTTAATATTGATTCACTGGCTTGTGCCAAGCCATCTCTCTGGCTATCCAGAGTAGGAATGAATTGGTTGCAAATGGACAGAAATTTCAGCATAGTGAGCTACTTGACAGGGCTCCTATACGGGTACGGAAAGTATGAAAAATTAGTTTGCCAGGTATTTAAAAGCATGAAAAATGATATATCATGAAAGTCTTCACCACTGATAATACAAATTGACAAGAAAAAATAGTTTATGCATTAAACATTGTATAATAGAAGCCTTTTGTAAAAGGTCCAAGAATTGGAAAAGTATGCTGTTTGATTAGACGTTGGAACTGGTGGCAATAAAGCTGTGTTATCCAGTCATAGGATTCCTATCGATTTCATCTGCTCAGGTGAATCCCATTGAGATCTCTTACAAGGGGAGCCGTGGCTGGCTAGATTTACTGAAGCGCTGATCAGGCCATTGTCTTGTTCACTGCCTGCACTGAGAGATTATTACATCTGTGTTTGTATCGCTCAGACCCATCTGCTCTCCCGTTCTGCCTATAAGGGATTAAGGGGTTTCCCTGCCCCTGCTAGCTGCACACCACCAGATTATATGTCCTTAAACCTCCCCTGTTCCCTACTGACCCCATATTATTTTACCAGCATTAACCATTTATAAACTAGACAGTCCAGCAGAGTATCAGACAGGCCCACTACAAATAGCTACCCCAAACTACCCTACTCATTTACTACAAGCCTTTTTGCACAATATCCACCAGCCATAATCACTATTTAACCAGCCACAAATGGTTTTTGGAATAGAGTAGCACCTCCAAACAAAAGTTGGGTATCTTTCAAAGCGGCAGGCAGATTAGACAAACTTGCCAGCCACTGTCAAAATGATAGCTAATGTTAATTTCCCACTCTGGTTCTATTATTGCATTTGTATAGGTGCATTCCCCCACTTGATTCCACCACAAACCACCTAAAAACGTATTGGGAACGTGTTTTTACAGTCAAACATAAAGAAGATGCCTCCACTCAGGACTAACGCTCTCTTTGTGGGGGGTTTTCTGTGCAATTTTGACCTTGCTGTACTTTGTTATCATACATGCATCAAGAAGATGAATTTGGGTCAAAACGTTGCTGAATGAACCACTCACTATGAATTCAGTGTGTGGTTGTTTTTCTTTCTTTCTTTCTTTCTTTTTTTTTAATAAACGTTTCTATCTCACCATCTTGCTATTTGTGTCAAACACCTGGCTGGTATTTGCATACTCTTATCTCCTCCCAGCCCTGTTTTAAGTCATCAGTCTGCTTCAGTCAACGCTCACCAGTCTCATTCTCTGATTCCCTCACCAGCCTATATCTGGGCTGTTATTATCCTCGTACATAACAGTGATTTTTTTTTTCTTCTTTTGCTTTGACGTCCCTCTGCTCACATTAGTAGGCTGCTCTCGCTCCTGTGAAATCTTAAAGTGCCGTCAGGTCATTAGGAAGTAATAATGGGTGTGGAGACTAATAGCCTCCGCAAGGGGTGTGTGTGTGTGTGTGGCTGTGGCTGTCAGTCTCTGTGTGTGTGTGTGTGTGTGTGTGTGTGTGTTTGTGTGTGTGTCCCCTCTGCTCTCCCCTGCCCTGTCTTCCCCCTCTCTCCCTTTATTAGCTGTGAATACCAGGCAGAGTGAAAATCTGGGCCAAGGTGAGGGAGCGCATAGACAGATGAGAGAAGAACAAATGAGTCTCTTTTTCTTTTTCTCTTTTGACTCCCCTCCCTCTCCTCTGCTCTTGCTGCTCTCCCTCTGTGCTTCTGTCACTCTCTCTCTTTCAGCTAGCCCTCCTTCTCCCCTTTGCCTCCCCCCTTTGCCCCCCCTTTCTTTTCGCGGCTCCATTTTGCGTCAGCTGCAGTCAAGCAGGCAGCCATTGCACACAGATGGAGAAAACATTGCCTATTCTCTGCCTTTTCCTTTTCTTTTATCTCGTTCTCGTGCGTTGCTTTCCCCCCCCCCTTATCTATTTATCCTTTATTCATTGAGCTAGTTCTCTGGAGATGTAAAAAAAAAACAAAAACATTTTCCAGCAGAGATCTTGTCTGTTTCTGCAGTTCACACAGCAACCTTCCCCTCCCCTTTGCTAAACTCAAGCTTTGCATGGAGCAGAGAACGAGCATACAGTTTGTGGCAATAACAGATGGCTGTGTGTGTGTGTATGTGTGTGTGTGTGTGTGTGTGTGTGTGTGCGCGGTAACTTGCCTATGTCTGTTCAGTCTGTGTGTTTGATTCTGTCTCTCTGTGTGTGTGTGTGTGTGTGTGTGTGTGTGTGCGTGCGTATTGGATGGATGATCTCATTATTGCTGTGCGGCGTAATCCTAATCTGGTTAAAGCGGACTGTGGTAGTTGCCCTCAAGGCCGTTGTAGATTATAAGGCCAAGGCTCTTTGCTCTCACTCCATATGTATGGAGGCTGGCAACACTGTAAATGATTGTCTTGGTGGCAGAGCTCCTAGCTGTGGCCAAAAAAGGATTGATTGTGGTTTGAGCTCACTATTGGGGATCTGCAAGGCCTCCACTGTGAGAGGTGCTGAAGCGTTGAGGACTTATTGAGTTTTTCCTTCCTTTTTACTTGATTAGATTTTTATGGCATCCCTGCTGTTTCTATATTTGACAGGGAGAAGGAGAGTAGAATGCATTTGGGATAATGAGGGTTTATTGCCCTCTAACTGGAGGACCCAGGTTCAAGCCCCCATGTCTGCAGGCGTCGGCCCTGCTGAAGTGTCCTTGAGCAAGACACTGAATCCACTCCAGCTCCAGCGGTGCTGTTCTGTAGTTGGCTATGTGCCCTCACCGAAAAGAGAATGGGAATCAGTAAAATATCACTCTATTATTTGAAAGAAAGATTTACTCATGGCCAAGATAGATTATTATTTACCTGTGGCAACTTCTTTACATTCAGGCCACTAGCATATAGGCTGTGGAAGTGAAGCACTTTTTGTTTCAGTGATTTTCTGCTTTGGGTTGTGTATTACACCAGTTTGCTGCCAAGTACTAGTTGTTACTAGTAGTTACTAGTGTGATCTGACTGAATTGCATTCATCAGACTGTTTCCAAAGAACTTGATTACCTACCAAGAGAAATCAGTGGGTTTTAGGCAATGGTAGAGACAGCAGTTCTACCAGCTCAGGTAGGTTTAATCAGAAATTGCCTACGTTCTTTGCAGCCTTAGAAAACACAAAGCATTCAGTGTTTTTTCTTAGAGATAATTATTAACCGAAATGGTTGACATGCGACGCAGGTTGAACCAAAGATTTGAACAGAAGGTATCATTAGCCTGCTGAGTCACAAGGACACCCAAACTTCCTGTTTCTTGTGGGTTATTAGTGCAGCGTGTACATCATGCAGGTTTCTGCCCACTGTTTTAATCTTCTTCTTTTCCGTTCCTTTTTTTCTCTTTTTATCAGAGGCTGACACGCTGTTGATCTGTGCTGTCTGATCTTCCAGCATATCTCTCTCTGTTTTGCTCTCTGTCTTGGTCTCTCTCCCTGACTGCCTCTCTTTCTTACTGGCTGTCTCTCTCTCTTTATCTCTCTTTGGTATCAGTGTGAAAGCCTCTTGCTGCACACATCTGAAAGATGGTCATACTGTGTTTTTTCTTTTTCCATCTCTACTTGTCCCTCTGTCGTTTTGTTAGGATTTTTTCTCTGATGTGTTTTCCAGATCTGAGCAGTAAAACAGCCCGTTTGTTGGAATCGGATACCAGCATGTAGACCAAGTACTAGCGTATCTGATGCAATAGGGCGCCTGGCTGAAGCCTTCTTAGTAAAGAGGTAGCTGGTAATTGATATATCAAGCAGAATGGTCTGGGATAACTGAAATATTTAAAGTTGACATGCTTTACTCATCGTGCCACTGCATGGACCTTGTTGGTCCTGCAGCCTCTGAATTTTAAAACTGAGTACGCTTATTCAGATTTGAGCTGTTGACTTCTTGTTGGCCACCTGCCAAAGTGCTTTGGTGAACAGAGAGAGAGAGAGATGATTTTCCAGTATTCCACCTGTTTGTAATTTCTGGCACTGTACTAGTATCTTAAATCGTAGTAGTAGTACATATATCATCTGTATCTAGACCTTCTACGTTTGTCACACCACTGACTGCCATGCAATGTAACATCTAAGCCGTATACTACATGACTGTGTGTCCCCTAATGATGTTGGTGTAATAGCTTTCGGCTAGTCGCTGATTCTTACATGCACAATGCACTTGACCTTGGATCGTTCGTCTATTTGATGAAATCCACACAAAAGGGTGGAGGATGTAAATGTTTTTTTTCCCTTTTTCAGAATATGTTTTGGACACACAACTCGTATTCACTTCTGAGGGGATATTACTGCACCAGATCAGACACATCAAAAATATCTTCCCCTTACATGATGTAATTATAATGTAATCTCCAGTGACCAATTTTGTGTAATTCCTCAATTACCAATGACAGACTAGTTAATTTGCTTGGTAGCTGCAACTACTGAACATATCTGTCATGATGTGACTCATGAGACTCTTGGTATAGGCAAAGACACCTCAGAATGATGAGAAGACAATATTGTCCCGACCAGTCACAACACATGACTGGCTGTGATGAAACTGTCTCCTCCTTGTTCTTCCTCACAGCTCAGAACTACATATGAAGCTATCTAGCTTGATAGCAGGGTATTTATCTTATTTCCTGCTGTTGTGATACAACCCATAGATGTCTGGAGGGTTTTATCTTACCAGGTGTTTTCGACAGATGTTTGCCTGTGTTCTTGCAATGTGTGGAGCCTCTTATTTATGGGAAGATTCAGTTTCATTGTGGCAGACATCATCCAGTTAGGTTATTGTTTTCCAATTTGGACTTGCACTTATTACACATTTTGTAATTGTTTTTTTCCCTCTCATATATATATATATTTACAGTCAGAGTGCAACATCAAGCATTTACTGTGTACTTTGTATGCTCAGGACTCTGTGTCACTTTGACCTGTTTCTTGAGGTTTTAACCTGTGACCTTACAGTCATAGGTTGATCCCTGTGACCAGCAGACCCACCATGTTGCAAGGTCATTGAATCCATTTAAACCAATCCAGGCTAAACTAGTCCACTGTCCTCCATCACCTAGCTGTGTCACCCTGACACCTCTCTAGTGGCCTTCAGGGATAAACCAGAGATGAGGAAGAGGAGAGATACCCCACTTTGCCTGTCCCTCCTGACATCACGTGGCAGGAAAACATCCATATGAGCAGATCAGATTCTCTTCTCACTTTTTTTTTTAGCCTGAGAGATGCTGAAAGCTGAGGCTGATTTGGGTCAGATGCTCTACAAGCTGAAGATGTTGTGATAAATAGTTTTTGAGAAAATAATGAAAGTGGAAAATGACTTAAGTTGAGGTCTGTACTGAATCAGTTGCTACGGTAACAGCCCTAGGGAGAAGTGCTTTGTGGGGGTTAACACCTGTTTATGAAGTCGACCAGTTTATAAAACTTAGAGAGAGAGAGATATTAATCTGCTTCCGTTTGTGCTAGATGCAACACCAGCCTAGCGTGGCAGTGGTGTATAGAGACAGGAGAGATGAAGTTAAGTAGCTTTAGCTTGAGCCAGTCAATTAGAGCTCTACAGAGCAGTACAGTTGCTAAGCCTCTGGCTGTAGAAAGAGAGAAGCATGCCCTCTCACAGTTTCTCACAATTGTATTTTGTTCAGTTGGGCTGAACCAAGCACTGTCTTGTTTGAATTATGGACCTGTCAACAGTTTATTAAGTAATAAACTGGGCATTCCTCTCTCTACCCCTCGTGGCTTTTGCTTTTACCCAGCTCCTGTGAAGAGATTATGGGTGTTAGAGCCTCTTCTTTACTCAGTATAGGAAACGTTTTTTGTCTACAAGCCAAAGTGTCTGGTAAGCTCCTCCATTAACCAGCTATTTTCACTCTTTTGCCAGCCATAGATTCTTTGAATGCAGAAATGCATAATGCAGAGAACCTGCACGATGGTTGGTTGCCTGCCAATGTGGCTGGAAGAGTACACAAATTTATAAGACAGAATAAAAGATTTGCCATGATGTATTTGATGACTGGTGTCAATTTCCCACAATAAATATAATGCCTATATATCAAACACATTTACTATCATACAAAGATACCTCCAGTCTACAGCTGTATCTTTTCTGTGTGGGACCCAAACTGACTAAATGTAGTGTCCCCTTGACACCGGCTCATTAAAACAGATAGTAACACTCTTGTCATGTGGGAACCCATCTTCTCTGTCCTGTAGTTCCTTCTAGGGCTCTGGGAGCTGCTGTCTGCAGCCAACAGAGTGCTCTGGGACCAAATTTCACTAAACTGGGGCAAGCCAGAATCATAGATTATCATTTTCTCATAATTATGGGCTATCTTGTTGGCTCTTGCGGCAATAGACACTATTGTTGGAGCAATACTTCTTTCTTCCTTCTGAAAGCCCAAACATCTTACACTAAAAATGCATTTCGGAAATCAAAGTGTGAATGAAGAAAACACAGTTTCCACTAGGATGAGCAAGGGCTGTGAGGTGACATATTTTTCTTCTGTTCTGCAATTGATGAAATTCAGCAGCACAGAAATAAAATGACCCGTGAAAATACTTAAGACTCACCCCTATCTGTAAATCGCAAATTGCTCCTTTTTCAGTTTCCTAAGCAGAATTTGGACTTTAGGAGCATATTGTGCTAAAATGGTCGTAACACTGTAAATCCCTGCTCAGTGGGAATGAATGCATGGACTTGTTTTGTTGGTTATGTGTGCTTTCCTTCATCTGTAACAACATGGTTTGTCCTCTTCTGGGGTTTGAATCCTTTGCATGCTTTCATTAGCAGCTCCCTTTGAAGTCCTGCTGACTTTGGACCAGCTCTCTACCTGAGGATACAAACACTGTTAAAACAGAGTAATTAGGCACTGGAGCTTGATTAACATGACAGTAAAGGAATTGACTTGCCTAAAGCTTGTTAATCGTTTGACAAATGCTTCTCGAGTAGACCACAAAGCCAGCTTCGTTCCCTCAGCCTTTAGTCTCCAGTGCAGTGCAACATGAATCATATTAATAAACTTAATGGACTTTGCAGCATGAGGCTACACCCACCTCTCACATGTGAAATATATTACACAGGGATGTGATTTTTCAGGGTTGTTCCCCAATATTTCATTCTTTTAATACGCTTGCCCATTAATTTGTAGGAGATTTTGTTTTTCTACTTTTCAGCCATTTTTAATTTTTTTTTTTTTTATGTTGTCCTGATCACAACAGTGCAGTATCTTACATCCATACCTTCTTAGGTATAGTTGGCTCCAGTGGGAAATGAACCCCTAACCCTGCCAATGTTCGTGCCCAGCTTTACCTTCTCACCAATATAAGCCCACTGTCTCATATCCTGAAATGTTGAGATCAACTGAGGTGAAGTGACACCAAAAAAGCAAGTGAACCTGGATTGGCTTTATTGACAGCAGCATAGTGAACATGTATCTGAGCAGCTGAGCCTTTTCTTTTTCTCTCCTTATGTTTGTGATGCTGGTGTTGTTAGTGATGAATCCAGTCTGGTGTTTCTCAGTCTCGAAGGCGGCATTTCTAGCCCACAGTGTTGAAAACACAGGCTTCCTACACTCTGTCTCTGGAGATAATGGCCAATTACAGCAGATGCATTACAGGTTATAGTCGGAATAATCAGCCAACAGAGGTGTGTGTGTGTGTGTGTGTGTGTGTGTGTGTGTGTGTGTGTGTGTGTGTGTGTGTGTGTGTGTGTGTGTGTGTGTGTGTGTGTGTGTGTGTGTGTGTGTACAACTCAGTATTACTAAGATGTTCCTAGTATACTGTACATTGGTTAGGGTTGCACAATTCCTAATTATTTATGTCTAATTCATAATTGCACAATATAGAGCTCAACAGTGTGGTTCCGGAAGTGAAAATCCCATTCATATTCTGCATAGGGATTTTGATTATTAGCCATAATGTCGTAACCATCCAATGTAGACTCACCACAAGCTAGTAGATTGTGAAACGATAGTGTATGCTCCTGTAGAAGCCACAAGTCCGTATGATATCAACCTTGTTTTGAGAAAAACATGTTTTATTCGCGATGTCATGGAGAAGTACTACACTACCCGCAATCCTAAAGTGTAACAGCGACGTCTCTGATTGGTGGAGCTCGCTGTTACCATGGAAATGTTTACCGCACCCGCGAACGTCTTGTCAGCTAACGTTAACGTTAGCTACTAACATAACCTAGCTAGCTGCTTATCCTATACAGCTGGAACGAATCACTGTACCATGTCGATGACAACACTTTATACTATATGAAACACTATATATACGCTCACAAAACAACAACAATATCAACACTATACTATTGACAAATGTTAAATTCAAGAAGAAGCGCGCTAAACTATCGTTAGTTTGGAAGTTTTTGGAAAAGTATCATTCGCAATGGTTTATGGGATGAGTAGTTCCTTCACTTCATAAAATAATTATGTACACAGTCTTGTACCTTTGCCTTTTCTTCCGTTTTCCGATCTTTTTTTTGCTCAGAATCAAATGTTTTATGGTCACGATTCATCGTCTAGCTGGTTGGCTTGGTTCCAGCCTTAACACTCTTTATATAAGGATTTTCTGAAATGTCAATGGAGTAAATGAATGGGAAATTTACTTCCGGAACCAGAGCCGTAAAAAAAGTGGGCGGTCACTGTTGCGCTCTATTTTGATATAAGACGCAGAAAGAAAGGTGGTATGAGTAGGGAGACCCTCCTCCAACCAGAGGATTGGGATTCAAGCCCCCATGTCTGCAAGCATCCACCCTTATGAAGTATCCTTGAGCACTGAATCCTTACCAGCTTCAGGGGCGCTGTTTTGTAGCTGACCTCTGACCTCCCTGAGGACAGGGCAAGTGAATTTCCCTGTGGGGATCAGTGAAGTATCACATGATAACAAGTGTAGTTAAATACTTTTTGTTCTTAAATCATCAATGCTAACAATTAGGGTTAATAACTGTGATCATAGCATCTAGCAAAACAATGAGCATTATCATTGTGACCATAATGGTGCTGCCCTACATTCAGGGCAGTTAAGTGTGTAATTGGCTATTTAAGGGGCCAAGCCTGTCACTTTTCCTTAGTGGCCTGATTCGATCCACGACTGGTCGCGTTCTGTTCTGCACTCCTCCCTCAGCATGGTCCCTCCTGTCTGCACGCAGCCAATCAAATATGCCGTCACCGCCGGGCTTATGACCCACACCAGTTGCTATAGCAACGGCGGCCTGCCTCCTGGAGAACATGTCATGCATGTTAAGTGGTTCTTGGATGCTCACTCGTTGTCTCTATCTCACTCTTAAGTACACACACACATACACACACACACACACACACACACACACACACAGAGAATGAAGTGACTCGGCAGACCACAGATGGTAAACATGAGGGTTTGTTTTAGTGTCTGAAGCAGCACTCATAACTACACTGCCTGCCCTGGGGTGTGTTTCTATCTGTGTGTGTGTGTGTTTGAGCATGAGTGGTTACAGTTAAATGAAGACTATTTGATCGCTCTGATTGAATTCCTTCCGACTGAAGTTTCCAAATAAACTTTTTTTACAGGAACACTAAATAAAGTGATCAGAAAAGTTGTGCGTTTAGATGCACCAAAGAACGTAATAAAACTTTGTTGACATACATAATTGTTCTAGTAAACCAAACTGAGCATGCACCATGTGAGGTGCACAGTATTTGTTTGTGTTTTAAGTCTCACCAGAATATATTCCTCCTGCAGTATTTACGTGGGACTCTTCTGCAAGTCCAAGTATGTATGCTAGTGTGGACATTGTTTTGGGCCTTTCAACCAAGTTTCCAACCACAAAGCTGAACTGCCTGTGGACCAGTTCTGTTTTGCACCCGTCATGTAATTCCCCAAAACTTGATGTTTACGTCATTTTCTCTGTGGATGAACACGCGCAGAGTACTAACCAAAGAAAGTAGTCAGGTTAAGAGTTCATGTGGCTATTAGTTGCTGATGTCCTCGTATTGAACAAATTATCTATGGTTTATATCATATTACATACTGAATGGAATTTAATTCGGATTGGACTAGGCTATTCCATTTGAGAGGCGTTTTATTGGACTGTTAATCTGATTATTGATGGAATATTATGCTCCATATGAACCCAACTCAAGTTCCTCAACAAGGTTATTGCAGTACAGATGGACACATTTTGAGACTAGATGTACACACACACACAAACACACACACACACTTCGTCCCACCACTAGGAATGTCAGGGCAAGGCTTTTGAAATGCTGGGAGCAGAAAAGTCTGCTGCCCTCCAACCAGCCACTGGCCTTCACTTAAAAACAGAAATAAGCTTCTCCACTGACTCAGTGTGTGTGTGTTTCTATATATATGTGAGTGTGAGAGAGAGCGCAAGAGAGGTGCAAAGTGAACACAGTTGACAGCTTCTGTCTTATCCTCTAAATATGAGGAATAGTTCAGGAGGCATACTGCAAATTATTCATAGCCTCCTGTCGAAGCCGCCTTGCTGTGTGTGTGTGTGTGTGTGTGAGAGTGTGTGAGGAAAGCCAATGTTCATTGAGGATTATTTAGTAGTAGTTCGATAATGGATCAGGCAGAGACCCAGCTTTTATTCTCTCTCTCTCTCTCTCTCTCTCTCTCTCTCTCTCTCTCTCTCTCTCTCTCTCTCTCTCTCTCTCTCTCTGATCAGAGAAAACACATTAGACACAATCATTGTGACTTTGGAGGGAGTGATAACTTGATGATAATGAGAGGGACAGAGAGGGATGTTGGGGGCAAAGAGGAAAATGAAAGTGTAATTTCAGCAAGCAGCTGAGATATAATGATCCATGAAGAACAGAGGATGATGGGGAGGTGAGGGAGAAGGGGAGGGGGGGGTGAAATTACATAATAAGACCAGTCCAGCCCTTTGCCCTGTCTATCACATAGTGGCTGCACGGCCATGGCAATGATGATCCCAATTATTTTGCTAGATGTTGTCATTGCTTATTATTAAGGAATTATTATTGATTACTAATCGCTATTATTAGTCCGATGATTGGAGGAACAGAATCGTTTTACCGCACTTCTGGCATCTTCTGCTAGTGTCAGCATCTCAAAGAGGATAAATAAATAAATATCAATTATATTTTTGTGGCACAATTAATTACATTTATACAGATAAATGCTTTAGTTTCTCTGTACTTTTATTTCTATCTTATTATTTTGCTCACAAATCACAGCTTTCATCCATTTATCCTTTCCATTGAAATATTTATTCATCTAACTATTGTTAGATTGTTAGGTTAAGTATGTTTCCCTCTTTTTCCCCGGGGTAGTGTCCCAGGGTTTAAGGTGTTTACAACATTCCTAAGTAGAGGTGTCCTGTTTTTGTGTTTCTCTCCCATAATTTCCTGTACTTTTGTGCTGTCCTGATCACACCCCAATATCCAAATTCAGTTCCCCAGATTACCAGTATTGTTTAAGATGTGTTTGCCAGTTTTTCTTATAAAAGGATAAAAAATGAGTTTACAGGATGTTTGTGTTTTTTGTGGTGTTCTCCCATAGCTTCCTGCCCTTTTTGAATTGCCTGTCCAAGCATCTAAATTCAATTTCCTGCACGCCCAGGATTATTTAGGCTACATTTATATGTGCAGCCCTGTCAGCAGAATCAGGCCTTCCTATCCGTTTTAGGTCTCATATCCTTGCAGAGGGAATATCAAGTGCTTGCATCGATCTGTAGCTGATGTGGATGGCAACGTGCAGGTCAAATCCCAGCCGTTTACACCGGTTGGCCTCTGTGGGCTCTGTCTTAGCACTTGGTTACTTTCAAATGGAAAATTGTATTAAACACTATAACCACCAACTAACATTCATGCCAGATTACTACTTTCACAAATACACCCTGCCTGTGTTGAGTGAGTTCTTCTACAATTTGAAATCTTTCTCACAGTCCTGTTGTGTGTTCAGACGCCGGCCTGGATGTCTGAGAGCACTGAGCCAGACAGAGATGATTGTGCTGTGTGTGTGTGTGTGTGTGTGTGTCTGGTGAAACAGAGGGCTCTTCTGCCCATAGTATTCCTCAGTACAAACACTGTGGAAGAGAGTATTTAAATACACACTCTCTTAGCCTGCCCCCTACTGTTGCCCAGACCTAGTTTCAAACACACACGTACACACTCACATGCAGTCTGGGAGAAATACACCTCAAAACCTGCTTTCTAAATCCACAGAAGTATACTGAAACTCACCTATGACTTAATTGGGGGTTAGGTTATTTTTCTAAGCTCATTTTCTCTAGTTAAAATTCAATTAAACAGTTTGGAGATAGACTTAGGGCAGAGGACTTTGTGGATCATACTGCCCCCGGTGGTGAAGTCCAGTACTGCGCCACCTCAGCTCCTGGCTGTCATCAGCATGTGAACAGGTAGTCAACCAATGTTATAATTGTTTTAGCTGCCAGTCATCTTGATGAGCATTTGGTCAGCTCTGGCTACAAGTCACCTTGAGATTGTTTTGTTGAGTCTGCATTGTTGGTGGCCCCTGGGACTTTCCCCCAACTTAAACCATCAATTGCTGGAAATCCTATTTACCTCCAAACTTTTTCAAACAAAGACTCTGTTTCGCTGTTTTTCCTAAGGGCAAGGCTTTGATTGAATCATAGCTCTTCTCTGCCTTCTGCATCTCTCAAAGTTTAAAATTGTATTGTGTCACAAATGTACTTAAAAGTTTGGAAATGATCTCACTCCTAAATCAATAAAGGAGGTTTCCCAGGTTTATGGACTGAGATATTTTTTGAAATAAATTTCAGGGGTGTTGCTGAAATTATTTGACACACTCCTGTGAGCTGATCCACCGAACGGGTCCCACAATATATTTTGCTGTTGTAGTTCTCAAAGTGGCCAGTTGGTGTCCTCCTCTCCCCGTTTCCCCCCCTACAGCTCTTCCAGAGTGAAAGATTAAACTGTCTCTCTCTGGTTTGATTGACATTCTACAATTGTGAACCTCCTCCCATCTTTGGACACTCATATAAACTGTTATGCATCTGTTAATGTTGGAACCATGTTGAGCGGTTGTTTATGGCTTAATTTAACAGAGCTGCTGTAGAGTGAATGAACTACTTATCATTAATGGTTGTTACTAGCTTACCTGTTTGAAATGTGTGTATTTATCATGCATTCTTTCTGTCTCTCTGTTTTTGTCCAGGGGCTGAAGAGGTTTAAGTGCCAGTATTGAGTGCAGTCAGTCCTAGAGACCTTATCCTCTCAAAGCTGTCCTGTACCTCTGCCTTTGGAAGACACACACACACCCTCAGTCCATATACACACACCCTTACACACCTCTCTGCCACCGTCACCGATCAGGATGATCACCTCAGAGCTCCCTGTGCTACAGTGAGTATGGATTATCTGGGCTTCCAGGTGACATTTTTCAGTAAAACATGTCATGTCATCTCAAAGTGAAACATTAAGCAGCATACAGCAGAAACAGAAAATGGGGGCAGGAGCTTTAACGATAACTAAAAATACTCATGCTTGCTTTTAATTCCCAGTTACACATGTGCTCCTTTTTTCACTTTTTGTAAGATAGAAGGATTTTATTTAGGGTACGGATGCTTCTTAAATGATAGCACCTGTAGGGCCCTTGTTATCTAAATTGTGTGTACAAGCCTATCTGTGTGAGAGAGTACACAGGTTGAAACGTTTGTCTATCCCTTGGTTTGATTTTCATCCCCAAATTTTTTAAATGATGGAGGTCTCATGTTTATTTTGCTCTGTGGCTGAATGGACTCAGGAGTTATGCTGTATTTGAATTATTAAATATGTGTGTTTCAACTTTGTTTTTCGTGGTTTGCGTGCTACTCTCTCTCAGGGACTCGTCCAACGAGTCTGGAGCAACAGACGCAGTTGGCTTGAGTATGAGCATGAGTGAAATAGAAGACCCAGAGGCTAAAGGCAAGAAGAAGAGAGGGAGGCCTGGGAAGCAGACCCTGGTAGGAGTGTGTGTGTGTGTGTGTGTGTGTGTGTGTGTGTGTGTGTGTGTGTGAGTGTGAGAGAGAGAGGAGGAAAGCCTGATAAACAACCCTCAGTTTGTGTGTCTGCATCTGTGCACATGTATTTGTTCACATGAATGTTTTGATTCCTGGTTTCTTCCTGTATTATTTACGTCCCCCCCCTCCCCACAGACATCCAATAAGAAGCCTCGGAAGTCACCGACAGACAAGGGTGTTGGCGTGACCAGAGGGCGAGGGAAAGCCAATGGCGTGGCTCAGCATAACGGAGAGGGCGGAGACCCTGTCACACTGTTTGAAGTGGTCAAACTGGGCAAGAGTGCCATGCAGGTGGGTGCACTGGCATGTTCACTCACCTGCTTGTTTTAGCAGCATAACAGGATGCCAATCTAAAAGTAATCAGTCCGTTGGTACCTACCGAGCATTTATCAGTATTTCACTTTGGAACATGATCACGTTTCCGTATCGCATACCACCATGGTTGTTAGTTATATATTGCTACTATAAGTTCCCCCATGTTGGTAAATATGTGAGACCCTGTGAGACTCATGCTGACTTGAGAGATGGAGAGGGAGACTGTTCATGTAAGTGTCCAACTATGTTTCTCTTACATTTTTGTGCGTGTGTGTGTGTGTGTGTGTGTGTGTGTGTGTTCCTATTCACAGTCTGTGGTAGATGATTGGATTGAGTCGTATAAACAGGACAGAGACATAGCTCTGCTGGACCTCATCAATTTCTTCATCCAGTGCTCGGGGTGCAAAGGTAAGACTGCTAGATTTACTGCTACCCAATGTAATCACTAGCTGCTTTTACTGAACTGTGTTGCCCTGGGTGCATGGGTAAACTCACTAGAACTACTACAACATTGTCTTAACACTATCCTCGTCTGCTCAAGTCTCACGTCCTCTTCATCCAGTGGTCCAGGTGTGTTGGTGTGTAATTGTGCATGTGTTTATTTGTGGGTTTATGTGTTTTGGTCTGTGTTTGTGCGTGTGATCTAAATCCTGACGCTGTCATTATCGCCCTGTGACCAGGCACGGTGAGGATCGAGATGTTCAGGAACATGCAGAACGCCGAAATCATCCGCAAGATGACCGAGGAGTTTGACGAGGTAGCTACCTGGTTCATTCAGCCACTAATTACAGTTCGTGTGAAGAGATTGTAGTGTGCGTACTTGGATGATGGGGTGCATGGATGAATTGCTGTATGGATATATATATCAATTATTAGATAGGTAAATATATAACTGAGTTGTAGATGCTGTGTGCACGTTGTTAGGCACTTCTTAGGTTTCGGTCAGAGCAGGAATCATTATTCTACGGCACACTAAAGTCCCCTCAGACCCGTTCTGTTACTGTCATGTCCCTAATAATAAGAGCAACTCTTAAGTACAATGACGTGAACAACACATTAATATGATAATTATTTTTCTAAATATTATTGATCACGGTTATTGTTTTGGTTCTGGGAAACAAACTTATTTTATTGCAGTTTTGCACTTTTCCCAACATTTTTCAAAGTAGCAGCAGCTAGAAAGGTTTTTTTTTTTCCACTCTTGCTGGACCTTATTTACAAAATTCAAACAATAAACAACTACTACTTTATTATTGCGGGGTGCAGCTACAGCCCTAAGACAAACTTTGCACAGAATCTGTATTTGTTTGCTGTCATCTGACAGCTCCACCACCCTAGCGCCTCCAGGCTTCATTAGATTCACTCTGTAAACAAATACATCACCTCACCTTTGTGTTTTTGTCTACAGGACAGCGGGGACTACCCTCTCACCATGCCCGGGCCTCTATGGAAGAAGTTCCGCTACAACTTCTGTGAGTTCATCTGCGTTTTGATCCGCCAGTGTCAGTACAGCATCATCTACGACGAGTACATGATGGACACCGTCATCTCCCTCCTCACTGGGCTGTCTGACTCCCAGGTCCGAGCCTTCAGACACACTTCCACACTGGCAGGTAATGACAAGGAGTTTATTTGTATAGACCTTTGAAAAACAGTCAAGTGCATTACAGTAATGACAGTAAGTTCATTTGTGTTGCATTATTGTGTTGAAGTTATTAAGTGCATTACAGGCATCTCCAAACTGCCAAGTAATGAATGATAATGCCATTGGTGTAGTAATAATGTACATACCTCCAGAGTGGCAGGCAATAACAGTAAATGTATCAATATTTTCAAGACAGTAAAACAACCTAAAAGCCAATAAAATACACAATAAAAACGCCAGGCAAAAATAAAATGGGTAAAAACAAATTCAATAAAGCTTGTCTGTAAAAGTGTGTTTCAAGTAGCGATTCAACTACAGTCCAACTGCTCCACTCGTGCTTTGATCTGTTCTCATTTGAGTATTTTGTGTTTAGTATTGAAAAGGGAAAGTTCACCTTAAAAAAAAGGGAAAGTTCAGGTGAGGTAAACATGGAGTCAAATACAACTTTTCCCTGAGGTAGATTCTTGAAGTACATATTTGTCACTGAGACTTATCTGTTTGTCTGCGTAGCGATGAAGCTGATGACGGCGCTGGTGAACGTGGCGCTGAACCTGAGCATTCATCAGGACAACACCCAGAGACAGTATGAGGCTGAGAGGAACAAGATAGCTGGCAAACGAGCCAACGAGAAGCTGGAACTGCTGCTACAGAAGAGGAAGGAGGTAGGCTAGTGGTAAACTCGAATTGACCTTTGACCTGTGATCATTTGATGGAAGACATTTGTCAGGGTCCAGCCAGAGTTGTGCAAAGTTTAGAATGACCCTGAGCTGAAATGATGCTCCTCATAGTGTGTAATATATCGTGTTTTTAGTGTGTGAAGATGACTTGATTGACTGTAACTCTGTGGTTTCTTTGTGCAGCTCCAGGAAAACCAGGACGAGATAGAGAACATGATGAACTCGATCTTCAAGGGTATCTTTGTGCACCGCTACAGGTACACTCTATATGACCTTGCTTGTTAACGTTCGTGTGGCCATCACTGCCTGTAATTTGTTAGTTTGTTGTAATGCTGGTTAATAGCAGCCTATTATTTAAGAGTAAAACATTGCACCAGTGTAGCGCTTACCAAAAGTTGTTTTTCTCCTTTATTAACTTCAGAGCCGTGTCTTTGAAGATGGTGCAGATGGTATTAATAATGTTGGTGTGGCCATTGCTGCCTGTAACATGTAAAATGAATTGTTGGAACACTCGACCAGTGAAGCCTTTGTCAAATGTGTTCTCCTTTTTGCAGAGTTCAGAGTTGTTTATCATGATGATGACGATGCTGATGGTTATGCTCTTATACTCTTCATGCTTTTCTCAGGGATGCAATTGCTGAGATAAGGGCCATCTGTATCGAGGAAATCGGAGTGTGGATGAAAATGTACAGCGACGCCTTCCTCAATGACAGCTACCTGAAATATGTTGGCTGGACACTGCACGATAGGGTGAGCAGACATGCACACACACATTATTCTGGAGTTTATTTTCTAACAGCTGGTGCAGTTAGTGCAGGTTGCATCCCTGGAAAGAGTAAAGACAGTAAAATTACTTGAAGGTCTCTATTCCAAAGCTATATATCCATTTAGGAAAAATAAAATGTAGAGGATCCAGACTCTAAACGTGTTGTCTTTTGTCAACCAAGGACTTAAGTGGGTAGGTGTTACTTTTTCTAAATGGTGGTACAACAGTGTTCATTTTTCTTCTCCTATTTTGTCAAGACGTGGTGCCGCTGTGGTGACTCACCACTGCTGAATGAATATCAGAGATTCACTGATTTGTGCACAAAGTCACACGTGTTTCCTTGTGCCCTTTCCTCAATCTGTCTTTCTTCTGTAGCAAGGAGAAGTGCGTCTGAAGTGCCTGAAGGCTCTGCAGAATCTGTACACCAACAGAGAACTGTTCCCCAAACTCGAGCTCTTCACCAACCGCTTCAAGGTAACACCAGGAATACTACTACTACTACTGACAATAATCGTAATAATAGTTCACTCAGCAACACTTTACATCAACTGGTGGAGGGACAAAAGTAAATAAAAACATAGGGGTTGAAAATAAATAGTTCAGGTGAAAAAATGCAGTTGAATAATGTTGTTCCCCAAACCATTGAGTAATGATAACTAACAATAGTGATTCATGATTAATATCCAGCAAAATAATTGTGTTTATCATTTTAGCTTTGGGGTCCTGATACAATCCCGCCAATGGTTGTTTTAGTGTCTTGCCCTTGTTCTGTTCATTGGACAGAATCTGAAGCCCCTTTCGTTTGACTGTGTTTTGTTTATTCTGACAGGACCGTATCGTGTCCATGACTCTGGACAAGGAGTACGACGTGGCTGTAGAGGCCATCAGACTGGTCACACTCATCCTGCAGTGAGTAGCTCTGATACTTTGTCTACGTTTTTCACACACACACACTCACGCCAAGCCTCGTACTTCCTGTGAGCGCTCACCTTATAACGTCATCAAAAGCAGACGTGTTTACATTCTGTGTCTTCAACATAGTGGACGACATGGCGCCCCAGACGCTGAGCAACACGGGTTAAGCAATCAACTTGCTTGGATCGAACCTTTCACACCTGGGTCAATAGTCCAGTGTGAAATTGGTCTAATCACTCTTTCTGTGATAATCCCTTTTAGTATCGTTAAAAACTTTGATGTCTGCTGCAAGGGTTATTGAACTTTTTCAGCCCAGTCTATTCATAAATCTTTGCGTTGAGTGTAATCCTATTTGATTGGCTGTTCTAGGGGTAGCGAAGACGCCTTGTCCAATGAGGACTGTGAGAATGTGTACCACCTGGTTTACTCCGCCCACCGGCCAGTGGCTGTCGCCGCTGGAGAGTTCCTGCACAGGAAGTGAGTCCATGTTGAAATCTTATTCCATTTGTCCATCTGTGAGCAGGAAATGGATGTTGACTTGAAATCACCTTGGGCTTCGTGTTGTTAAATTATATGGAAGTTTTGGAAGGCAATTTTTTTGGTTGAATGGGCTGTTTCTCTTGTTTCTCTTGTTTCTCTTCTCATTCTGCCTTTCTCTTCATCTCTCTCCTCCTCTTTTCCCATTTTCCCACATGGTTCTCTCTTTCACTCGCTGTCTCTCTCCCTCTGGCTCTCTCTCTCTCTCTCTCCCTCCCTCTGTCTCTCTCTCTTTCTCTCTGTCAGGTTGTTCAGTCGTCATGACCCTCAGGCAGAAGAAGCGCTGGCTAAGCGCCGAGGGAGGAGCAGTCCCAATGGAAACCTCATCCGCATGCTGGTGCTCTTCTTCCTGGAGAGTGAGGTAACATGCAGACACACTCACACGATGCAGATACACGCAAATACACAAGATAAGCGTTTACACATACACAGTAGTACTCGATATTAAAGTAATTATACAATTATACTTATAGCAATGCCTCCAAACCGACATATGTACTCAGTCCCTATCTGTGTGTGTCTGCAGCTCCACGAGCATGCAGCCTATCTGGTGGACTCGCTGTGGGAGAGCTCTCAGGAGCTGCTGAAGGACTGGGAGTGTATGACAGAACTACTGCTGGAGGAGGCTGTACAGGGAGAGGAGGGTAAGACACACACACACACACACACTTTCACTTTCTCTCTTAGCGATGAAAACGCTTCAGGCTGCTTCATGTGAAACACAGCATCACATTTTGAAATCCAGTTAGAAGACATGATGCAATGAAATCTGGTTCTTGGAAACTCTCTTGGTGACCATTGTTTGTTGTCTCTCTCTCTCTGTCGCTCTCTCTCTGTTCTGTAGTGTTGTCAGACAGACAGGAGAGTGCGCTGATAGAGCTGATGGTGTGTACCATACGACAGGCAGCGGAGGCACACCCACCTGTTGGCAGGGGCACCGGCAAACGGGTTGGTCTCACACACACGTCCTTTATCACAAGCTCTCCTCAAACTAGTAGAAGGTGACACAGGGCAACAAGGTGGTTAGAGACATTGGGCCAGATTCATAAAACTCAGCGGTAACAGCATTACACCACGCAAAATCTGCGGCACGGTAATTTAAGCTCATTCATGAAGTTACCATGGCGATGAATAGCGCACCGGAATTCCATTAACGTTATTCTCATCCGTGTCCCAGATGAAAGCCAATGTTAACGAGGTGTTACATATCGATGGGCTTGTTTTGACATGGCGGCTGTAAATTTGGACACATATGGAGAGACACAGGACTGACTCACTCAGACCAGTGGTACATGGGAAATGGTTGGGCTGGGTTGATGATTTCAGTTCTTCCTCTAGTTCATGGCAGAGATGTAAAATTGTTTCTCTGCTTAGTCTAAATCTACAGGGATCAATAAAAAAAAAAAAAGAAAATCACATTATCATGAAATCATTCCCATGTTGGAAGGGTAATTTCATTTGTTCGTCTGTAGAGCACTGTTTGTTTTTTTTCGCTCCTGACAATGTGGAGTATCTGTTTCTGTTTGTCCAGGTGCTGACAGCAAAGGAGAGGAAGACCCAGATAGATGACAAGAACAAACTGACAGAGCACTTCATTATGGCCCTGCCCATGCTGCTGTCCAAGGTAAGACTTGCCAGGACTCCAGCCTGCAGCCTGCACAGGGTCAGCAACAGGGAGGCCAATGTCACTGATTAATGAGTGAGCTGGTTGATTGATTGGTTGTCTGGCTAATTTGTTGATTGGTAAGGTAACGTGTTGATTTGGCTAAATGCCCAGACTTTGACTGACTGATGCTCTTCTGTCTCTTCTCTCTGCTTGTCTACTTTCTCTCTCCATCACTCTTTTCTGTTTTTCCACTGTCTCTCTCTCTCGACAGTACCAAGCAGACTCTGAGAAGGTGGCCAACCTGCTGCAGATCCCCCAGTTCTTCGACCTGGACGTGTACAGCGCCGGGCGCATGGAGAAGCACCTAGACGCCCTGTTGAAGCAGATGCGGCTGGTGGTGGAGAAGCACATCGAGGCGGACGTCCTGGAGGCCTGCAGCAAGACCTACAGCATCCTCTGCTCTGAGGAGTACACTATCATGAACCGCGTGGACATCGCCCGCTCGCAGCTCATCGACGAGATGACTGATCGCTTTGCGCACTCCGTCGAAGAGCTGCTGCAGGAGGTATGACGGGAGGATGTTTTACTTTCTTGTTGGGTCCAAATGTCCCCACAAAATTAAAAGAAATCTGGGAAAGACGTCGCCTCATTAAGATGAGAATCACAAGCAGATGAAAGGGATGTGTGTGTATTTGGGGATCGGGGAAAGGTGTATTTTTACGTTGTGAAGTACTAACAGACATCTGTTGTATTGCAGGCTGAGGAGGCTGATGACGATGATATCTACAATGTCCTATCTACCCTTAAGAGACTCACAGCCTTCCACAAGTAAGACTTTAAGTCTTTCTTTACCTCTTTATTTCCATCTATTCATAGAATATAATAATGAAAGGCTATAAGATGAGGAGAATAAAGGTGCATCTGTGTAGCTCAGTTTGTAGAGCATGGCACCTAGCACTGCCAGTTAAGTTGTGGAGTCCATTTCCCCTTGGGCCACCCACACTAAAAACCTATGAACTGGAGCTACTGTATTTATTATGTTATGTTTGAACTACTCGAGGAGCGCTTGATTTAACTTGCTCAGAGAAACCTAATGTGTGTTCCTGCTGTTTGTTGTCTTAGTGCCCATGACCTGACACGGTGGGATCTGTTTGGGAACTGCTACCGGCTGCTGAAGGCAGGCATTCGAGCAGGGCTCCATGCCGGAGCAGATAGCCGTCCAGGCCCTGCAGTGCTCCCACTACTCCATCCTCTGGCAGCTGGTCAAGATCACAGAGGGAGCCCCTAGCAAGGTGCTGCACTCACCACACAGCTGCACGCTCAAATCTTAGGGTTATCCTTAGTCTACGACTCTAGTCTAATCTAAGTATGCTTTGTCGGAGCCAAGGTGCAGAGCTGACCTCGAGATTAGGAGATTTTACTGGCATTCAGAGAAACCTGAAAGACTTGTGACTTGACTTGAGGCTTGACTTGGACTTGAACAGAGAAAAAAAAAAAAGAGGAAAAAATCTGTCAAGGTGGCCCAGAGGGGCAGGAGCTTATCTCCTGTTGCTGTGATGGGAGCAGCTTTGGTGTTCAAATCCACCTCGCCACTGGACAGGATGCTTGCTCGTTGCAGGGGCTTACCCCCAATCCATCTCTTTTAACACCGACTGCCAAGCAGAGGCATTGGATCCCGAGTCAGTGTTTTTTGGCCTGTGGACCAAACCCCAAACCTCCAAGACACTTAAACTCCTAATCCACTGCTGTGGCAGATCTTGCCATTTCACATTTCACCTTTTAGAAGGGGCAGCAGGGCAGTGTAGCAAGGAGACCAAATCACAGGGCCTGAGTTCAAGCCCCCGTCTCAACAGCTATAATATATCATATATCCTGTCCTACAAAAGGCAAAGAGCACAAACTGCATGAGCACTACAACTGAAAAATGACTTCAGAATTTATTGTCCTGCCAAAAGTATTGCAATTATATCATTTAATAGTGTCTTGGGGATATAATTGTTGTGAAATCCAAACCCTAGTGATGATCTTTTGATATTTAAAGCACACAAAAAATAGTTCCTGCTGTAGGGCGGTATACGGTGTAGTATTACCCCACGTTGAAATTAAGTGTTTCATAATCCTTTCACATACCATCTTCTGGGTTGGCTATGTGTCAAGAAAGAAAAAAAATCGAAGGAATAAATATCAATCATCATTAGTTGATCAGTCTACTATGTCCCACTCTGCTCTCTGAGTCCTCTGACAGAGCCAACTGGCATCAACAGAAGGGTATTGATTCTCCTGCCTCACTTAACTTAGTTAATGACTCATGATAGAAATCATTACAGTTTGATTATTTTTATTATCCAGGGCCCAGCAAGGCACTTAGCCAGCCTGACCATTTGAAAATGATTGCTATTAAAGTGCTAATTGTCATTTTTATGTTGCGCTTTCCTATTATGTGTGTGCCGTGTGTGTGTATGCAGGATGACCTCTTGGCTCTCAGGAGAGTAGTGAAGTCTTTCCTGGCAGTGTGCCAGCAGTGCCTGTCCAACGTCAACACACCCGTCAAAGAACAGGTAATGATCTGGCCTGCTCTCACCTTCACTCACCCTCAGCAGTAGCCTGGATGCTGGTGGTAATAATAATAATGTCTTCATGGTTTAATGGCTGTTGAAGTTATGATTTATCTAGTGAGGATGAAAATGTGTGGGTTTTTTTTCTTCCCTAGCAATTAATGGCCATCGCCATGATATCTGGTATGATGACGATGACTTGATTAAGCTATTTTCAGGGTTATACACAGATATGGGAAGTCTTTAAAAGTATGGAAAGTGAATTTGATCATTTTCATGTCTGGAAAATGAAAAACCGATCTGTTCTGCATGTGACACCTACTCTAATGTAATGATTGTTGGCATGAAAATAAAACTCAATATTAAATATCATTAAAGTTATTACCTTTCTTGAGCCCTTTCACCTAAAAAATAGTAACATTTAAAAAAAATTGAGAAATGAACACCAGTTTGTATCACAATGGATATATAACCTTTTTGTAATTGAACCTGGTTCAGGCGTTCAGTCTGCTCTGCGACCTGCTGATGATCTTCAGCTACCAGTTGGTTTCCGGTGGCAGGGAGGGCCTCCAGCCACTGGTCTTCAACCCAGACAGCACCCTGCAGAACGAGCTGCTCACCTTCGTCCTGGACCACGTCTTCATCGACCAGGACGAAGAGAGCCAGAGCATGGGTGAGAGAGACTCGGGGACACTAATGAGAAGTTTTAAGGGAAATTCACTAATAATTCCATGTTTGAAGACAATTGTCAACTTTTCAATAACTAAGAAACACAGTTTTTAGCTTGACGACTATCCATTTCCTTGAGTTTCTTTGAGGTTTTTTTCAACCCATAAAGGAGTATGTAATCCTTCAATTGAAGTCAATCCACAAAGATCACCAAAATTGGATTTATGAGGCTTTTCACAGCAATACGTAGAGATCCACATGCATGCTCACACCCATCAACATCCGTTCTCTAGCCTCACAAATTTTGATCAGTGAACAGTTTGAAAGTTTGAAAATGAATGAAGTGACCGTCTAATTCATTCATTCATTTTTTCTCCCCTTCTCCTCTCCCCCCCACTTTTCTGTGTCTCTGTAGAGGGAGACGAGGAGGACGAAGCCAACAAGATCGAGGCTCTCCACAAGAGGAGGAACCTGCTGGCAGCTTTCAGCAAACTCATCATCTACGACATCGTAGACATGCCTGCCGCTGCCGACATCTTCAAACACTACATGAAGGTGGGTGTTGTCTAATACAAACTCTATTTATATTACACTTACCTAAAAGTAGAATTCACATAGTGCTTTGCAAAAGGCAGAAAAAACAGAATAAAATGTATAACAAAGGAGATTCAAATTGGGAAAGTTGTTGGAAAGAAAAAATGTGGTTTCAATGGCAGTCAACTGAAAAGCTCTTCAACCTGCACATGAGATTGGATAAGCTGAATCTATGAGTATTGACCATTTTGTTTCTCCCCCTCAGTACTATAATGATTATGGAGACATCATCAAGGAGACTCTGAGTAAAACCAGACAGACAGACAAGATCCTTTGTGCCAAGACACTCATCCTCAGTCTGCAGCAGGTGAGACAATGACAACGGCTCTCTGGCTTGACAAGACTATTCACTCATACATACACACTTTGAACCGTGACTCCAGCTCTTGTGTGTGTGTGTTTCAGCAGCTTGAAATAGAGTACATTCATTCAGATACACAAGTGCTCATACACACACACACACACACACACACACACACACACACACACACACACACACACACACACACACACACACTTCTTCAACTGTCTCCTGTGTGTGTTGTAGTTGTTCAACGAGCTGCTGCAGGACCAGGGCCCCAACCTGGACAGAACCTCGTCTCATGTCAGCGGCATCAAGGAGCTGGCTCGGCGCTTCGCCCTCACCTTCGGCCTGGATCAGATCAAGACCAGGGAGGCTGTCGCCACGCTGCACAAGTAAGACCCAGACCGCTCTGATCTCTAGGGGGTGCTAAGTAGAGTTCAGGTTGTATCAGGAGTCTTGCTTTAATGTCTGTCTGTGTCCAAACGTGAGTCCAAAAGTTAAATTGCTGTCTGTTTATGTCCCTCTCTTTCTCACTCTCTGCTTCTCTTTCTTCATTTCTCTCTATTTCTGCCTATTATCTGCCTTTCTTCCTCTCTCTTTTTTTCTCTCTCTTCCTCAGGGATGGAATAGAGTTTGCATTTAAGTACCAGAATCCTCGAGGATCGGAGTTTCCTCCCATCAACCTGGCCTTCCTGGAGGTCCTCAGCGAATTCTCCTCCAAACTACTCCGCCAAGACAAAAAGACAGTGTATGTACTCTCTTACATCTTTTTTCTTAGACAAAAACTGATCTTTTCTACAGTATTGAATTCCCCTTCTTTAGCTATTCCTTTTAAAACGTTTATGAAGTCAAGTAAAACCCCATTGGTATTGGTATCAGTAGTATAATTATGAAATCGTCTCTCTCGTCAGCCACTCGTACCTGGAGAAGTTCATGTCTGAGTCGATGTCGGAGCGTCGGGAGGACGTGTGGCTGCCGCTGATCTCCTACAGGAACAGCCTGCTGACAGGAGGAGATGAGGACCGCATGTCCGTCACCTCGGGCTCCAGCAGCAAGACCGGCTCGATCCGCAGCAAGAAGGGACGACTGCCACTGCACAAGAAACGCATCGAAGGTGAGCAGGCAGCCAGACATGCGCACATACAGTTAGTTGGTTACCCCTATGGGTACGGGTCTACGGGCTGGTTTAGCTGCACAGGAAATGAGCATTGTTTTATTTAAGTGCATTTAGATAATAATTGTGCTATTGTCCATATATCATGAAACAAATACATGACGTGTTTGTATTGCTGACGTTGTGACGTTTCCTTCTACCTGTGTTTTCAGAGGAGAGTAGCGTGGAGGGCTCGTGGCTGTTGCGTAATGACACCCTACAGACACCGGGGGCGCTGCAGACCCCTCAGCTCACCTCCACCGTGCTCAGAGAGAACAGACCAGCAGAACACATACCAGACCCCGACTCGGAGCCCGGATCAGAGAACGACTACGTACACAAGTGAGTGCACACAATACACACACACACACATGCACATACACAGAAACACTGTGTGACTTGATCAGTTAAAACACAATCATACAAAATTCATCATAAGAATACGATACGATCATCCATGCACATTCACGCACTCGACGTACAGAAAAAGTATACAGTGTAAAAGTGAAGGTGGAGTATTAACCCCACGTGTTTCCCCCTCAGTCCTCAGATGCAGATGTCGTGGTTGGGCCAGCAGAAGATGGAGGAGGTGAACAGGAAGGACCGGACGGCCATGAACTACATCAAGTCACGCAGCAACCAGGGTGTCAGACAGACTGTGTAAGTGTGTGTTTGTGTGTTCGTCTTTTACACAAATAGTTTTGATGTAGTGTGTCCCGGTGAGTCAGCAGACTTCAGCGCAAACTATGTATTTGTGGTGACGATTTGTCTTGTTTCATGTCTCTTCATTCCCCTAAATAAAAGTGAAATGCCCCTAAAATGATGTTTTTGATAAATAAAGAACCTGATAAGATAAAGGAGTGATACTGAGATGGACGTCCTCCTCTCTTGTGATTGGATTTCTTGTACCATTTGTGTTTTACCTTCCTAAACTTTATGCCGTCTTTGCCCCAGGCGTGGGCTGATGGAGGATGATGCAGAGCCCATCTTCGAGGACGTGATGATGTCATCGCGGGGCCAGCTAGAGGACATGAACGAGGAGTTTGAGGACACCATGGTGATCGACCTGGTTAGTGACATCACTTCCTTTTGCTGCTGCACTTGAACCTTGAAACTCCACAGTAGAAAGAAAGCTCCTATTCATTTGTTTCATTTGACCGTTTTGTCTTCCTTCAGTCTCTCACGCTGTGTTTTTGTCCTTCCCAGCCACCGTCGAGGAACAGACGTGAGAGGGCGGAGTTGAGACCGGACTTCTTTGACTCTGCAGCGATGATTGAGGATGAGTCGGTGAGTAAAATCAGAGCCTAAACCAGACCTGCCTGGGTTAGTGGGAACACAGTGAGCTCCAAAACATACATACTCAAGCAAAAATGTATTTCCAGTTTCAGGTCTCAAGATTTGACAAGTGCAGCTGAAGTTTTCCCTCAAATGTTCACCATTTAATTGTGTGAGAACTGCAAGGTCGCAGCACATTTCGTTTCCTCTTTCGGCGTTTCTGACGATCCCTCTCCTCTCTGTTCCAGGGATTCAGCATGCCCATGTTCTGATCTGGGAAGAGGCAGCGTTCCTGAGGCCAGGATCCAAATCAGGAGCAAAGGGAGTGGGGGTTGGGATGTCTAACCCGAATTACCTGCCAATCAAACTCTTTAAGAAGAAAAAAAATGTTGAAGTACCTTGCTCTTTCTTTAAGACATGATGAGAGGATCTGATGATGCACCCGGGATCGGTTGGAACCTGCCCCAACGCGTCAAGCAAGGATCTGCTCTCTTCTTCATGCCGGCCGGAGGATCCAGCCCTCAGAAAATCCTACAGAATTTAGTCATGACTATCAAAAAGAGACCGTTGCCTCCCGCTCCCCCTCCTCAGCCCGTTGGTTTAGCTCCGTTAGCGGTAGCTCCGATGGCACTCTGGCTAATCTTGCAGCCGGCCAATGAGTGCCCATGTCCCGGTGCGTCCGGTTTTACGGTCCCCTGTTACACAGATGTACAGTTGTTTGGTTCCTCCCCCTATCAGCAGCACAGAGCAGCGCAACACTCTGTACAGTCCCCCCTTCTTTTGGTGTCGCACTCAGATCCGTCTGGTTACCTTCAACACAGAGAGGATCTCAACACAATATTAAATGTTATATATCTTTGCTCTTATGACCTCCCCACCCCCCAACTCCTCTCTCTGTTTGCCATCTGAGTCCTTGTCTGTGGTGGAGGTGGTGTGTGATGTGTATACCGTGTTGGATATGGTGGTTGAATAGTTGCACACACACACACACACACACACACACACACACAGAGGTGAGTGGTTTTAGACTGACGTGGAGGAAGTGATGTAATTTTGTTGTGCGTGAAGTCAGAGAAAAGCATTATTGGACAGTTGTTTGACAGGCAGGCAGTGAGCCCAACCTCAGACAAAAGCCCCACCCTCTCAGAACTTAAAATGCGTACTGCACACACCACCGAGTCACGGCTTTTTGAAGTAAAAAGGTAAAAAAAAAAAAAAAAAAAGATAAACATATTTTGAATTCTGTAGCTTTAGTACGAAAGTTTTAAATCGAGTGTGTTTTTGTTTTTGTCTGATGTTTGTACAGCTTTATTGAATATGTATCTTGTTCGTTGCCAAATTGTGGCCTACATACTTATATTCCAGTCCCCCCCCCACTCCCCTCCGTAATTCATATCTAACTGTTAGAGAGCCAAGACTGATCGCTGTATGGTCCGAGTGTCATCGGTTGACACTTCATTGTTACAGCAGATCCACTGTTTATTTGTTCTTGACTAAAGAACGGTCACTTTACAGGTCAAACCAGGTCATTTAAGTTGCACACCCGCAAACCGATCCAGAAAACAACCCAGCTGCAGATTTATCGTTGTCATCAGTGTTCACATCCAGTCCAGCGATGGATCTGATTGGCTGTCTTGTCTGATGGATTTGTCAACAGTCCAGTTGGTGGGTAGGTTAACCAATCATTCACAAGTTTTCCCCATTGGCTGGTGTGGCAGTCCTCCTGTAAATATCAGAGACTTCTCGGTGGCGCAGTTGACATCACTTGCCCTTAATCCTCCAAAAGCCTGTTTTTTTTTCTGTGAACTTAAAATTCTTTTTAATAAAATAAAATCTGTTAATCGATTTCTGGACCGGTGCTTGTGCCTTTTTCATTGTTTTATAACTAGTGTTTGCATTGTCCATAACCAGTAGTAACTTGTCAGCTTTCTCGATCCATTAACATTTTCAAATGCAATGTAATAGTGTTCACTTATATTTTTAAAATCCTGCAGTCTCAATGTAAAAGATTGAACATGGGATTTTTTGCAAAATGCCACTTAAATACTGGTGGATCCTGCAGGATGCATCTCAAGACACATCACTGTTTGGGAGCTATAACCATTCCTGTCTGAAGGCATAAGATTCAATAAATCCCATTTCTCTGTGGGTCTTAATGCCAAACAACATGCAATGGAAAGTTTAACTGCAAGACATTCTTATCCATGATTAAATATTTCAGCTGCTCTGAATGTTTTACACTGAAAATTTGGTCAAAGAAACCCAGTAACTACACTCACACCTAACAAACCACAGACCAATCAGACAAAAACATTTTATTTGAAACCAATACTCTGGGGATTGCATCAGGTGTATTTGTCAAATCAGTAACTGCTACAGACACAGAAGTGGGAAGTAGATACAGATTAGAAGCTGTTGCATCAGTAGAAGTGAATAAACCACATAATGGTATTGAGTACATGATTTATTTTACAAATGGCAGCATAGAGCCTGCCAATGGGGAAAGGCACAGGTCCAGGTTGTCAGGAAGAGGTTTGCTTGACCATAACAGGTCCTCTAGAAGGGGTGTCTGAAAGTTCATACCGCAAGTGTCATACCTCAGGAAACTGTAGCTTCAAAACTAAAAATCACAGAAAAACTAAACATTTTGAACACAGGTGATAACGTTGATAGCCTTCTCTGTAACTTATCTCTATACTATCTAGGTAACATAGCATACTATCAAGTATGACCAATATGGCCACCGAGGGACATGCCAATCATTTTGAATTTGCCCCACTGTTGGATTATCATCCAGGTGCTGGGTGTTGGGATTTTCCTGTTAATCAATTGTCTTATCAGCGGTACTGATGTATTACAGTGCTGCCTTCCAGTGGAGTGGTAAGAGACATTTTAATGAAATAAACAAGAGAAAGCAGCTCATACATGCGACCAACCTCAGCACCAATGGGTACGATCGCAGTTCATGTGATGTCATTTTAATGAAAGTCCCACACTAGTGTCCCACACAAAGTAGTGTCTGTCGGTTTACGGGTTGGAGGTGTTTTAGAGAGGAATGTTGGCGTGTTTCTTCCAGGGGTTGACCTGCTTCTTGCTGGCCAGTACCGCCAGATCTCTGCAGATCCTCTTGCGAGTGGTCGACGGCTCGATGATATCATCCACAAAACCTGACACACATAAATGCGAGGTCAATCAGTATAACCTATATAGGCAGTAGGTGATTTGAAGAGAGGGTGGAGCCTCATTTTTACATACATCCTCGTTAACTACAGAGTTTCTGAGAAAATATCAAACAAATGTATCAGTTCACCATCCCTCTTAATATATTTGGCCATGCACAGACTATATATTAGAGACAGGTAAGGAAGTTTTAATTTAGAGAGGATGATTTACCTCTGACAGCAGCAGGGAAGGGGTTAGCGAACTTGTCCACGTATTCAGCCTCTGCCTCCGCCTGGTTCTCCTTCCCTCTGAAGATAATCTGAACGGCGCCCTGACAGAGACAGACCACACACACACATTGTCGTAACAGATCTGAAGGGGAGTCTCAGAGAGAGAGAGAGAGAGGGGGGAAAGAGACACAAACAGAAAGAAGAGGAGGATGTACGTACCTTGGCGCCCATGACGGCGACCTCAGCGGAGGGCCAGGCGTAGTTCACATCTCCTCTCAAGTGTTTGGAACTCATAACGTCATAGGCTCCTCCGTAGGCCTGGGAAAAACACACACACACACACACACACACACCATTTCTTCTGACTTTTTCCTTGTAAAAAACACATTAATCCTACAATAGCCCCATGAAGAATTGAAGACCAGCAACATGTCCTCACACACAGTCCACCCACACCCACCCACCTTCCTGGTGATGATGGTGATTTTAGGGACAGTGGCCTCTGCAAAGGCAAACAGCAGTTTGGCTCCATGTCTGATGATGCCTCCATACTCCTGGGCGGTACCTGTCGAAGGCGATCAGAGCGACGGTAGTGAGTATGAGTGTGTGCTCTCCAGTGTGACAGTGGCTATGCTTTCGTGCACGCAGAATTCTGTTGTTAACCCGGTTACTCAAATAACCTGGTTTTGGGTTGACGCGTGTAAACATCATAACTGGGTTAGAACGAACCAGGTACGCTCAAACTCTGATGATGAGAAACCTGGTTAAGATGCTTTCACCTAATTTGTACATTTTGATCTCGACAACCAAATATGGCAGTGAACAGTATTTACTATTGGGACCATCATTTCTTCCCCCTGTATCACAACTAACATACTATTGTTCAGTGAAGGAGGGAGGGGTAGCTGGATTTTTCTCTCTGTGGTCAGGACTACACAACCACACAGGACTAGTCTGTTAATTGGTTTATTAAGAGGAACAGGAAACTCAGTCGCAAGGTATCAAAAGGTGCATGTAAACAACGTATCCCGAATAAGACCTTAACCAGAGTTTGGCCAACTGCCAGGTTATTTGGTGCATGTAAAGGTAGCCAGTGTGTATGCACTATGACATTTAGAGATTACCTGGCAGGAAGCCCGGCACGTCCACAAAGGTGATGATGGGAATGTTGAAAGCATCACAGAAGCGCACAAAGCGAGCTGCTTTCACGGAGGAGTTGATGTCCAAACAGCCTGAAGGCCGAGGCAGAGACGAGGGAGAGACGGGGGAGAGACGGGGGAGAGACTAGCTACACTTAATAGAGACGCCATAATGGACAATTAAACAGAAAATAACCGTTAATGATGTCTGGGTTCCTTTAATTAACTGTTCAACAGATGCCTCGCGTCACTTTTTTTAAATAAATAAATGAATTGATTCTAGGACGGCATAAAAAAACGATGCATCAAATTAAAAAAAGATACAAGAAAATGAAGAAAGAAAAATTGTGCAGGTGAGACAAAGAACCCCTCTTTATCCTTCCCCTACTTTTGACCCGTCAATCCTTCCACTCACCAGATGCCACTTTGGGCTGGTTACCCACGATGCCCACGGTGCGTCCGTTCATGCGGGCGAATCCCACCACAATATTCTTGGCGTAGCTGGGCATGACCTCAAAGAAGTCCATCTCGTCTACTACCTGGAGGTTTACATGACGGAGAAAGGAAACTTTTACAAGTGGTAGACATTAAATTAGATGTGGTTGCATGTGTGTGTGTGTGTGTGTGTGTGTGTGTGTGTGTCTGTGTGTGTCATACCCCATGAATGATGTCCAACATATCATAGGCTTTAGTCGATTCTAACGGGACGACTGTGTCCAACCCAGGTACGAGACGATCACTGAAAGAGGACGAGAGGCGAGAGTTGAAAATAGGGAAGCTATACTCGATTAGGTTGTTCCACACAGTAGAGGTTGTGTGATTGGGTACCTGGGGTCATGGCACTCTGTGACGGGGGCGGGATCCTGGTTGCTAAGCGGCAGGAAGTTGAAGAAGTCTCGGAGGTTGAGCAGAGCAGTCAATGTCATTCTCAAATGCGCGGTGGGCCACGCCTGAGAACGAGACATAAGACATTAGACACTATGGCCCCTGGGACACAAATGAACCATGACAAGCAATGTGCATGAGAAACAGACGCTGAGTCAGAGAGAAAGTATTGAGACCAAGCATTTCAAAAAAACACAGTGAGCATGTAATTTTGAAGGATTTCATCAAACCTAGGTAATGAACATTACTCAACACATAGAGCATCATTTCTAGACTGAAATGAGAAAGAGCTGGACAGCGATGTGAAAGAAACTAACTGACCGGAGACGGCGGTGTGTGTCTTGGCTCCTCCCAGCTCCTCCTGAGTCACGTCCTCGTTGGTGACCGACTTCACGACGTCAGGCCCTGTGATGAACAGGTACGACGTGTCCTACACACACACACACACACACACACACACACACACACACACACACACACACACACACACACACACACACACACACACACACACACACACACACACACACACACACACACACACACACACACACACACACACACACACACACACACACACACACACACACAACAATTCATCTTTGTCCTTTGAGTATATAGTCGCAGCGATAAAACATCATAATAGTGTATTTAATAATTTAAAAATAATTTTGTTCCTGAAGTTATTGTGACTAATAATCACATTTAACAAAACACCCTGGGTTGTAGTTTTATCCATAATTGTGCAGCCCTACCCAGCAGCTCTCTGTACCTTGACCATGAAGGTGAAGTCCGTCAGGGCGGGGGAGTACACGGCCCCTCCTGCACAGGGACCCATGATGAGGGAGATCTGGGGGACGACACCTGAAGCCATCACGTTCCTCTGGAAATGGAGAGAACCAAACGGAAACCTCACATGAGACTTAGGGGAAGCTTGCTCTGTCATTTTCAACAAAGTCATGAAAATTGCTATGAGACGACAAAATCTAGTCAAGAAATGATTTTGCCAAGTGAATTGCAAGCAAATTTGATTGTTGTTTGATGTCACTTGCAACTTGCATCTGGTTGCATTACGTAAAACCAGCCTTAGGAAGTCCTACAATAAGACTGGTGCTGAGGGTCTTTACAAAGTGAACTAACCATACCAGGAATATATCTGCATATCCAGCTAGAGACTCCACCCCTTCCTGGATCCGAGCTCCTCCAGAGTCATTCAGCCCGATGACCGGGCGCTCCCACCATCATGGCCTGGTCCATGATCTAAGCAAGTAAACAGACAAAGGAAACAGATGCTACATAAAACGGAAAGAACAGTGGACAAAAGAAAAATACACACAAACTGGAATTAATACTCCAGCGGACGGTATAAAATTGCTGTGATGGCGTTCCTAATGGTTTTCACTCGTCTACCTTACAGATCTTCTGTGCATGAGCTCCAGACAGACTGCCTCCGAACACTGTGAAGTCCTGAGAGAAAAAACAAACAGAGGAGAGGATATTATAAAGTTTACCCAAGGTGCTGTGCAGTGCCCACATGTGGTATCCTCCAGCATTTAGTCACATACCTGACTGAAAACATAGACCAGCCTGCCGTTGATCCTGCCTTGTCCCGTCACAACACTGTCACCCTGGGAACTAGAAGAAAGAGAGGCGACATGTTTATGATGACAAAATAAAGATCTCAATACCCTGAGGAAGGGACGGTATCTCACTTCAAGTAACATGACTACATGAGGATAACTCTGTCTGGCTTGTGGCCTGTGTGCTGCCTGTTACCTTGTTTCGGTCCTGCTCCATTCCGAAGTCGGAGCAGCGATGCTCCACGAACATGTCATACTCCACGAAGGAGTCAGGGTCCAGCAGCAGCTCCACTCGCTCCCTGGCTGTCAGCTTGCCCTGCAACAGACGGACCAAGTTAGATGTTATTACTACATGATTAGTTGAAAGAGCGCTGCAGCGGTGGTAAACGCAGGTGTATGGACTATGCAACCTTTCTTCACTGAGCAAAACTAACAAGGACTATCATCCTATCAGCCTTATTATTATTAGATTAAATTATAGTGGATGGTGGGCTCGAACTCACCCATCTCCTACCTCTAAACCACTGGCTCTATACTGGCTGCTCGTGATAATGAAATACTTTATTGATCTCAAGAAAGGAAACTCTTGTTTTCACTTGCCCCCTCAGGAAGGTCAGTGTAGGTTCAGTTACATAATGGGCCCCCTGAGCTGGTAGCGATTCAGTGACTTGCTCAAGGGCACTGCAGCAAAGGGGATAAGGCTTGAACAGGTGGTCTGAACAAGGTAAAGTAGTGGGCTTCTGACTGAAAGGTTGCCAGTTCTAATCCCCAATCCAGCTGGGAAATATGAATGAGTAAGAATCAACAAAAAACACTGTCAAGGTGCCTTTGAGCAAGGCATTTACATCCAAACTGCTTGCATGGAGCTGCTCATTGGTCAGCAGTGGAAGCCTGGTTGCACAGGGCAGCTCCCAGGAGTGAAAGTGTCTAACTGTGACTGTGAAGTAGGGAAGTGCTGAAAAACAGCATGCGTGCTCAGCCAAATGTCCCTGGACAAATAAAGGTTAAAGAGTATAAAGCTGAGCTAACGTTACCCTTTTGTGTTGTGCATCAATCCGGTTCTGACCTCCCCCGACCAGCGCCGCCTTCCGTTTCTTGTCAATTCTCTGCTGCACCGACAGGTGACTGACGGAATACCAGCGGCAGTCCGGCGGCAGCCTCGGCTGTGGCACTGCGGCAGCAACGGCACCATGTTTAACTTGAGCCAAACTCCTGAAAGATGTCCTCAACCCATTTATCAGCCCACAGCTGCTTCGTGCCACAGCGAAGGCCGCCATTACTGTGTGTGTTCTCGTGTGGCAGTGGGTGGGGATTGAAAGAAAGAGATTTAGGCCAATTGCGAATGGGTGCGCTCTCTCCCAGCCAATCACAAAGAAGGAATCCGTGGAAAGGGCGGGACTTGGATAGCAACCATGTTTTCCCGTAGTTCGTGGTCTGTAATCTGAATGTCACTGGAGTAAACTACATTTCCCAACATTTTAGAATTGGCAGCTCATGGCAACTGTGAAGTTTCACATATGAGCGAGCTAGTCTAACGTTACTCTCCTCGCTAAAAAGAGAATTCATCCACAACAGAAAAGGACAGCGATATTACCGTTAAGATGAAAGACGTGGTCCCTTTTCGCCCTGAAGTTGCTGTTAGATCTCTACAAAAAGACAAATGGTTAGCTAGTCTACGAGCTGTACCTTGAACTTGGTTTATGTATGGCTGAATTGTTCTAGCCATAGACCAATACGCATCATTTGCTGTTTTAAGTTGTATGCCAATATTGCCCCTTACCACCACAAAAGCAATAACGAGACCTTGATCACAACAAACAAAATGGCAAAACAAATGGCCAGGAATCTATTGAAAAAAAGATTTCTGTTTATAATGAAAGTTCGTCTGAGCAGTACACTTGTATCTCGTCCTCTTCTTTAGGTTCATACTGAATTGTTACGGTAGTAAATCTGTGGATATGTGGCAAGTGAATAAGGGTACAAGGAAGGACCCATGTATGGAATAGAACGTGCCCTGTCAAACCCCTCGGTTCTTACGGTAACCAAGGTAACTGATGGAGATCTCGCGTGATCATGCATATCGAGAGAGGTTGATGAGGGAAAAGTGGAAAACCAAATGATTGATGCCTTTGTAAAACGGCTAGCTAGCTATGTTTCGGCCAACGTTCACCAAGTATTATAGTAAAGCGTATCAAAAACGCAGGACTGCAGTTTATAGCTTACATTTCACTCCAACGCGTGTGGTATAAGACAGCCTATGAGACTTTAGAGAAACGGTTCAACATATCGCTAGCTAATATGGCTAGCAATGCTAACGCTAGCTAGCTAGTTTTGTTTACATCGAGTGCGCGCGGGGATCTAATAACTAATGATATTTTGCTATCTCAGCAGCAGCTCATTATTCTACCAGTCATCGACGAGGAGACGGGTTTAGACCTTGAATAAGCTAGCTAGCCAACACCGACTATCTCCCATGTGAAACGTTTGATTGATTTTGTAAGCTAACGCTAGCTAGCTATCCCTTTGAGCATGGCTCGTTTGATCGTTTAATTTAACGCTTGGGTAGCATGGGAGATAACGTGACCAACTAGATAACCAAGGGTCTAGTGCAAGCTAACAAAATCGTGAATTGTGATCGGATAAAACGTTGGTGTAGAGAGACGTGAATGAGCCGATGATGCTAACGTCCACTAGCAATCTGTCAAGCTAACGTTTTGCGCGTTTAGTGATACCGTTTCATCATGTTCGTTCTAGTTGATTATTTATTTGCCTGTCTTCATTGACACAACCGGGTGAGTTATTCTGCTCCGTGACCGGATTTGGCCACGCCAGTTTTTCTCCATCCACCCTGGGACCTGGCTAGCTCCGTCTCAGTGAGTGGCTGGATTTTTCCCGGGCCTGGTTTCCCCGAGGCTGCGGAGTACCGATATGAACCCCGTCAATGCAACCGCTTTGTACGTGTCCGCCAGCCGGGCCGTGCTGCAGTGTGACCCGCGGCAGCCCCAGACCCTTGCAGAGATGTACAAGCTACTGCCCTTCTTCCGCCAATCCCTCGCATGTCTGGTCTGTGGTAAGCATACACAATGCTCGCTATCATGTTTTTGTAATGTAATGGATTTTTACCTCTGCCATAACTGAGGTGAACTGATGATCCATACTATACACATTGTCAAAAGTGTCACATCAGTACAATGGTGCGCGTGCAGCAGTTGACACGATTTGACATGTTCACTTGGTCTCCCTGGCAACCGAGGCTGAGCCCCAGCAGCAGCTGGCTTCTTCCGCTAAGCAAGAGTTTGGCTGCTCTAGATGACTGCTGCTGTTGTTGTTGTTCCTGCTGCAGAGCCATGTGTATCCTATTCATGGCTTAGTCACCTAACTCACCTAACGTGGAATATTGGCACAGACAGAGCTTGCATTGTATTTGACATTATTGATAACTCTACCTTCAGAGGCAGTTATAGTCACCAATTTGAAGTGATCCAAGGATGAGGTGCGGATGATTGCTTCCAGTCTGGCAGAACAGAAATGGCAGCCAACAGATTGTGCCATATAGGGAGTCAAAGTTGATGTCACTTCCACCCTTCCACCTTCACTTCTGCCTATTCTACTAATTACAGATTACTTGATACTACCCAGCATCCTTCGATACGAACAAACTTTTTCCAAATATGTAGCAGGGAACTTTACATGTGAAGTTAACATGTCGATGACATTCGCTACTCAATTGATGTAGTGTGTAGTGTGTAGTGTAGAAGTGATGGCAGTGTGGCACAAATCACTGAGCTTCCTAGTGAACCTACTTGCTATGGTCTTTGGCTCTAGTGTACACTGTCACCCACCAGAAAATATTTTGGTATGCTCCGTACAGTGAAGAGAGGCATTTAACGGGAAATCTGGACGTTCTGTAACTGCCCTTACAAGTACACAGTCTTGTACCAAAGTCTTTCCCCCCGAACGTTACAAAAATGTTCTCGTAATTGCTTGTGGATGGCGCAAGAAGATTTTCAACAAAATCTCTTCCTTTGTTTAGTTAATAAAAGATGTGTCCCCCTGTGTCTATGGAAATAACCACACTGGCCACCTAGCCGCTACTAAACCACTTTGGCTTCCTGTAGCGTATGTGTTGACAGTGGATAAACGGATGGATTAAACCCCCCCCCCCCCCCCCCCCCTTGTTTTTGTTTCAGGTAAACTGCTCCAGGACCCCATTGCCCCCACAAATTCATTGTGTCAGCATTATGTTTGCTTCGGCTGTAAAGGCCAGAAGATGCAGATGAAGCCGTCATGCAGCTGGTGTAAGGACTATTCCTGCTTCCGGGAGAACAAACAGCTCTCCTTGCTGGTTCAGTGCTATAGGAGGCTTTGCCTGTACGTCACTCATTCCCCTTTGCTGCAGCCAATCAGCAGCCAGGTGGGAGGATCTCCAGAGATTATGGCCTTGTTAGAGGAGGTGCTAATGTCACACCAAGACGAGATGGAGATGCAGATGGAGATGAAGACAGAGACAGAGGAGCCAAGCCCAACACAGGAGGAGGTGAACCCCTCTGGCCCAGAGTCCTTGACCCCCACAGAAGCATCACCTCTCCCTGCAGAACTCTCAGCTGATCCCCAGAGCTCTTTCACTAACCCTCCCTGTTCCAGCGGACCCCTGAAATGTAATGGAGTCGTACTAGAGGACCTGGCTCCCTCCTCTCCAGAGCTGGAAGTGTGTGAGCTGGTAGAGGAGCAACCACAGGGGGGGCTCTCTGTGTTCAATGCTGGTTGTAGTGGACTGGAACTGAGTCTGGCCTCTGGACCTTTAGCCCCAACTCCAGCCACTGTGTGCTCACTCAGGGATGGGGAATCTAGCAGCAGGGAGCTGGAGGAGGGCGAGGTGTTGCTCCTCAGCGTGGAGGAAGTGTTACAGACTTTGGATCCCCTCCAATCCAGTAGAGACTCTCCTCACACACAGCCAGACAGGACGCACACTCACACACACATACCCATGGACAGAGCACACACTCAAATGTACATACAGCTGGATACGGCACACAACTACACACAGATTCAGATGGACAGGACTCACACAATCACATGCCATGGTGTTCACACACACATGTCCTCCTTGGATCCTCCTGCAACCCCTAAGCCCCTGACAGTCCGCCTCAGCCGTAAGCGATCTCATTCAGAGAGCGACAGGGAAAGGGTGAAACCCCTCCCCATCGCCTCCATTCTGCATGGCTCCACCTCACATTTTGACTCTCCTACCCCCTCTCACACACAGAACACTCAACCTCCTGCGCCCTCCCCAACTGTACCAGTACACACATACTCATCCCTCTCCAATGGGGCACCTCCCAAGCCCAGCCGCCCTGCACCCAACCACAGTAAGGGTGCCAGAAAACACATAGACCAGGGCCCTAAGAAACCCCATGCCAAGGCCCGCGGTGGAGGCTCCAAGTCCAAGGACCGCAGCAAAGACCAGCGGCTGCTGTCAGGATGCCTGGTGCCACCTATGCCTGCCAAGCCCCCATATAAGAAGCCTGTGGAGAAGAAGGGCTGTAAGTGTGGTAGGGCTACCCAGAACCCCTCTGTACTGACCTGCCGGGGGCAGCGGTGCCCCTGCTACTCTAACCGCAAGGTGAGACCCAAGACCTTAAGGGCTATTATACACTAGAAACATTTCAAATCACTATAGATGGGCTCCTTTGGCAGCATCTATGACCATCTATTTGACAATTCAACTACATTGTCTCAGAATCTCCTGTCTACATTGCCCATGTATCATCATCCTCACACCTGCTGTCTGATTGACTGTACTCCCATGCTATGCACCAGTTCCTTACTTTAACACTAAGGTAACTTGTGGCAAGTATTTTGCATTTTAAGAGTTCAGTAATTCTCCCCAACTATGAATCTAATTGGTTACTGGTGTCTTTCCCAGGCATGCTTGGACTGTATCTGCCGTGGTTGCCAGAACTCCTACATGGCCAATGGTGAGAAGAAGCTGGAGGCCTTTGCTGTGCCGGAGAAGGCCTTGGAGCAGACGCGGCTCACACTTGGCATCAACCTCACCAGCATCACGGCAGCAGCAGCCCTTCGCAACCCGGCAACCACCAGCATCCATGGCAACACCCTCCTCAATGTTGCCACGGCAGCAGGAGCCCCCATGGCCACAGCCTTCTTGTCCCCCAGCCCCCCACAAGAACCCACCTATGAGGATAGCCTGGAGCTGCTGATTGGATGAGAGACTAAAATTCATGATCCCCCGACTGGTCGATTACACAGACAGCATGGGGCTGATTGAATGTGATAACTGATCAGTGTGTCTGTCAAATGACATGCACCTCTCTTCCAGAAGGGAGGCAATCTAAGGCAGCTGCAGGTCTGTCCTGTTATACTCTGTTTTTTTGTAATCTACTCTAATCTATGTTGGAGAATGCTGAGAAGTAAAACTAGCATGGGTGTGCCAAAGCCTCCTGTATTGTGCCTGGGACCCAGTGTGTTGTTGCCTGTCGGTAGTAAAACGCATGGATTTGGTTCCAAGGCTATTCTGTCCTTCAGAGGTGCTTCTTGTTCATAGACCACAGACATATGAGGCAATAGGAACCCATACCAGGTTTTGTGTTTTGTTAGTATGTGTGCACAATTATGAATGTGTGTTTGTATGTGTGCAAGTTTGGACAATATTTGGTGCATCATGAAAACTAGCTGCATTATCACATCTGAGTCAACTGTCATAGCATTCTCATAGTGTCCATGTGTACTCCATGTGTGTTTGATTCAGAAGGGCACTGGTATCTGGAAGACCCTTACTAATCCTGTATGTATTTACACTTTTTATTGTGAATGAAGCACATGGCTAATCTGTGGAGATCCTCCGTCTCAGACCAGACTGTATGCCTTCTCTCTATACATCTCTCTCACGCTCTTATTCACTCACTCAATCCAAGTACTGTCAGTAACTTATTAATTTGTCTTAATAAACTTGACTGATGCAGGCGCTGTACAAGCCACAAGATATTGTCAGAGCACTTGGCTGGCTCCAAGATTGGGTGTGAGTGGGCCTGCTGAGATTTACTGTAATGTCAGCAGGGGGGAGGATGGAATCTAAGCACTTAGTCTGATTGATTGGCCAAATTACAACTGGAACCTTTCTTGGTTACCATAGCAATAGCAACACCACAGGCTGAACCCACAATAAGGAGCCTTCCAACTCTCACGCACTGTTTACAGTATTGCCATCTATAGACGGTCTTCAAAAATATTACACCATAATGTTTTGCTTTTGGGATTGTACGTGATTGTGTGTGTGTGCGCGTGTGTGTGTGTTTAGATAAACTGAAGCCATAGGTTATTATCAAGACAAAATATCCTCTGCGTGTCCAGTTTTTCCCCAGTTGTAGTGTCCCAACTGATCAGAGACCAACTCGGAGACTATTTTTGATACTGAGTGTTTGAGATTTGGCACCTTGTTTTTTCATGTCTGTATTTTGGTTAAAGCACCTTGAAGTCCTAGTATAACTCAAGAGGGTGTGTATTGTCTGTTTGTGTTTACTGTCTCAGCTGTATGTATGTTTGTCAGTCCTGTAGTGGTGACCAAAAACAGATTGTAGGACAGAGAACTCAGGCTGACCAAACAAACACCTGATTGGCTGTCCATTCATAGACCAGGAAATAGTGGGTGGATTTATAGTATAAGCATTATGGTGTGTGTGTGTGTGTGTGTGTGTGTGTGTGTGTGTGTGTGTGTGTGTGTGTGTGTGTGTGTGTGTGTGTGTGTGTGTGTGTGTGTGTGTGTGTGTGTGTGTGTGTGTGAGAGAGTGTGAGAGAGAGAGAGAGAGAGAGTGTGTGTGTGTGTGAGAGTGAGAGTGAGAGAGTGTGTGAGTGTGAGAGAGAATATGTCTTTCATTTGGGCATTACTTGAACCCTAGTTTTTGGTATTGTTTTTTATGTAAAAAATATTCCTGTTTCAGGAGAGACTCTTATTATTGCTGAAACGTTCACTGCCACAATATGGAAACATGTAATACAACATGAATTAAATGATAGTTTTTTACTTTTTCAGTTTGTGTCTTTTTGTGTGTGGGGGGGTATCTGACTTAATTTTGCTTTAACAGTTCAGATAGTTTTCAATTATAGATGAGATGGATTTTTGTAGGCTCCACACTCCACAGCCTAATTCAGTTACATTTATTTCAAATTATTAACCATGACTGCAAACATAGATAATCCAAACAGCAATGAATAAAGAGCTCCAAGTTTCAGACTTGCGCAAAAAGTCAAAAAAAAGTGGGAAAATATTGTTCAGTCCTGACAGATGTATGACTACTCATTTTATATCTCTGCGAACCCACTGTCATTTCACAATATGATGTTATGAAGAATAATCCAGAGGAATCTGAAGAATAAGAGAGAGAGTGATGTGGCGTAGTTGGCCATTTTGCCTAGATACCATCGCTGTGCATCACAGTGAACTCCAGACAAAATCATCAAATTCAGTCAAGAAGTTGAGGCCTGGATAAAGAAACCGATTTTAAAACTGACTAAGTGTAGGAACTCTATGTCGATGAATTGCATTAAAGAATATCAGGACTGTTTCAAATAATCATTTCAGACCAGAAGTGTAGATATGAGTTTACCTCCCAAGTCCCAGTACTCACACGTATACATACTTATTAGTCATGTTTCCACCACAGGAACTATCCAGGAACCTAGTACTATTGGTACTTAGTTCCAGGAACTCTGACCTTTCATACCTTGGGAACTAGCTCCAAAAAAGTTTTTTTAAGTTCCTGCTAGCAAGGTACTACTTTTTAGGGGCCCAGGAACCATTGGAGCGGAGTTGCAGTACTGAACAATGCTGATTGGTCAATACAAGCTACGCAAAAGTCCCCCAACCGCCGTGCTTATTCAATACCGGTAGCAAACTCATTTCGTATCTCATCGAACACGTCTCGCAGCTATTTATTGTTTTGGAAAATGGTCCGATGGGCCGCGACGAGGTACAGGCACTGATCTGTATTTTTTCAGACGAGGAGATACAGAGGGCGTTCGAGGGCTCCTCCTGGAACGACAAAGTTTGGAAAAGCAACCTTGAACTCTCGGGGAACTAAAAAAGTTGCTGCTGAGAAGGTTCCTGCGGTGGAAAAATGTCTATTCTCTGCCCACTCACACTAGATCCATGTTTCTCTTCAGGGGCCATGATGTCTATAAAAACATTGAACATGTTGCACAAAGAGGAAAATCAATCATACGCATGAGCATGAGCATAAAAAGTTTATTTCACATTATCTGGAAAAGGACAAGTCCTGATAAAATCCTGTCTTGTTTTTGATACAAGCTTTTGATAAAATGTGTCCAACACCACAGTCTTTTTTTCCCAGGGGCAGCAACTCAAATGTTGACTGTCCAGACCTGCTGCAGGCACATCTCACCCCGGGACTCAATACCAGTCCTGTATTCCACCCATACCTTGTAGTCTGATTACACCACGACAACCATGTTTGCTCAGTCATATATTCTGTTTCCCAGCAAATATTGAGGTTGTGATGTCTCCCGTACAGAATTGATATCCTGTGTGAGGTTAATGTGTGACCATTTAAGTCACCCAACCGGGGTCAACACACATCAAATGGCTCATCTTCCTCACCATGTTGGGCGACAGTGTCTGCTACTGCAGCTCAGTTCAGCCATGTCTCTACAGCTCCATGGTCCTGAGGAAGCTTCTTTCCACACCTCAGTCCATGCTTCCCCTTCCAGCTCCGTACCCACAGAGATGTGTCGAGCATATCATCACCCCTGACCTTAGGGTCCCTCTCTCAATGTCAGGCACCAGCCTCTACCCTAAGTTCTCTCTTTATCCCACCAGGAAGGCCCCGAAGTAGCTGGCCCTCCCGTCCATCTCCATGGTGCTGGCGTTGCTAACGGTGACGAAGAGGCGGTCGGCGGGCTGGAGGCGGGCAGTGCCAGCCTGGTGCAGGGAGAACAGGCCAGGCTCCTGACCCCGAGGCCAGCAGGCGCTCCGGGATGATTTCATCAGCAGGATGGGCACCGGGTAAGAACTCATCTATGGGCCACACCACAAGAAAAACTTGTTCAATTCATTTCTTAACAGGGTGAAAAAACTACAGCAGTGTATCACACAAGCTGATGAAACCGTTTTGAATGCATCAGTGTCTTTAATGGCCACCAGGGGATAGTTAGGTCTTACGCTTTCCCACCAGAACCTCACCTTCTTGTAGATGTACTGGACAAGCTGTGCTCCTTCCTCTTCCCGTGTCTCCCCCGTCTCCCCCTCTGTCTCATCCGTGGAGGGGAGTCTGAAGTAGGTCTGGGCGTAGATGTAGTAGAGGCCTGCCCGGGGCAGCAGCAGCTCCCCACCCCTCAGCTCTATGTTCTGGAGGAAGGACAGACCTCTCTGACCCTCCCACGCTGCGATACGCTGCCCCAGATATCCCTTGCTGCTGTGCGAACCTGCAAAAGCACATGAGCATATATACACACATGCACAAGCAAACACACACACACACACACACACACACACACACACACACAGAGGAGGGTTAAGGACACTCAGCATGACGCAAGACAACAAGACATTTGAGATTGCAGGGTGGAGTATGTTACTGAGTTGAAATTATAAACTGTGGATAGTTTGGGCTGCAGCAGCTACCCAGACACAAACTCTTACTGTAACTCTTGCTGCTGTTTAACTTGTTAAACAGCATCAGCTTGTTAAACAGCATCAACAGCATTTGATGGTGTTTAACTTGTTAAACAGCATCAAAAGGGAGAGATGAGATCCATCCATCCAGACAGAGGAATGTATGTATTTGTGTTTGTGTATTTGTGGGTGAGTGAGAGAGCGAGAGAGCGAGAGAGAGAAAGAGAGAGACTGACCCTTTCAATCAACTTGTCCAGAAACATACACCCAAAGGTATAAACAACCACATTTATAAAAATAAAAACAGGTGCATTTGTCATTGGCTTGAAGAAATCGAAATACACCCTACAAGCTTAGCTGCTGTAAATCTTCTAATACAGCAGAAGACCTTGTACAATGCAAACCACCACAGAGACCAGGACTTGGCAGGTGAAAAGGGTCAGCACAAAAATGTATGGCAAGAAGGACATGAGCATCTCAATGGATTTGAAGATGTAAAATGATGAAAAAGGTATTAGGTAAGGACACTGCTGCAAAATGTGTAATTTATGTTCACGTTCTGGACTAAGGGTAACTGAGTAACCAGCGAAACACAATACTGCCGCATACTCCAGGGTGTGAGAGCAACTAAATCAGTTGTACATCTGTTTTCTGCGGGTCCCGACAGACACATAGGTATGAAGACAATGCTGAGTCTGAGAGCAGTCAGGGAAGCCTCGGGGGCCGCAAAGCACATTCCTCCCCTCTGTCCCTCTGATCTCAGCTGGCTGGATAGGTATGGGAGAAGAGCGCCTGCTTCACCTTACACACCCAGATCCTTGTGAATAGGTGTCATGACGATCACAGTTCCCATGGTGTAGGTGTCAGTTAGTCACGCTTTCTAGGACTTCCTTAGAAAGATAATTGAGTATATGCTCTTACATACTATACTATATTATACGTGTATATTGTATATCTGTACTAGACCATATTCCATCCTATTTGCTGTGTTTATGTGGATATTGTTTTCATACCCAAAGTGGGGGTTCTGGGGTCCACAGAAAATTGAGAAAAGATTCAGAGAGATTATTTCCTGCATTCTGGTGCCTTTCTATATATAAAATAATAATGAGAATATTGTAAAAAAAACTGCATCTGCATCTTTTTGTCATTTCTTTTTCGTGGTATTTCGAGTTTGGCTCCAACCACCACTGAACTAATAGCGTAACCATAGAAACTACATTTCTTTGGGTAACATATTTTGTTTACCATTTGGAATTGGCAGTGATAGTGTACAGCCTAAATGATGTTACTATTGTGTTACTATTTTTAACAAATATAGTAAATGAGCAGATTTTGAAATTTGATCAAAATATGGGAGAAAATCAGGAGAAATGACACCGGAAGGGTTGGCCAGTAAGGCTGCTTTAAGACTTACTGTGTATGCTGTAAAAGTTTATGGATTTAACTATATGAAAATGATTGAAATGAGGACTGAAAATGATGTGAATGTGATTGAGTACACCCCTCCTTGAAACGAGGCTATAATTATAAAATAATATAAACACTCAACGACTCTCAGACACTCAATGACAGCCGATGGTCGGCTTGGTGTGTCAGGGCTCTAAAAGACTGCTTGCAAAAAAAGTGCTGACTGGAGTCTGAGAGAGAGAGAGTGTGTTTGACTCTACTCTGGTGATCCTCACCGTCTGCTGCTGGAGGCTCTCTAGAGGAGACGATACCAGTCATACCAGTCACATGGGCAGCAACTTTAGGAACAGGGACCCCACGGACCCCAGGGGTCAGGACAGGTAGCACTCCTGTCAACTTATCTGTTAAAGTCAGAGAGACAGAGAGACAGAGAGACAGACAGACAGACAGACAGATAGATAGATAGATAGATAGATAGATGAAAAAGAGAGAAGGAGAACAAGATACTAATAAACACACCCATTTCTGTAAACTAGTCACACTAGGTGGTAATTGACAATAAATGCAGGCATTGTTCTTACTTCTCATAGTAGTGGATATTTCCTTCTGGAACCTGTCAGCCATCGTCTGAAAGAAGAGCAGCAAGAGAGAGAGAGAGAGAGAGAGATAAAGTGAGACAGACAGACAGAGAGAGAGAGAGAGAGAGAGAGAGACAGACAGACAGACAGACAGACAGACAGACAGACAGAGAGAGAGAGTGAGTGAATGACCGTACCATCTCTGTGCATTTTGGGTAAATATCACATTCATCAATCAAGAGTAATGAAATGCATTCCCAATTCTTAATTGAAATTGAATATTTTTGCAATGATAAATTGCCACAAAAAGAAATTATATAAAGTAACAACAATATTGAACAAAGCAACAGTAAATATGTCGTCTCCCATGAGTCAATAAAATAGAAAACCTTCTCTATGCGGTAGTGGAGCTGTTGCGTGACTTGCCAGCAGGGGTCGCTCTTCTTGTCCATCTCTGCCGGATCTTTAAAACCAGAGCGCAGATTGGCGTTCATCAGACAGGACACGCTGCTGCGGGAGAAACTCTCCTGCATCTGTCAATATGAAAGAGAAAAATAAGTTAAAAAACAAACAAAAAAAAACCTAATAGACAAAGTAGTTAATCTTAATAAGAAATATTTTATTTTCAATCTATATAATGAAATAATTATTAAATACAAAATGTTGTAAATGTTATTCCTAGAGATATAGTTCTTGAACAGCGGTTGCTAAGCAACAGATAAGTAGCAGTATGAGATTCCCAGTTAGCGCGTGTATCGGTATTTAACCAAGACTTCGAAAGTGACGCAGGCAATGAGAACCGGAACTATCTGTTTAATGTTGATGTTTTTAGTAGCGTCGTGAGCTGGTGACGGGCTGTAGTAGTGTGCAGTGTGCTGGTTTACGCTGCAACATGAGTCCTAACTAGTCTAATTTCCTGCTATTGTTTTCGGTTGCCTACTTTTCCAACTTCTCTTCCAAATATCTTTGTAATGGGAGTTGGGACTTGCACCATAACCTTGACGAATCATCACTGAAATATTAGTCCTATAATGTTTCTATAAGGACCTTATAGTGTTCACTAGAGTTTATTGATCTTATCGTACTTTATGGTTTTGTTTTGTTTTGATCTCCTATGGTGTCACTATAGTATTCCTATAAGGACTGAGGTACTCAACAGTGAGTTTATAATGACCTGGTTGTATTTTATAGTATTTGTATCTCCCATAATTTTCCTATCACATTCCTATAGGGACTTGATCATTCTTATTCTATCTCATTTTGATGGTTTCCTTCTAAAATTAATTGCTTTAGTTTTATTACTATAGATTAGAGCAGTTCTTAAAATGGATTCTTCATCATAAAATAACGTAGGAGATTTTCAAAAAATCTCCTTTTGCAGCCAATTTGACGCATTTGTCTACTGGTTAACAGTGCAAGACGAGGGTATTTCTTACCGTGTTCAGGACTTTGTTGAAGTATAAAAAACTGACTGCAACCGCGATGGTCTGGAGGAGGATCGCCGCGAGTATAATGAGCCCCAGACATTGGAGAGAAATAGAAACAGCCATGTCAATAATGTACGCACGATCAATCCTGTAAACTAGGAAAACAATTCCCCAGGTTTCCCAGCAGGCAGGACAAGTCAGCTCAAGTTCTGCTGCTCTGGAAAAAGAGCAGAAACAAGTCCAACAGTTTGCAGGGAGGTGGAGCAGAGAGGAGGCATGGAGGCAGCACGGCTACGACAGCCTCAAGATGTCACTGTTATTAGATAGAAATGAGGTGGGAGCTGTATGCTGCATATGCAACTTTATGCTGCCTTTAAGTGCTGTCGGAAATTTGGGAGCTAGGTTGTACTTGAACGTCTCATACCAGCTATCCTCAGGTATGAAATGATACCTGAGGATAGCTGGAACACATTCTGAGCATACTTATAAAATTACTGTAATGTTATAAGTTGTCCTCTTGGTGTTGAAGAGACAGCAGCTGCAAATAGAAATGTTTAACAAATATACAGCAACTTTTGGCTAATAAATTAAAAAAAACAGTACATGTCTGATGCACATTTTGTCCTCTGTGCTGCTTGATGTCTAAAATAAAACAACAGCCACCAAAATGCTACTTTTTTTTTGCCATTTTGTTATTCATTTCAGACCAACTGCACTTGAATCTGAGAAGAAGGAGCTTACGTAGAGCACCTGAAGGCAGCATTAGGGCCTACACTGTGTGAAGGTTACAGTATGAGTACAGTGCGAGCAGATTATCAACCCCAGAAAAGATGAAAAACACCTTTTTTGTCTTGCTCTCTTTCCTAGTATTGTGGGGAGATCTAAAAGAAAGCGAGTCAGTAAGTGCCAAATGACTTACCATTGTTAGGGCTACAGTGAAGCCCTAAGTAGTATTTGTCACGGGGGAGTCATTCAATCTGCAAAACGTAACCTTGACTGGTTCCTGTGCTTTCATTCCCTCACCTCTCACCTCTCGTCTATTGTCAGAATGAGGAAATGAGAGTGGAGCTGAAGGAATTCTCAGCTCCTGGATATTGATGAACCTCCTAACAATCAAGACCTGTGTTATAGTATACTCACACACACACACACACACGCATGCAGGCATTTGCACATACACAAACCCATCAAACACACACACACACTTGCACAATACATCTCAAAGTAGGTTCACACCGTTTTGTGAAGAATAGAGGTGGTTAGTGCCAAATTGATCAGAGCCTGTAGCCTGAAGTGTAATCATACACGACACAAAAGTCGAAGTATGAGGACGTTCACTGATCGAAACCTCAGAGACGGATGAGAACGTGATAAGAGGCTCCTGTGTTCGTCTAAGTGAGCCGATTCCCATGCTTGTCAGAGAAGAGAGGAAAAGATTAGTGATATCTGAAGACTGTCTGGCCTCAGGCGGGGAAGATGACACCCTGAGAGACATGCCTGTCAACAGTCCCATGGCTGGCTAACACACACACAGAGAATGTGTGTGTGTGTGTGTGTGTGTGTGTGAGAAAGAGAGAGAGAGAGAGAGAGAGAGAGAGAGAGATTGAGGCGAGATTGAGAGAGGGATTGCGGGGACATCAAACTCACCCACCAAAAGTCATAATCAAATTGAAACTGTTTTGACATTTTAATCTCTTTTTCTATTCCCATCTATACTTTTTTAGGTTCAGTCAGCCAGTGACCTTTGACCTCTACCGGGTCCACATGCAACAGGCCCTGACTGGCTTTGACCCACTGGCCTTTGTGACTAACATTTATACTTTTTAACACTTTTACTGCAACAACTGTGAAACATTGTGTATTAGTAACCTACTTTACTGCCCTGCCAGAAGTATCATAATAAACTCTCTGTCTCTCCACAGCAACCCAAAGTATTTTCCAAACCCTAAACCCGAAATCAGTTACGAAACAATTGAAAACAGGAAAGCATGAACACAGCCACTTCTGGAAGAGAGAGGAATTTCCCCTGAAGCAAAGAGCTTAAATAATACCCAGAAGACACATAATGCATTTGAAGTATAGCGCTGCATCCACCCGCTTCTCTCGTCCACTCCCCTTTCCCTCCCCTGGGGCTTCTCCTCCCAGAGTTCCTCTTGATAAAGTCATGGAATCTCCCTAAGTTCCCGCCTGCGCATTACAGCTGCTCATTGTCTCATTTCTGTAATTGAGACTGGTGCCCAAAACTGCTGCAACAGCACAATGCATCCAAAAAGTTGCCAATGACTTAAAATCTGGCAACAATGAACAATGTGTATGTGTGTGTGTGTGTGTGTGTGTGTGTGTGTGTGTGTGTGTGTGTGTGTAATTGGAAGGGTGTTTCCTCAGTAGGAAACCATTGTATGTCAGTGTAGGAGCAGAGCAAGGCCTTGGACTTGGCATATTTTCCAAATAGTCATATCCACAGCATAGATCATATTTTCATATTAGCCAGTGTGCTCCTGCCAAGGCGCAGGGTGATCTTCAGGTCACCCAGTACACATTATGCATTACCACTTCTCTGACAAACCCACAGACCTATCATCAATCATTATAA
>JAXDDX010000004.1:10115000-10142500 GCA_034670405.1 Hoplostethus atlanticus
CAGTGAGGAGATTTTGTATGTGTGGAAAACCTCTCTGTCCTTGTTGAAGACATACAAATCCAATTCCAATGCACTTTCACTCGCTTCAGGAATAGAAGCGTGTGAAATGATCTCACCCAGTTGGCAGATTTTCCCACTTGTTTTCAGCTAAATAAGATTTGAACTAATGCTCATAGACTAAATGACTTATTCAGAGGGATCTTTTTTGCTGCCAACAAGCCAGCCGGTAAAACCAGTCACACAAGAGTGGCACAGCAAACTTGCAGCAACTGTTATTGTTGCCCTTCACCCATAGTCCTACTTTCAACATGTAGGACAAGGGTGAAGAGGCGGCGTGCACTGTCCTCACACAGACACAGAAAGAGAGTACGTATCCCTAAAGGCTGTCTTTCACCAGATTAGCACCATGACGCTCTCAAAATAAATCTATTATATTAATGAAAAGGCCTTTTCACCAAGTTTGTACATCTCACCCTGCCATAGCTAATGAGCCGTAATCGCTACGGGCATGATAAGGCTTCACCCTGTCTAGTAAAGACTAACACTGTTAAGTACACATATAAGTGCCTGCAAGGTTGGGGCATATCAGGACATGATATCACATGCTCCAGTTTTCCGATCTTATGACCTGCTGTGAAAATACTCTAGTCCATATAAAGATCCATTGTACCACGCTGTCATTACCCATTAGTTCAATAAAAAATACGATTGTATTTTTCCAGTGTTTGCAGGAACAGACAAAGTAGGTTAGTAGGTGGGTCAAAGTTCAGGTCTGTACAGGCTAGGTGTGACACTGTTCATACTGCAGTGTAAAAGAGGTGCGCCTTCTGTCAGTACCATATGTTCTTGGTTTTATAGATATTACATGCAACTCACCTTTTTTATATGTGGAAAAACATGAATAAGAATAAAGAGGGAAGGCATTGTAAAATATATATAGGTTGTTGAAAGACGGGTTGAAAAAAAAGTGGTTAAATAAACATAAATACACAGGAGGTTAGACCCTACATAGGTGCAGGTTAGATCATGATCCTAGTCTGCAGTGTGCAGCACACCTGCTGCATCCATCTCACACACACACACCACTGTAAAACCATGGTTTTGATGCTGGGCGATGCAGCCCAGTCACTAACCTAGAAACACTGGCTTCTGTCCTGATTGAAACAACAGATTTTCCTCCCTTACCACTTGCAGGAATGCCCGGAATCCAGCATTCAGCAGCATCAACGTCCACGGCTCCTGGATGGCATCCGGCAACGGGATATAAATGTAATAAGCAACCGCCACCGTCAGTAACACCGTAACAACGCCTGGCAGCAACCTCATCTTAGAAAACACTCTGACAGATGGACGGAGATCTGCACACAGAAATGAATGGAAGGCTAGAGTGTCAGTACTTATGCTACTTTGACTTCCCACTGGACCTGGAGGTGGGAGGGCCGCTCAGAGAATATATAAAGATTACAGACTGCGTGGAGCAACTGTCAACAATTGACTTCCGGTTACAACCTTCAAAATAAAACCTCTACTGACGAACGTATTACAACGTTTTAGAGTAGTACAAAAGTGAAAATAAAAAAACACATTTTAGGGTAAATGGTAAATGAATATACACTTGTCCTTTTGTATCCAAAATGTACTTTTTCATACGTCAGTGATGTTTCATTTCACTGCATATATTCAAGATTTCATATACATAGGCTTGTGTGACCTCTAATGTGCTGCCTCTGTAATTCACACACTATAATTCCCTTATCCTTAGGCATGTAACGTGTAACATCATGTCATGATAAAGAAAAGCCACTGACATTCGGTCATTTTTCACATCGTGAGTCCTGAAACAACATAATTTGTGGTTATCTGTCTAGCTAGGCACCTGCTAGTCAAACACGTAGTTAACTGAAACGGTTAACGTTATCGATACGTAACGTCGCTAATATCTTCTAGCTAACGGTTAGTTAAAGTTAGCTAGCATCAGATTGATAATAATTAATTCTTTTTATCCGATATCCCCTTTTTGATACGCGCTTCGTTGTTTTGATATGTTACTGTTTAGATATGTTGCAATCTAAATCTAAAAAGTTGCCTATTGACAGCCGTCAACGTTAGCTAGCTAGCTAATGATGAATGAATATGTTGTTATATTTTAACTGACCTAAAGGGAGGCAGGATCAGTCTCACCCTCATATGTGAGGAGACAGGCCAGCACTGCTGGCAGCAGAGTTGAGGTGATTAGATTAACATTATTGTACTCCTGTTTGCTTCCCTTTCCCAGCAGTAAAGCTATTTGGACCCCTAAAAGATTTTTTCTGGAGGACTTCCAGACTTCCCGCCTTAAATGAGTAATAGTAGGGCCCTTTAGCCCACTGCTTGTAATGTATTCATTAATACATTACTGATATCAAATTTCACTGTAATCCATGTGCTACATTCACTGAGTATTTCGTTATGTACACCACAATTCTTAATTGTTTTGTTTTTTCAAAAGTGACAAATTTTACGCTTTTATTTTGAAGGCAGAATCGCCTAGGAAGGTCGCCTAGGTGGGAGGCAGACGAAGAAGAAGGCCGGGTAGTGGAGTTTTTCTGTGGCAGCTGTAGCCGGGTACAACGTTGTAGTACATATATATAACCACGGGGAGGCACAATAGAGCTGCGGTACATACTTACTTTGAAAATACAGATTTCACTCCATTCAAACTCCTTTCATTCTTTCTTGTTGTTTTGACAAAAGTATAAAAAGATCTGTAGTTAAACGTTTTTAATCTAAGAGCATGCTAAAATTTATATTACATTTATTATTAATGGAAAGTTATTACACTAACAGTTGTGACAGCACTTCCACCAAATATTCCAATGGAGCTGCTCAGTGGTCAACATTAGGAGACTATGGTTGTACTGGGTTGAGTGTGTGTAACTGTATGAATGTGATGCAGGGTGGTGCTGAAAAAGAGCATGCCTTCTCAGCAAACCTTTCATGGATAAAACAATGAAGGTGGGGATGCATTTCAGAATGCTTTGAGCAGGAAGGGGACAAGGTCTATGGTGAAGTCCGCAAGAAACATCTGTCGGTAAAGTCTAATAGAGGCATCTGTCTCAGGGACTATTGATGCCTTTGCCTGTGTAGACATCAATACTGGACTGGACTCTTACTGGAATGCATTAGTGGTGCACGATGCTGGCAGGAGATCAGACTCGCCAGAGTGCAAAGACCAGTGATCCCCTCTCGCTTACTGTTTTTCTGTCCGTCCATCTGTCTCAAGTTTAAAGATGTTTATTTGTTGTGGATAAGGTACACAGTGAAATCATCAGTTTTAAAAACCAACACTATGCCAGTGTTTATACAAGTCCACACCCATCAGAGCTGTTTCAACACTTTTAGATGGTTTTGAACAGCCACCCCAGAACCATGTCAGCTCTACGAGTGGATGAACAACTCTTGAATCAACACTTACAAACTCCAAATAATTGTCACTGAAAAAAACAACACCACTTATGAACACTGGAAAATGTGCTGTGTACTGACTTTTAGACTTAGCCACAGTTTGGCATCATGGCTGATTTATTAAGTGACAGTTATTTTCAGTTGACATGTGTTGATTCAAGAGTTGTTTGTCCTCATACAGCTGATATGGGCTGTGGGGTGGCTGTTCAAAACTATCTAAAGTGTTCAATTAACTGAGAGTGGAGTTGTATAAATAGTGGCATAGTGTTGATTAGTTGATAGCGTTGAACTGCACTATATAGCATATATTGCACATGGAGTAAAGAGTCTCTCTCTCTGCTATTTATCACCACATTTCTTCCCACGCTTTAACGTTTAACTGGCCACCGTCTGTCCCTGGTGGCCCTCTGTGAGAACGTAAACAAACATCAGAGCCGAGGAGGACCTGACCCCTCCACTGGGCCGGTTTTCCAAAACACAGCAGCCGGGCCACCAGACCATGTCAGATTAGCCTCTCGCTCTGTAGCTCTGCTGTTACATCCCATAATAATAATATGGATCACAATGGGACTCACAGGAGGCACAGTGTCAATTTGTGGGGTAACAATGGTGTAACACACTGGTTAGGAGGTGATATCAGGCATGACCTCAAGACTCATTTTCTCCTCCTCACCAAGTTTAAACCTCCATTTGTATCCCATAATTATTACCAGGGTAAGATTATTGTCACAACTAAGTGCAAAAAAACCCCCAATACTTCCCATCACAAAGGATTTGATATAACTATCCTTTGTGTGAGTTAGGGTGAGCATGCAAGAGGAAAGGGCAGGTGGTTTTCAACTGAATGTGGCCCATGACACTTCCAGGAGACTCAACAGTAAGTTCTGGCATCCCCCACCCCACTCCCCCTCATACCATTGCGCAACACACTCAACCTGCTCACTTACCGCAAATTTCTCTGGATGAGAACGTCAGCAAAATGCTTAAATTGTGAACGTGAATGTGATATATGTGTGTGTGTGTGTGTGTGTGTGTGTGTGTGTGTGTGTGCTGTTAAGAGTGTGCATTAAAATTCCCTCCTCCCAAGTCGCCCCCCCCCTCCCTCCCTTGTGTGTTGGTCTGGCGTCTCCCTCCTGTCTGTGGTATGGAGGGCAGAGAGAGGGCCTCTCCTGTGTCGCTGACTGGAATTACACTTATGGTCATTTAACATGACTAAATGCACGAGGCAGAAATGGAGGTTTTCCATTACAGGCAATCCTTTCCTTGTCATTCACCGTCTTGCTTGACACCAGGATTAGAACCAACAGTGTGTGTGTGTGTGTGTCTGCCTGTCTGTCGTCGCATCAGTGTCTGCATTTATGTGTTTGAGGTTCAGTTATTAGGTTACTTTTTTGGTTAAAAGGTTTGTACCGCCCCGTGATGCCTGCTTGTAAATAAACGAGAGAGTACAAGATGAGTGAAACAGATGAAGAGGAAATTCGCAAATAATATATATTTTTTTCCAGTCGGGTCTGTCACATGCATGCACAGCTGGGTGAGTCCCATTAGTTTGACGGGCTTCAAACAGGACAACATTTAGAAGGAACCCAGCTGTGTTTGAAAGCATTTTTAAGGAAATCAAGTGTTAACCATTTCATTATTTTCAAGTTTAAGCAGGCGCCACACCCTGCTTGGGCCTCTCAGCAAAGAAACCCCCCCCCCCGCCCCCAAAACCAAACCACTGGGGAGAGACGTGAGAGGGGGGCTGGGAGAAAGCCATGAAGGACTGCTGAGAGGCTTGTAGACTCAGGAAATGAGTATTGAATTTGAGTCCATGTATGTACATATGTGTGTGTGTTTGTATGTATGATAAGAGAGAAGAGAATCAAACACATAAAAAGACATTTTCTAAGAAAGTATCATATCTTAAGTGTGATTTCCGGGTTTTGTTCTGTGGTGAGAAGCTGTGGTGTTGATCTGTTTCTGATGAATGAGGAAAAGGTCTCTCACTTAATCTGATCTAAATTCTGTGGATGCAATTACGAAGAAAAGTGGCAGTAGAAGCATTTCTGGTCTTCTGTGAAACGGTATCCACATATTTTCCATATTTTCCTCCCCATACCCACATTCAAAGAAGGAAAAGAGATAAACAAGATAATTGGCATCAGTGTTGTCAAACCCATTTGGAAAGTATAAAAATCCTTGTTTAGTCACAACACAGAGGCAGGAGCAACAATCAGTCACATATATCAGCATTGCTCTTTTACTCTCAACCATTTAGACAGAAGAGGAAAATCTTTTTATTTTGCAGCAGAGGGTCAAAAACCATTTGACATGGTTGTCATTTGAAATGGGGAGGAGCACCCCAGAAACCCACTGTCGGGTCTTCCAGGTCAAAGCTGGAGAAAACCGAATGCCGTGGAACTCCTCAGAGCTTTCACCTGACGACGCCATGCTGGAAACTGGAAACCTACGGGATCCACTTTCTTTCTTTGGATCAAAGATCTCACTCGGTCAGACTCGAACAGGAACATCACCATGTTTGTCTGTGGTACTTTGACTCTCGACTAACTGGACATGTGGTGTCTAGAAACTGGGTATGCAGCGTCTACTTTTGAATTTAATTGAATTTTCTAACCTCTCCTGGAGGGACAGCGGGGGGTACTGCTGTGCTGTTTTGATTCATTATCAATTTGCTACCAAGACTTTGCCCCTCTCCTTTACATGACTCCTGGTGGAGTCTGCACACCAGGGCTCATTTTCCTGCCTTCAGAAGAAGAAGAAGCCATTTGCTGCCATTTATTTTTCTGCAGTATGAAAAACAACTTCCACAGACTTGAATATTAATCCATCACATTCTGTCAAAATTTCTCTGTTGCATCGTTATTTCACTGTGCTCAAGTTGAGTGTTTTCATCATCACATTACGCTCTGCTTACTGTCAATCACCTGACACCCTCAGGAAGAGATGGAAGTCTCCACCAGGAAATCATCCCTCAAATCATATTGTTTTGCAAAGGTTATTGTCACATCCATGTCTCTGTTAGCTGGGACAGCAGTTCATTTCAAGATGGGTTTGAGATTTGAATCAAGTCTGTGATTTTTTAGAATCTTATCACATTTAATTGCAAAATGATTGAACGTAAACTAGACACAAACAAAAGTAAATGGGCTATAACTCTAACTGACACTGCTATTCTCCTTTAGCCCCCACTACATGTATGTGGAATTCCAGGCTGTCCACTTGCTCAGTACTTGGCTGGGATGAGGAAACCTGCATGAATGGAAACTATGAAGTCAGCCTACAGACTCTATCTCACATACACACACACACACACACACACACACACAGTGACAGTTAAGTATGGGCTAATGGCGTGTGCGTTCTCACTCAGGCATTCAGGAGTGTGATGGACAGAGAAACACAGGCCAGTTGGCATGCTTCAGCTGCAACACAGACCATTTTTGTCTCATTTTCTATTTTTGAAATGACAAGCAGCAACCTGTTGCTCTTCAGCCTCCTGCACGGCACGCTAGGCATAGTGTTCTTCTTCTTTCATGGTGGATGGCATGCTGTTTGCGTGATCTGTATATACACACAAGTGTCATTGTTTGCTGCGAATTGTGTGTGAGTGAGCGTGGCGTTCACCTTAGAGAGGGTGACAGGTTACACACAACCCACCGACAGGCTGCGTTCTACTGTTGAAGAAATAAAGTCTTCATCTTATTTGAGGGGAAATCTTTTGGTTTTTGTCGTTTTTCATCTCTAAAGCAGTTTTTTATTTTTCTGTTGCAACACTTTCCATTCTCCCTGTGTATTCTGAAACCTGTTGTTAGGCTGTCTGCAAGCGAGACCTTCCTTTCCCCCTGTGTATTAACCTATTTATCACACAAGTCAAGCTTCTTCTGATAATAAGAGCTGCCATCGCATCACGCTGCGACGTTGTTAATCTGTTTCACTCAACGCTGGATTAAAGACACTTGAACTGAGATGCTGATCGTTATAATTGCTCAATGTAAAATATCAGTTGAAATAGATTGGTGGCGTGACATTCACTGTAGTCGAGTCAGAAAGGAAACCCAGAACTGATGACGATGATACGCCGTAACATGTCTCACAGACTGCTTTCACACATCGTACGTCATTGACCTATCAGTCCATACCGATGTGTAATGAGGTTTGGGCTGGACACAGCAAGTGAGCTGATATTTTCTAATGAGAGGATGTGTTGTAAGTGAGCAATATCGCCAAGGACAGCGACGGTCTCCTTGCAGACATGTTGGGCAAAATTTGGGATTGGATTTGACATTTTATTCTGTGGAGCCTTTTTCTATTATTGTACTGTAACAGAAAATTACCAAAAAATTACAGAAATGTAGCTTATTTCATCCAGAACACACATCTAACATTTTCTTTTCTTTTCATTTTTTTAAGTTTGCTTATTCTACAAGCCCATATCTGAGTCATGATGCATCAGACAGCTAACACCCATGTCTCATTCATTAAATGCCTACTCAGGATAGCCAGAAGCAAAGACGGGAAACGGTGAGTAGTGATATTTCCTCATTTGCTCGAAAGGAGAGAAATGAGAGTGAAACCAACACAAAGAATATTACAATAGAATATTAGTAATTTCTCCCTCTGTATTGTCTCAAAAAACCTCCCCCTCCATTCTCCCCCAGGTCTTTTCCACCACCACCTCACAGCCCCCTGGATCCAGTTACTGTTGGAATCAAGTTTTCCGTCAGTGTTCTGAGGAGCCAGACTTCAGAAGATGGATGGTATTGAAACTGGTCCCCAGAAATAGCATCACATCACATCACTCTCCTCAGTATGAGAATCCCACAGTTGGAAACAGCAGCAGGCTGGCAGAGAAAGAGAGAGAGAGAGAGAGAGAGAGAGAGAGAGAGAGAGAGAGAGAGAGAGAGAGAGAGAGGTCAAAGGTCAAGTGTCAAATAGGGACTGATGTGGACGGCTGCATGCCTCAGCGCTGACCTTTAACCTGGAAGCGCAAGGGGACAGTGGTCTACTGTTCTGCTGAGGAGTGATGCATAACCCCCCCACACACACACACACACACGCATGCAGACTCAATGACAAGTCACAAATAACACCAACAACCACATGAAACACACTGCAGCAGAACACACACAGATGCACATGGCGGCTCTGCACACACAAGGGGACAAAAACATACGCACACAAGCCTACATGCATCTGTCTGCATGCACATGCATGTACACACACACACACACACACACACTCACAAACTCCTCCCTGAGCGCTGCCTGACCTCCCACTTCCTCCCCGGCATACTCAGCCGACGCCCCGTCTCACTCCCATGAGCCTCTTCGGCCTAAATGGGTTCCTGATGTTGCGTTACCCCTTTCCAGTGGGCCTGTAGTAAATACCCCAAGCCAGCCGTCCTGTACTACCCCCACCCCCCCAACAACACACACACACACACACACACACACACACACACACACACACACACACGCATACACACACCCCCGGCCAGAACCAAGGCTGTTAAATGTGGTTTCGCACTCCTCCCCTCCCCAGCTGCTGTGAAGCGACGTTGACAAGAGGCAGCTGTTGCAGTGGTGAAAGGGTCAGGGTAACGCAGTAGGCAGTGGCCGAAAGAGAGAGAGAGAGAGAGAGAGAGAGAGAGAGAGAGAGAGAGAGATAGAGAGAGATAGAGAGAGATAGATTTTTATCCCACACATAAAGCCGTGATCATGGTGGCCTAGGATCATTGTTTTTCTTTTTGCCTGCATCAGCTATGCTGCAGCAGACCTGCGGTTAGAGGGCCTCGAAGATACAAGGATGAGAGCGTGGATCGATTAAAAAAGTGTCGGGGCGGCGGGAGTCAACTTTCAGACGCCGTGCGTGAGAGAGAAGCCAGGTCTGCTCGGGGCTGAGGAGACCGGCTGGAAGACAGGAAGGGGGCGTCCTGGTCCGGAGAAGGGAGACAGCTGGTATCATGTAACTCGCTAATAAAAGTCTTCCCCTTTTGCTGAAGTTCCCCTGTGGAGAGGAAACCCAAACTCAAACACAGACAAACACGCACGGTCCGAAATGCTAGCCGATAATGTGCATGTGTGCATAGGCAGACAGACGAGCACGCACACACTCACACACACACACACACACACACACACACACACATGCAAACAGACACACACTGTAAACATGCACACACACTCAAGAGTTTTATTAATTGTGGCTTAGTATCCCCCCCCACCGCTGCTCTCTGTCCTTTTGAACTGATATTGTATAGTTGATCTGTGGTGCAGATCTGTGTGTGTACTTGTGTGTGTATGCATGTGTGTGTGTGTGTGTGACCTTGTTGTCCTTGTCTCTATATGTGACGCTGTATTTCTGGCATCTGTTTCTTTCAGCAGGAGCTCAGACCTAGGTGCTTTATACTTAAGGCAAGGGCTCTATGTATGTGTGCATGCATGCATGTGTGTGTGTGTGTGTGTGTGTGTGTGTGTGTGTGTGTGTGTGTGTGAGAGGTGCTGAGCGACACTCCCTGTTCTGTTCTGTCAGTGTCAGCCACAACTGGGTCCTGACTGTTACACCATCATCTCTTTTCCTCTTGATCTCTCTATCCCCCTCTCCCTCCATCTCTGTGTCAGCTCTCTGCTGCAGCCCTGGGTTAAAGCATGGCTTAGCCCTTTTTGAATGTTAGCCTGGGTATTTCTCTTCTCTCCGGGAGAAAAAGCCTCCACTCTTCTCCTCAAGTTTCCCTAACATGGTAGCAGTGCTAGCAGTCCTCGTTGAAACGAAGCCAGCCACCAGCTTGCTCGTTGGTTTCAATGAGGAATGCCAGCAATTCAATACACTTTCTGGAAAATGGACAAATGTAGATAGTTGTTCTGCTGAATGTGACAAGTGTCTGGACAGGAAAAAAAGACTACAAATGCAAAGAAAACTCGAGGTATCCCTTTGTTGCTGTTCTGCACGAGGTGATGTGTGGTAACATATCTGGGCAGCGTTCCCAGGCACGGCAAACAAAATTAGACACAGGGTAAAACTCTGCTGTCTCCTGCCACCAGGGAGCTGTTATGTAACTGGTTCTAAAATGTTGAGGCAACTCCTTGTTGTCCCCTGCTCTCTATCAGGTCCTCTAAACGCTGGACTGGCTCCTTCCCTAATTGAGTGTTAGTATTTATTTTTACCCTGCGGGCAGACCAAGGTACTGTCCAGCATGCACACACAGTCACGCACACACACACACGCAAACATCCAAACACGTTCATAGCATGCACACACACACACACACACACACACAAACAGGCCCTACTTGTCATGTGATGCGCCTTGTGATAGTTGATGTTGTTATAGGAGACACATTCCAGCAGGATTTAGAGAGGGATCTTAGGTGTGGATGTGGACCGGGGTGCTTTAAATCAAAACCGCAGCACATCGTCCATCAGCAGGTCTTGCTCTCACTCATCGGCATGGTAACCTCACACCGCCATGCAACGCAACCACAGCCCATATCCCCTTTTAGCTGCTTTTCTCCCTCCCGGGCCATCAGCTAAAACGGCGGTTTCATGTCCACGATCAAGAGGCGCCGATGTCCTCTCTAGCTGTTATATCACTGATGACACACACACGCACACACACACACACACACACACCACCGCCTATGAACATACAGCAGAGGTCATGCATGTAAAAGAGGTGTAGTGTTATATATATATATTGTGTGGGTGATACCTTCAGTCACCTTCATTTTGCCCACATTTATAGACTCAAACTGTGTCGTTATCTGCAGAACAGTCTGTGCTGTGTAGTGGACTACCTGGTCTCCATAGAAACACAGATTTTGAACATAGTCTTTTTTGCAGTTCACCAAATAAGTTGTGTGTTTAAGCTAACCACCAGCTGCCGACGTGTCAGGTGATTGCAGGACGTGGTGGTATTTTGTTGTAAGACTTTATGATTCATTACCTGAAATGGGTTATAGAAGCGGGTCCGATGGATCAGAACACAATGAATCTCACGCTTAGGCTGTTGTTACACCATTATCACCATTCATGATGATGATCCACAGGGGGTCTCGAGTGTCTTCATGACACAGACCCACAAGATGTCATCCCAGGGATCCATATAGGAAGATTTTTGTTGTTGATTTAGTATTGAATTGTGAACGTGGGGAGAGTGAAACCTCTGATTAGAAAGATCATTCCTACGTTCTCTAACTGGGTTAAGTGAATTCCATTACAGTGAAATTAAACTGTTCTTCACATTTCTGGGAACCACGGAGGTCCCCAGACCCCACTTTGAGAACCACGGAGGTCCCCAGACCCCACTTTGAGAACCATGGGCCCCGGTCTATTATAACATCTGTCCATTACCTCCACCAATTCTGTTTTCAGTTAGTTTGACCGTCTGTCAGCAGGATATCTCAAAAAGGGATGAGTGGAGTTCCATGAAATCTAGTGGACAGATAGGCCTGGGGTCAGGAAGAATTCAATAGATTCTGGTGGTGATCCGGATTAGACGATTACCGTTTTTTAGCCGTAACTATGAAACTAACGGAGACTTGATTTCATCTCCAAGGGTTTGTTGTTGTGTGTCAAGAAATCAGAAATGTTTGCAGTGTCAAGAAATCAATTTAGCTTACAACTGAAGTGACAGGAATGATGTGTTTGGGTGTAACAGCAAGTTGGAGAATTGTTGAGCGCGGGAGGTTTCTCTGTTTTGGCCGGAGCTCGAGCGGACCAGCAGAAGAAATGGATTCTACACATTTAAATCAAATATATAAAACAATAATAAAAACGGATTGTTCTGGCTGGAAAACGAGTTCGCTACCTAAAAGCGGTGAATCTGTCACTCGAGACGAGCCCCCGCCCCGGTCTGTTTAACGGGAACTCCCCCTAAGTCCCCCGGTTCCTCTCTCCGCTCATTCTCTCCATGAGCTGTCACACACACACACACACTCTCGCTCACTCACTCACGCACACACACACATACAAACTCTACACACGCACACACACACGGAATCGGTGCTTGGTGTTACAGCAAACGTCCGTCAGGCTGCTCTCTCCCCGGTTACCGAAAAGCGGCTATTTCATTTCACCGCTATGACTGCAGCGAGCCTCGTCGTGACAGAGTTTGGAAACGGCTGAGAGGGAGAAAAAAAAAAAGGTAAGACATGGTATATAATGTGTGTTTTGTCCTCTCTCGGTTAGAAACTTTACCGTGTGTTTACCATCGCCGCCGTCCTGCCCGTATTGTAGCGCGCGTGAAAACAACGTGAGTTTTGCGAGAATAGTAGTGAGCTGCAGTGTGTTTGATGAGCAGGGCGTGTTTATTTAAGTATTTCTCTGAGTGTGTGTGCGCGCGCGTATGTGTGTGTGTTTGTGTTTGTGTGTGTGTGTGTGTGTGTTGACACTCACATAGCCTTCTCTTTTACATAGGAGCTTCGTGTCAAAGGAAGTTTGTTTGTAGATTGGACGCACTGATTGTAACGGATCACTGAAGAGGCAACCTGCCCACTGCAAAAAACAACAACACCCATCTTAACTAGTCGGTTAACCTCGTATGGAGTCTGGAAATCTTATATCACTTAAAACAAATGGAGAAAAAAAAAATCTGCAAACTGTGGTGAGGTAATATCCAGTGCACATCAGCTTGTTTAAGCAATTTCTTGAAGTGTAATTTCATTGATGCTGGTGGAATAACTCTGTATCTCCACCCAGAGGCAGAAATTGTACTTATTTTAAGAAAAAACTACGTATCTAGCCTGCATACACACTTACAACACAGTGTTGCGTGTGATGCCCACAATTCATCACTGCTGTGTGTGTGTGTGTGTGTGTGTGTATGTGTATGTGGTGATATCCTGTCCGATCCTGCGAGGTGGGGGTCAGTCACAGGGTCTCCCCTCTGGAATTCTCCTAGAATAGACCTGAGACACACACACACACACACACACACACACACACACACACATTGGGCAACGTCTTCTGTCTGCTTAGCGCCTCGGGCTTTTGAAATGGTCGTAATGACCCTCATTACTTTGATTTAATAATACATACTGTACCGGGCTGGCACAGCGTATTACCCTGAAATCCGCTTTCGCAGCAGCTCCTCCGGTAGGACGGGAGCATCTGCAGCCTCGTGTAGCTCGTGTAGAAGTGTGTGTTTTCTCCCCGATGCTGACGCTAATTCAAATCTCCTTTTAAGGCGCACAAGTCTGTTTCTTTTCAATTCAGCTCCATTCAGTTCCATTCAGTCTGCGGGTCGGTGCATGCCGTCATCCTCCTTATTGTCTGTGTTTTTTTTTCACTCTTTCACTTTCGCTCTGTTCTCCAGGAGCTGCTGAGCCTGGTAAACACTGACCAGCTCTTAAATCCTGATCCCACCTTTTAACAGACTCAATGACGAGTCAGCCATAGAGCAGCAAGCCCCGGGGCTGGGAGGGATTTGGTGTCTTGCTCAAGGACACTTTGGCAGGTCAGACACTTGTGGGGGTCAAAGGAGATCGAATGTGGAACGTCGCAGGATAGTCTCTCTTATATGTTCTTCTGCAGTAGACGGGGGGGGACGTGACAGAGTGGATATAATATCGTACATGCAGCAAAGGTGATAAGCTGCATTCACAGCAGTGGTCTCTGGCTGCTCTCCGGCCTGTTCAGGGGATGTGGCTGTAAGATGATGGATGCTGGAAAGTGTGTGTGTGTGTGTGTGTGTGTGTGTGTGTGTGTGTGTGTGTGTGTCTCAGAGAAAGAGCGAGAGGATCCTGTAAGGCCGTAATACGAGCCTGGCTGGACAGACTGACGCTTGGACAGCCACAAAGACCACTCTGGCTGAACTATGGGGAATGTGGAAGTGTGTGTGTGTGTGTGTGTGTGTGTGTGTGTGTGTGTGTGTGTGTGTCCACGTATGAATGCAAACACACACACACACACACACACACACACACACACACACACACACACACACACACACAAAAGCATAAACACACTAACGGCAACCGCACACAGACACATACATATATCATCAGAAGGGTGTGACAGACAGCTTCTTAGTGACAGGGCTGTCATATGAAGACACAATAGACCATGTGGCTGTGTGTGTGTGTGTGTGTGTGTGTGTGTGTACGTACCACTGTCTTCTCCTCAGTCTGAACTGGTGTGTGTGTGTGTGTGTGTGTGTGTGTGAGAGTGAGAGAGTGGAAGAGAAAAGGCTTTTGAAAGGGTTTTGGTGAGAGAGAGAAAAGGTGTCAGTGTGTGTGCATCAGAGAAACAGACAAACAAAAAGTGTGTGTGTGTGTGTGTGTGTGTGTGTGTGTGTGTGTGTGTGTGTGTGTGTGTGTGTGTGTGTGTGTGTGTGTGTGTATGCGCGTGTGCGCGCTCCACTTGTCATCATGGATTCAAGCAGAAGAATGTATGAGTGGTGTGAAACATGATGTAAACGAGCTCGGGGGCCAGACAGCGAGCCCATGTGTAAACCTATCCGTGAGTCTCAACCCACTGGGGAAAAGTTAGTAGATTCACACTTAAGGAGCGAGAGACGCAGGTCACCTCCTTCCGCCTCCTTCCTCCAGCGCTCCTCCGTGGCCGGGGGTCTGCCTCCTTTTTAATGAAAGGTTTCCTCTGCTCTCGGTTCTGTGCTCACAGCTAAACCTGAGCCCGCGTTGTGTTTCAGAAAATACTTGCGTCGCGTTACATCAAAAGATGTGTTTTCTGTCGTTATCCGAGCCGTGAATGCGATAGATATCAGTTTCATCCACGTGGCCCCTGGTCTCCTCGGTTGCACCGCAAACTCTGTGGACTCGTTTGTTCTTCTTTCTGTCTCCAATTATTTCACCTCCGGGCTGCTGAGGAAGTTTCTGTGTGTTTAACTTCTAGATAAGGTGACTGATTAGCCATTTTCTCGGTTGCTCACTTACAATGGATGGTCTGTGGGTGGATGAGTGGGTGGATGGTTGACGGAGTGTGTGTTTATGTGTGTGTGTGTGTGTGTGTGGGGGGATCTGTGACTGTAGTTATGAGAGCGCTGGTTTCTTGCAGTCCCTCACAGATGTGTGTCTTTTCACAGATGCTTGTTGTTCCAAGTTTTGTGTGGATAACTCTCTAGGTGTGCGTATGTATGTGTGTGTGTGTGTGTGTGTGTGTGTGTGTGTGTGTGTGCCCTTGTCACGTGCATGTGTGATATTAATTTGGGCTTTATCCATTTCTCTCATAGGCGAGGGAGAACAGTGCCTAGCAACAATATCCCATGGGAATACATTGGAAGTGTCACGTTGTAATGGAATGACTGTGGTGTTAGAGGTGTAGCGCAGACAGATGTACAACCGGCGACCTAACGGGGCGTCCTGCTCGGCTCGGTGGGCTTGAGCCACGATACACCATGTTGCAGATACACCGTGTTGTGTATGTGGGAACCCTGCTCACAGCCGCGGTCATATTTCAGCCCCCCGATGTCAATTCAGGGCAATGAAAAGGTGCTTTACTGGCACGAAATGCAAAAGAAATAACCAGATTCAGATGGCAGCCATTACTGTACAATGTGACAGTAACAACAATAATATTAATGCATCACTAAATCAATAACAATCGATAATAAATGTATCAGACATATGATGTGCATCACCCTCCTGTCTGAAATCGGGACTTCTTTTGTCTCCAGAATGAGCACATCCAGTCTCTCTATATACATTCAATAAGCTTTATTGGCATCAAGTAAGATTCAGTATGTCTGACCAAACCTTTGGGTGTAATAAATAAGGGCAGTATTAATTGTTTTGATATTGGGAACTATGTACAGTAATAGTAGCTTAATAGTAACAGTAATAGTGCAGTTTTTCCCATAGCAAAAGTTTCAGCGGCGGCGGCAGGGACAGGCGTGGGGGGGCGGAGGGGTGTGCGGGTGTGTTAAAATAACATTGTAAACAGGAATTTGTTGTTAATTGTATAAAGGTTATGTAAATACTGGCAGGACGTTTGCAACTAAAGAAATAACAGCCGATGACAAGCCGATGAAACGTTCCATCATTAGAAGATGTAAACACCTTTAATTAGAGGTTACTTTCTCAATGTTTGTGTGAACTGTGACGTCTAGCCACAAGCTTGTTGTCACTTTCCCTGCAGCTTGATCTGATTTCTCTGCGGACCTTTTTCACACCCAAGTGGCGTGGCGTTCAGGGACTTCAGTTTCCCGTAATGGATGCGTGTGTTTCCACGGCCACAGATGGCGCGCAGCCGTCTCGCTTACGGAGTAGAAGTGACTGAAAACCACTCTGCTTGTGTGATTGACATTTCATCAGACCGTGAAATCTTGTAATGGAATGTATGTAGCAGAAACACTGTAGTAATAGTAATAATATATGATCTTTCCTGTTTCATTTCACTGTGTACTAGCCAGTAAAGTAGAAAAGCAATGAAAACATCACAAAAGAACAACGGACAAATGCAACAGGCTACACGTGCATGCACAATAATATAGGAGTGCTATCAATAAACTACTAGGAGTTATGTAACTGGTAAGTAACAGCTGAGTAAGATGGAACACACACACACACACACACACACACACACACACACACACCCTTAGGTTAAGTCAGAGCAGCTCCCTGCTGCTGTTATGTTTAATTCTCTCTATGTCAGTCAGTGAGTGTGTGAGGCGTTGTGAGCATGGCTGTGTGTGTGTGTGCGCGTGTGTGTGCGTGTGTGTGTGTGTGTGTGTGTGAGGATATTATAAAGAAAAGGAAAGAAGGTGCATTAAGGAGAAGACAGCAGTATTTCAATTGTTGGGCTACATCTGTGTGTAATGTAATTAGCGGTAACTCATCATGCCCACGCCCTTCTGTGTGTGTGTGTGTGTGTGTGTGTGTGTGTGTGTGTGTGTGTGTGTGTATGTTGTTATGTATGGGTCTGTGTGTCTTCTACAATTGTTTGTATATGTGTGTGTTTGTGTGGTCTGTGTCTTTTTGTAGGGGTGTGTCTTCTACCATTGTGTGTGTGTGTGTGTGTCTACCTGGGTGTGGTGTGTCTGTACTAAACTGGTACCAGGCTACTGAACGCTTCAGGACTTCTCACATTAATAGACACTAATTGATTTATAGTGGGGTTTACATCGCCTCGTACATGCACGTGCGCTCGCCTGCCCCTTGTTGTGCAACACGCAAGCAACCATGCTCATAAGCGCGTGCACACACACACACACACACACGTTCAGCACGTTACTCATCACTGCAACACAAGGCACTATTGTATTTAGCGACTTCATGGCAGTTTTAGTGTCAAAGTCATTCGCGTTTCCCAGCAGCATATGTGTGTGAGAGTGTGTGGGTGGCCGTCTCACATTGCATGTAATGCTGCCGGCTGCTAAAAATGAAGACGTGACAGGGAAAATGTGAGTGTGATAGCGAGCGGGGCGGGGGGGCACAGAGGGGGGGCTGCATCTCAATCGGCTGAGGCTGCCATCTCGGCTTGCTCGTCACGGCCTTTCCTGCCAAGTGCTAATCAAAAGAGTTTCTCTAACTTCTTTAGCACTTTTCATGCAGCGGGTTGTCTCTATCTCACATATTCTCTTAGAAGAGGAAAGGAAAGGAGAGAGGAGACGGAGAGGAGCCGCCTTAAACTGAAAGCAGGCAGTCTACCATCCTTTTTAGATTCTCTCTGCATTGGGAGAGAAAGAGAGAGAGAGCAAGAGAGAAACAAATTCAAGATGAAGAGAGAGAAAGAGGGAGAGGAGCTACTTACAACTAGTGTTAGTGTTTTTTTTATCTGTGGATAGCAAGCAGTTCACTCATTTGTTTGCAGGTTTGCGAAAAGCAGAGCTGGCTACCGTCATAGGGGGTAGGCTGGTGGGGGGTACCGAGCTGTGAAGTACACCTATCCTCCATGAGTATGTACCCATCTTCTCTGAGGTCGGGTATTGAAGCTATCTAACGTTAGCTAAAACGCTATAAACTCAACACGCGGTGGCATGCAACGGTGTAGATGTAAAATGAAACCCATACATAGAGGGTCATAATACCGAAAGCACCAATGCTGGGAATCGAACCCAGCCCACAATGGGGTGATTCATACGAGGGAGTGGTGGGAGGCAGACTGCGCCACCGTGGCCTCACCCATCCACCTTTTTAGCTGCTATGATGCACCCTGGGAAAAGAGGAGGAAGGGAAGGAGGGGAGCGAGAGAGTGAAGGAGGAAGAGTGGGAGTGAATGAAAGGAGGGAGGGACAGGGGGAAGATTAGTGGGACAGGGATGAGGAGTCGGACACTTTGATTCACAGATCTCCCATGATCCTCTGCTGCTCATTGACTGGCTCCATTGTGACTGTGGCACAGTGTGCTGATTGGTTGGTTGGCTTTGAATGTCACAGCTTTTATCCGTAGACTCTGGAATGTGTGTGTGTGTGAGTGTGTTTGAGTGTGTGTGTGTGAGTGTGTTTGAGTGTGTGTGTGTGCGTGTGTGTGTGTTTGCACATTTGTGTGCGATGAGTTAATAGCTATCCATTGAGTGGTTGATTGTGTTCTGTTGTCCACACTGGCTGTCTTTGTCCAGGCGCCGCACACACACACACACACACACACACACACACACACACACACACACACACACACACACACACACACCATTCCGAACCAGGCATTTCTCCAGTGGTAGGTGACTTGCCAAGAGAGATGGAGAGAAGGAAAGAGAGAGAGAGAGAGAGAGAGAGAGAGTCATTGTGTAGTTGTAGTGGTGTGGTTCTTCCTGGCGCTGGTTCAAGGCATGAATGGGACAATTTCAGTCTAAAGCTAAAAATATTTTATTGCTGCTTTTTTACTCTCATACTCTTTTCATTACGTCTCTCCTCTGTTCTTTTCTTTCACAGTGGAAGTGGACGGAGCCTCTGCTGCTACAGTACTTTTAAAGATGGTTTTAATGACGTTTCTGCATTTATGGACGTTGTTTTACTGCTCCTAGGTGTGAATGTGTGCAGCTGTATGGCCGTGAAGGAGGGCATTGCCGGGAAAAGAACATACTGTACATCTTCAGTTCTGGGTAAATAAAGGCTGAAAAAACAGATGTGAGGGGAATACGTGGGAAAGGGGAGGATGACATTCAACAAAGGTCAGGAGACTGAGCCGTATACCCCACCGAGGCACCGGGACGTCCTGAGCTGTTTAACAGACAGGCTGACTAAATGACAGAGGCGAAAGGCTGCTTTTATTGGTCAGTGTGGGTAGACCATGCGTCTCACTCCCCACCACAGATGGAACAGCAATGGCGAGAGAGAGACAGAGAGTAGGAGGAGGGAAAAATTAGGGATGGATACAAATGCAGAAAGAAGGAAGAGAGGCTGACAGTGATGCGGGGGAAGGAGACGGACGCACAGAGAGAATCGGTAGAATTACTTATTATCCAATGGCGGCAAATTGCTTCACCACTGAAATACCACCGGCGCTGCATCCCAGAGAGGAGGAGAGGCTGCTTGTTATGCCAGCCAGTATCTCAGGGCACGACGAGGAGGCGAATGTCTTGTACAGCTAAGTAGTTTAACACATGAGGAAGGGAGGGAAGGAGGAGGAGGAGGAGGAGGAGGAGGAGGAGGCTGAGGAGGGCAGCAGTTTCACAAGGAGGGGAGGAGGGGAGGGGGGATGGGGTGGCCCGACTTAAACCACTATACCCTCTCTTGTTTTTCTCCCTCTCAGTATAATTTAAATCCATTCAAGAAGATTTATTGGCATGATAAGATCATTCTGACATCGCCAAGGCATAAGTGCATCTCTCTCTTTCTCTCTCTCTCTCTCTCTCTCTCTCTCTCTCTTTCTCTCCGGTTGGATTGAGAAGGAAGTGGGTTGGTGGTGAGAGAGGAATGACAGCCTTTATCTCAGTCAGTAAACACAAGCCAAGGGAGTCCCTACATTGTTTATACTGCTTTAACTCCCCACTCTCATCCACACACACATACAGTACACTGTACCACAATCCTTTGCCCTCACTCTCTCACACACACACACACACATTCTCAAGCCCACATAGACACACACACATTAATACATACATATAGGCAATGACACACACAGACACATATGTATATGCACACACACACAGGAGCTGTGGTTGGACAAAACAGTGGTGTGTTTATGTGTGTCTGTGGTGTGTGTTGTTGGCAGGCAGCGTCTGGTGATCCGGTCAGATCCCAGCACACTCCAGCTTCCCTCCTGCCTGCCAGTCTGACCACCAGGCTGTGTGTGTGTGTGTGTGTGTGTGTGTGTGTGTGTGTGTGTGTGTGTGTGTGTGTGTGTGTGTGTGTGTGTGTGTGTGTGTGTGTGTGTGTGTGTGTGTGTGTGTGTGTGTGTGTGTGTGTGTGTGTGTGTGTGTGTGTGTGTGTGTGTGTGTGTGTGTGTGTGTGTGTGTGTGTGTATAACGGCTCTATAACACAGTAGAGTTCAATGCAACTGAACTGGCCCTAAACCAAAGAGCATTCCAGTCAAAACCTTCCTAACCGAATGGATCTCTCTCTCTCTCTCTCTCTCTCTCTCTCTCTCTCTCTCTCTCTCTCTCTCTCTCTCTCTCTCTCTCTCTCTCTCTCTCTCTCTACTATCTTCACTGCCTCCTCTGTCTCTCCCAGTCATCCTCATCTGGTCGTATCTAGCCTCCCCTCTTGATCCCAAACGGTCTCCATCTCTCTCCCTGTACACCTGTGACCCTCTGGTCTCGACCGGTCCTGTCAGCACCGTGTTTTCATCACAGCAGCTCAGCTTTTTAAAATAGTACGCTGCGGCGAAATGTACATGGTACGATCGCTGAGCCACACAAGGAGCACTTCCGACTGAATGTTTTTATGTTGGGTGGCTGTAGCCGAAAGGTCAGAGCAGTGGGCTGAAGGCCGCTGGTACCAGAGAGGCTGGGTGAGGAAAGTAAATATGAAGCTGAAAGTAAATAAGAGGTCAAGTTGCCCTTGAGCAACGCACTTAACCTGGCCAACAGTTGCACTGGGCTCACTGTGCTCAGTCTTCGGTGGCTGCTGACGTTGTATGGCGTTGTGTCACAGGCCCTCGTTTCTTTTTTTTTTTTTTTTTTTACATCATATCTGGAATTGCAACAGGAAGCGGCGGGATGCAGGTGGACGTTCAAGGATGCCATTGTTGTGAGTTTTCCGTTACTTTGATCAGGGAATATTTGGAGCGTCTGTGTGTTGATGGGTTTTTTGTATGAGTCATGTCTAACGGGATGGTCTGATGGTTGTGTGTGTGTGTGTGTGTGTGTGTGTGTGTGTGTGTGCACATGTGTGTGTAGTTATCCGTACAGTATTCTTCTTCTTATGACGGTCCAAGTTACATCCTAGTGGTTTCCATGGTTACAAACACAGCTGGATTCCCACTGCGAGACAGAGGAAGAGATGGCAGAGAATAGAGACGAGGGTAACTTCAGCTGGTAGTTAGAGCCGAGTCGTGCTGAGAGCCGAGACAGAAGTAACGCTGAATGCGGGGTTTATTCTCTCTCTCTCTCTTTTTGTCTCGCTATCTTTGTCTCTCTGTCTCTCGCAGTCTTTGCTGGGTTCTCCAAGTATTTCTGTGCAAGCTGTGATGCATCGTATTAGAAAGGCTGGAAGGAAATGGGAAAAACACAATAACATTCTGATAAAATCCTCCTCAATCTCCTCAAAACTATGCTTGCTTGAAGTGTTTTTTTTTTTTTTCTTCTTTCTTTCCAGTAAAGAAGAATCTATGTGATGAATAGTGATGGAAACACATTTGTCGGTGTAATAATGGATGTAGGTTTGGCACGAGCGGCGCTGACGAGCGGTTCAGTTTCACTGCAGTTCAAAAGTGGCTTTGGGCCTGTCTGAGCCGTTCACCGCAGCCCTCCAGACATGTAATACCCGCCGGGCTCCCAGGCCGGGTCTGTGTGGCCGTCGGAGCGTGCTGTTGAAATAAGTGGATTTCTCTGTTTTCCCTCTGAAATATGACCAACATTAGTGGACGCTTAAAGAACAGTAACACCTTGCCCAGCTCTAATCACTTCTTTAAACCCTCTCCCTCTTCCTTCTGGATGGTATTTGACGTTCAGGAAGAAGATTTATTCACTTCCACCCAGGATGGAAAAGCTCCTCACTTCAGTTTTTGCGACATTTCAAAATGTTGGCAAACCGAGACAGTTGGATGGAAACATAGCTCCGCTCTGTCTGTCTCTCTATCTGTCTGTCTGTCTCTCTGTCTGTCGCTGTCTGTCTCTCTATCTGTCTGTCTGTCTCTCTGTCTGTCTGTCTCTTTTTGTCTGTCTCTCCATCTGTCTGTCTCTGTCTGTCTGTCTCTCTATCTGTCTGTCTCTTTTTGTCTGTCTCTCCATCTGTCTGTCTCACTCTGTCTGTCTCTCTCTGTCTGTCTCTGTCTGTCTCTCTATCTGTCTGTCTCTCTCTCTCTGCCTGTCTCTCCATCTGTCTGTCTGTCTCTCTATCTATCTGTCTGTCTCTTTTTGTCTTCCTCTCCATCTGACTGTCTCACTCTGTCTGTCTCTCTATCTATCTGTCTGTCTCTGTCTGTCTCTCTCTGTCTCTCTCTCTGTCTGTCTCTATCTATCTGTCTGTCTCTCTATCTATCTGTCTGTCTCTCTCTCTGTCTGTCTCTCTCTGTGTCTGTCTCTATCTGTGTGTCTCGCTCTGTCTGTCTCTCTCTGTTTGTCTCTCTATCTGTGTGTCTCTCTGTGTGTCTCTCTGTCTGTCTCTCTATCTGTCTGTCTCTCTATCTGTCTCTCTCTCTGTCTGTCTCTCCTATCCTCACTGTAGATGCCTCCCCCCTCCCCTCTCATCCTCATCCTCTCCCCTCGTCTCGTCTGTCTTCCTGTTCTAGCAGCAGGAACAGAGGAGAGGTAAGATTTCACCGATTTTCACTTCTTTCTTGCTCTCTCCCTCCTCTGTCCTCTCATCTGTCCAGACCAACCCCCTGAGGGTAACATCACCCCCCATCTGTCTGTCTCTCTCTCTTTCTCTCTCTCTCTCTCTCTCTCTCTCTCCGTCCTGTCATGTGTCCAGGTAACCCCCCCCCAGGTACAGAGACATCAAAGTCACTGTGTTTGATCCAAACTGAATACTGTGTGTGTGTGTGTGTGTGTGTGTGTGTGTGTGTGTGTGTGTGTGTGTGTGTGTGTCCGAGCCCCCATGCCCGGCGGGGGTGGAGATGTGGTAGTTTGATATCAGTAGCGTTCTCTCATCAGTGAGGTGATTCTTCTGCTATGTGTTTGAACTGAGGAGAATCAAAGACGGCCCGTTGTATGGCTGCAGCTGTGGCCCCCATCACCTGGAGACTTTCTTTCTTTCTTTCTTTCTTTCTTTCTTGCTGTCTTTCTTTCTGTCTTTCTTTCTTTCTTTCTTGCTGTCTTTCTTTCTTTCTTTCTTTCTAACTTTTGCTCACAAGTTCTTTCTTTCTTTTGCTCTTTACATAATCTTCGTCCATCTAAAAACGAGAAAATACTACGAGATAAAAATAACTACAGCAGGAAAACAATACAATCCCAGGCTTTCTCTGTCTGTACTTTATGATTGCGTTCAGATTAAAGACTGGGTTGTAGGGCATTCATCTCTGACACACGGAGACAGAACCGACGGCATGTTGGCGACACTGATGTGGCCTGTGTGCGCAGTCACACTGTAATTTCACCATAGTAAGGTTGTGATTAAGTAGTGATTTACTGGTTTATTTGTAGCGACATTGTTTAGAGTTTCACAATGGAAGCCAACACAATCCAGTGACACAGGCGGCGTGGGCCCGGGCGCTCATGGGAACCCGAGTGACTTTTGGTGTTTGGGTTCCCAGGGGACTGCTGGGACTGCGTTGTTGTTGTTGTTGATGAACGCACTCCCACAGTCCCGGGGACAAAACACACACACACCCATGCTCACTCACACTCACACACACACACAGAAACACACACATATCGCTGTTGTCAGGTGAAAACCCTCTCCAAAATGTCAACTTTTCAGGAACAGAAAGACAGAAAGAAAAGAAAAAACAGCGTCTCAGCTTGACAAGATGCATTATTTGAGTTTATCTAATTGGTTTCATAAACCCAAGAGTGTAATCCTTCAACTGCAGTTAAAACATGAAACTCACTAAAGTCGGAGTTATGAGATTTTCACCCTCCAGCGGTGATATGTGTGTGTTACTGTGTGTGGGTATATGTATGTGTGTGAGTGAGCATGCTTTCACTACCGCATAGAAGAACACACACATGCATCATACCCACACACACACATACCCACAAATGCACATACACACACACACACACACACACACACACAAAAGCCAGAGTTCAGAGTCGTGGATCAGAGCCAGGGAACACACAACAAATAGTTAGACTGCTCAGTTTCCCTCCTCTGTCATCTCTCCTTCATCTGCACTGGGAATGTCTCAGTGCTTTGTTGTAGCTTCCTCACATCCTTGCTTCCTCTGCTCGCCTCTTTCCTGCCTCCCTGTCTGTGTTTACATGCACCGAAGATGTGTCACTTAAGACCAGGTAACCGACTGCATGTAAACACTTCAACCGGAGTAGAGTAAACCCATCTGCTTCAAAGTGATCCATATTTTCTTGCCCTGAGAATTTGGATTCACAAAGAAGTCACCATGAAACAGCATTTTGAGAGCATGTTGTTTCCATAAATTGACGTATTTCTGATTGACACAGGATGTTGGGGCGGGACGTTGAAAAAGCGGGGAGGGCTCATTCAGAAGTAGCCAACGGTCTAAACCAATAGGATATCTGTTAGAGAGAGAAAGGCAGTGTTACTTGATGGGAGGGGCGGAGGGGATACACCCGATGTTATACCATGAAACAACCACTAAAAGTACTAAAATGTTTTTTCAGGAAGTTAAAGTAATTTGGATTTTGGTATAAAAATACTAGAATAAAATTTAAAATTTGTTGTGTGTATTATGACATGGAAAAAATAGCTTACAAAGGTCAAAAGGTCAAAACGTAATTTTTCATTCTCCAAGTCACTTTTTTGTTTTTCACAACAGCCTCCTCTCAATTCTCCTCATTTTCACAATAAAATAATAAAAACGTGAAAACGTGATCACAGAAAAAACAACTAAATGAACAAAACAGTCTGACTACATTTTAGTGGGTTTTAGTAAATAACCCTATTGGAAAGATCTGGGAATCAAATACCCCTTCACAGACGCATCTTGCATGCATGGGTAGAGGTAAAGGAGGCGAGACTTGCCTGTTGAGATTCACCCTGAGGGGGTGAGAGCGAGAGACACTGTGACAGTGAGGAGAGGCATCTTAGGTATCCATCATTCAGGCTGAATCAGGGGAATGCAGGCCATTCTACCCCCTGGCCTCGGGGCTTATATATATAGGCCTCCTACCTCAGGACGCAGGCATCGCCCTCTGGATGCCCTCCCCCTCCTCCTATGGATGCAACACACACCTACAGCATATTAATCACACACTGAAGCGCCGTCGAACTCAGAGCCCTCTGTCTCTGTCTCTGTCCAAACAATACAAACGTGGTCTCTCTGTCATGATGAAAGTCAGTGGATTGTAATTAGAGAGGGTAGAAACAGACGCCTGGTACCTAAACAGTAACTAGGGTGCAACCGTCTGAGGTGAGGAGATTAGAAAGTATTTACTCTCTCCTTCTCGCTTTATTTGTCCCTCTCTCTGTCTTGCTATGTCATCGTGAGGATGTGTGTGTTACTCTGTGTGTGGTTGTAACTTAAGATGTGTTAAGGTGTTTTTTTTTTCCTCCTTGGGGTTTTAAGTAAGTTGTTTCATCAAAGAAGACCAAAAGTCTCTCTCTCTCTCTCTCTCTCTCCCTCTCTCTCTCTCCCTTTCCGTCTCTCTAAGCATGATGGACTTCCTCAATTCTCCCTCTTTTAAGTCAGAATATCTCCTCTCCTAAAACCCCGAGCCTTAATCCCAAACAGTTCTGTGTGTCACCGGAAAGAGAGAGAGAGAGAGAGAGAGAGAGAGAGAGAGAGAGAGAGAGAGGACGAGATGTGTGGCGCTCTGAAAGTCTCGACCCAATAAGTGACGACGATCGAAGCGAGGAAGCGCTCCCTGACAGATACCGTCTATGCATTTAACTTGACACCGAGGCGTACGGGTTATTGAACAGATCATTATAAATAGCAGCTCCTCTCTCTTTGCCTCTTGACTTCATGATGAGGCTTTTCGGGAAGCTGCTCTTCAGTTGCAGACGGGGTGGTGTTGGGGGGTCGGAGGGGGGGGGCGGGGCGAGGATCGAAGCCAGTTTCCCAGAGGTTTACTGACTCCTAACATCAAAGGCCAGAACAGTCACACTGTCGCAGCAGCAGCCAAATCCTTAAGGATCAAGAGTGTGTGTGCGTGTGTGTGTGCATTTTCACTGGTAGGGAATTACACTGCTCATTGACATGAAAGGGCCAAAAATACAACTGAAACAAATACAGCTAAATAAGTAAATATTTGACCTGAGTACATAAAATGAGCACTTTTTAAATGTCCTATACTCCAGTATTAGATAGAAGCAGGATAACTGCAACTACATGCAATAGAAAAGGACTTAATGAATCCTCAGCCAGACGCTTGACAGGTCTATATTTCAGCAAATACCAGGAGGGCCGCTCTAAAATCCTCCACTGTGGGAGCTCGATAAGGTGATGCCTCGTAGTTTCTGACTGTTCAAATGTGATTTTTTTAACTTTTCTTTATCCGGGGAAGGTTTGAAAAGCACACACACTCTTTTTCAGCCCTTTCATTCCCAGCATTAAGTCAATATTGGTAGTTTGGTAGATGAACTGGTGTGGTTGTGTGGGTGGTTTGCATGGGTGTTGTAGGTTTTTGGCGCCGAATTGTGTCTGTGTGTGTGTGGTTTTTTTTTTGTTTGTGAGTGAGCGAGTGACTGCAGTGTACTGTGTGTGTGTGTGTGTGTGTGTGTGCATACCTGTTTGCTAACACATAGCCAAGTGTGTGTATCGGTGAACAGGAGGTAGATGTGAGACATGGGAGACTTGGCAGTATACAGACAGGATGACTGTGTGTCTGCCTGCTTGTCTGCCTGGAGCCTCGTAACACTGACTGGAAAAACTCACACATGTACACACACACACACACACACACACACACACA
>JAXDDX010000004.1:10145000-10215000 GCA_034670405.1 Hoplostethus atlanticus
TTGGGGATGAAGGGAGTTGAGAGGAGGAGAAAGTCGGAGGAGGAGGAGGAGGAGGAGGAGGAGGCACACAAGAGCTGGGGAGGGGGGAGGAGAGGGAGGATGTTTGGGGGGGGGATGAAGGGATCGGTGGCAGGCGGTGACGTAGAGGAGAAAGAGCAGGTGGCCCTGTGTGAATAAGGGTGTGTGTGACGCACCCGGAGACAGTTAGACTCACACACTTGCACACACACACACACACACACACACACACACACACACACACACACGCTGAGATACAGAGGCGGCCGGACATTGGATGGCGAGCAGCGACTCGAGTCACATGCACAAACACAACTCCGAGAATAGACACTAAACACCAGGGAGGAAAATAACCCACTAACAGAGGATGTGGTGTGTGTGTGTGTGTGAGAGAGAGAGACAGATCTGTCTCTGTGTGTGTGTGTGAGAGAGAGAGAGAGATCTGTGTGTGTGTGTGTGTGTGTGTGGGTGTGTGTGTGTGTGTGTGTCTATCTATGTCTTCATGTGCTTTTATGTTTACATCCTCGTGGGTGTAACTGGGCAAATAAATGAGCAATGTAGTTGCTGTTTTTACGAGACTTGCTTTCATCCCTCATAATTAACTCCACAAGGTATTTGATATTTATTAAATCTCTGTCTCTACTGTCTCTACTGTCTCTACTGTTGCTGCTCATTTTATTTTTATTCTGTGGAGCCCAGTGTGCTTGAGTGCTACCAGAAGTTTATAGGGACGGAGGGGGGAGGAGAGGTGAGTGAGAGGTGAGGGGAGTCCAGTTTTATGGTCTTGTTTGTATGCCGGCTCGTAAATACCCCCTAACAGGCTTAAAGTGACAGAGCCACTAACACAGAGTGTCATAGCTCACTCTATCTCTGTAGGGGGAGACTCCACTAGAAAGGCCAACACGCTGTCAATTGAAAGGGGAAATTAGAATCAGCTATTTGTTTCCTCGCGTGATTTTGAAAATCTAGCAACACCGCTTTGAGCAGAAAGTGTGTGTAGGAGAAATCATGGAGGGACATTTTTTTGAAAGCTGAGATATTTCAATGCTAAAATTCAAAACCAGTCGATTGACAGAAACATGAAACGAGAAGAGTGATATGATGTGGTACTGAGTCTGGGTCCTAGAGCTAGACTGAATAGTGCCCGCTAAGGCTGGACACGCTAGAGCAGTGGTTCCCAAAGTGGGTGCCGTGGCACCCTGGGGTGCTGTAATGACTGGCCAGGGGTGCCGCAAGATCTGTTCATTTCCATATTTTATTGTGTCTATTTAATAACGTTTCATCACATAAAAATAGGCTACATTTGAACTACATTTTATATTACATTTGAAACATGTCATTGTAAAAACAGAAGAAATAAGCAATAAACATTGAAATCGTTCATATTAAAAAAAAAAAACCTGTTAAAATGTGCATTCATGCCGCTTCGAAGAATGAAGACTATGACTGGATCCCCGATCCTTTCAACTCCCGATCATCAGAATCAGCAAAGAAGTTGACAATCAAAGCCCAGGAAGAACTTGCAGAACTGAAAATGGATCGCACTTTGAAATTGAAGTTTGGAGAAATGTCGTCGGACATGTTTTGGCTGCTTGTGGGACACGAATATCCATCTCTGGCAAACTGCGCGATCAGTGTGCTATTGCCGTTCCCAACATCATACTTGTGTGAGCTTTCTCATCCCTGACATACGTGAAAAGCAAGAGAAGGCATCGCCTGTCAGTCGAGTCAGATCTACGCGTTGCGCTCTCTTCCATCTCTCCCAGCATCAAGAGACTGTGCTCTCAACAGCAGGCTCACGTCCCACTAAAATGCCTGATAGCTCCATACGGAGTTATTTTCTTTCTTTGTTTTTCTTATTAACCTAAAAAGTAGGCTTACTTTACGTTTTGAACAAAGCAAAATAAATGCACTTTTTTTTTTTTTACCAATTAACATAATTATTTATTATTATTTTAAGTTAAACATTGATCTGTAAATCTGCATAAATCACACACAGCAACAAATATAGCCTTAGTTCAAACATGTTAATCAAAATGGTTGACATCTATTTTTTCTTATCATTAGCTGAGTGGTTGAGAATAATGTTTCATTTTAAGAAGTTATTTTATTTCACTTCATATTGATGCCAGTTCATTAAAATACATTCTTATAACACATGCATGGTGTCATTTTTAGCTTAAAGGGGGTGGGGGGGTGGGGGGGTGCCATGAAAAGAAATTGACTATGAAGGGGTGCCTTGGTTTGAAAAAGTTTGGGAACCACTGCGCTAGAGGATGATTGGGCCAATTTCAACCAGATTTTCCCGCCCAGACGATCGAGGGGGGAATCCTAGTCAGAGGGTGAGTTGGGACCGATGGCTACCATGTTTGGCTGAGACAACGGGACTGGAGGAGGGATGGAAACCGTGAGAGATGGGTTGCACCATGGACTCCCAGATTAGATGTGTGTGTGTGTGTGTGTGTGTGTGTGTGTGTGTGAGAGAAGGGGTGAGTCAGTGGCGGTCCAGAACACGATGACTCTCCTCACAGTCTCCGTGACGATGGCCATGGCGACAGGGGTTTGCGGTTAGAAACCCTAATCTGCTCCTCATATGACCCTCTGACGGACAGGGACAGCAGTCCACACACGCACACACACACACACACACACACACACACACACACACACACACATGCACACACACACACACACACACACAGGGTCCCAGACTAGTTAGGCTAGCTTCAGCTCTCCAGTCTAAACATGCTCTTATATGGATTTATGTTCAAATTTGGAGAGTTCTACTCTTTCTTTCATTATAAACACATAGTCCTGCTGCCTACATGTAACTGATGTAGGTGTGTGTGTGTGTGTGTGTCTGCGTGTGTGTGTGTGCATATGTCGATGCACAGATGTGTCTGGATATGTGTTCTTGTGTGAGCATGTCTGCATGTGCACGTCTGCTGTGTGTGTATGTGATTGGACTGGACTGCATTTCTGTGCAAGTGATTATTGTCTGTGAGCGTAAAAGCACCGTGGTATCTGGGGAATGTCTGCGTCCAGAACTTCCTGGAAGAGCCATTCAGCAGTGACTGATGTCTGAACTGGGTTTGGGTCTGGGACTCGGTCTGGTTCTGGCTCCATGTAGTCTAGTTTTGGTCTGCTTCTAGTCCTTTTTGGATTCTAACAATGCCTGCACACTACCCAGTCAACATCCACCTCACAGTAGTTGTGTTTCCCATTTTGTATTTGTCTTTTAAACCGTTCAAGCTGTTATAAATCTTTAGATAATAAATAGCACATTATTGTGTAGAGTCGAGTTACATGAAATAATAAAATACAATTGTTTTTTGTTGAGTGTTGGTGGTTGTTCAGCTTATGGTGATTACTCAGAGGAGTTCTTCGTTTACACCTTTTTTACTCACCACAAATCAAGTCAAGTCAAGTTTATTTGTACAGCCCTTAATCACAGTTACAGTCTCAGACGGCTGCACAACGCCCACGTCCTGAAAACAGTAAATGAAAAACAAACAAAAAGCGAAATACAACACCACCCCCACCTCTCCTTGCCCTCAACTGAGGACAAAACTCCCATGAAAACCTTATTAGGAATTAAAAAAAAAAAAAAGGGAGAAAAACCTTCTGGGAGGGGCTGCTCAGAGAGGGATCCCCTCCCAGGACGGTCAGGCGTGTAATGGGTGGGCAAACAGATGAAACGTTAATTACAAAATGAAACAAACACAGTACAGAGCTGAAACACAATAAGGATGCTTGGGTGAAGTCACTGATCATCACATTACATCACTGACGTTCAGGCCAATGTCATGATAAGACAAGTTGCTGAGTCAGAGATGCACAAGCATTCAGTTCACTATACCTGACATCATGATAATCTCTCATAGGAGAATCTCAAATTTAGGTGTGTGTGTGTGTGTGTGTGTGTGTGTGTGTGTGTGTGTGTGTGTGTGTGTGTGTGTGCGCGTGTGTGTGTGTGCGTGTGTGTGTTTGATGGTCTGGTGTCCTCGTGGGAGGGGTTGGTGTAAGCTGGTTGCCTTTGGGCCAGCGTTGGAGGAGGAGGTGGTGATGGGAATAAACTGTGCGCTCTCTCTGACTGGCTGAATCCAGGTCAGCTGTCTTTGCACATTACATTACATTAATGTGTGTGTCTTTTTTTCTTTTGTGCTCACGTGTGCGTGTGTGTTTGTGGGTGAGTATGTGTGTCTGTCCACGTGCACAAACAATTTAAATAAAATTAAGTTTTTTAAAATGAGCAGTAGCACAGAGAACAGGTCACAGTGAGCTCTAGGCAGGACAGGGTGGACAGCTGTGCATGCACGTGTGTGTGTGTGTGTGTGTGTGTGTGTGTGCGTGTGCGTGCTGCAGGTTTGGATGTTTTGAAGCAGATGCCATCTCTCGTCATCATCGTCTCATGCAGCCTACAGTATTATTGTGTATTTACAGCATGTTTATCTGCCCTCTGCAATGGAACAGCAGGATCTGTGTGTGTGTGTGTGTGATCATGACGTGTGTGTGCATGCGTGTGTGTGTGTGTGTGATCATGACGTGTGTGTTAGCCTTATAAGGCTGTTTAAACCAGGAAACATTGATGGATAAGAAAAGATGTGAGTCACCGTTTTCCCTCATAAGCACAAAAAACATCCTCCTCTCTGCCCCCTACGTCGTCCCTGAGGGGATATATTGTGTTTTTGTGTGTGTGTGTGTGTGTGTGTGTGTGCACGTGCGTGTGTGTCCTGTGGTTCTCAGGGTTGCTATTTTGTTCCTAATGAGCTTTTGAACTGTTCACACAGCTCTGCTTCCGGAGAGATGCGAAGGGGAAGAAGGGGGGCGGGTGTACAGTGTAGGAGTTGTGGGTCTGTGGAGGCTCGTGCCATGCTAGCCTAAAGGAGTGCATGGCTAGTTAGGAAGAGAGGAACAGCACTGAGTGATGGGGGAGAGGGAGGAGAGGAGAGGAGAGAGAGAGAGATAGATAGAGAGAGCATTGCTATCACATGCTATGCCGGAGCCAGAGCAGGACTTTTGGCCCACTCGTTTTAGAGGTTAGTGTTAAAGAGTCACACCATTGATCGTCATTAAAGGAACTGAAACTCGCTACAGTCACGTGTTATGATGCTTTTGAACAGGAAACATGTTTTATATCAGAACCAGCTGCAGATTAGCCTACGTAGCTTATCACAAGCCTCAGTGGTGGTCTGTGCACGACTCAACAGTTCTTTCCTCAAATTAATAATAATACAAATCTAATGAACAAAAATCAGTTTAGCCATAATCATGCAGCCCTACTGATACCCAGTATTTTCTGTGTCCTGGTAGCTCTGCAGGTCACATATCCTGCACTCCTGCTCATGACTTTGGCCAATCGTGCACCACCACTCCCATCTTTGCTGTCTGATAAATAAGTAAATATTGTTCAAACCTTTGTCTTCCCAGGGAACTTTGACTGAGCACGCATGCTGTTTTTCAACAACACGCTGCATCACGCCCTTCACAACCCACAGAAAACACATTACGCAACTCATATCATCAAATGAACACACACACTCTTTCCTCCGCATTTCCTCTGTCTCCTTGCAGAAGAAATGAAAATGATTTAAACCTATAACCAATAACCTATAACCAATATATAAACCTCCTTACTGGGCTCAGTGGGACCTGGATCTGCTGACACAGCTCCAAATCCTTTAGTTCCAGTCCTGACTGCTGCGCTGACCTATAAAGACTAGTGCCATTATTCTGGGGCGTACTCTATCAGGCCTACAGACATGGTTTCATCATGAACAGCTGTGTGTGTCTGTGATTGTGTGTGTGTGTGTGTGTGTGTGTGTGTGTACGTAGGTTTCTAGTCTCCAGTGCACGGTGATTTGTGCTCTCTGCTGCCTGGGGCTCATCCAGACAAGTTTGGCAGACACAACGAGAGAACCCTCAACCCTCTGCCAGATACACACACACACACACACACACACACACACACACACACACACACACACACACACACACACACACACACACACACACACACACACACATACAGCCCCTTGGTTGAGTACCTGTACATACTCAGTCTTAAAGTTTGTTTAATTTGGGATAATGTACACATTCACTCTCTGCATGTTGCATGTCTTTTTCTCCATCTTTCACTTTTTTTCTCTTTCTCACTCTGGAGATTTTCCTCCTCCTCAGAGCCTTCACTGTATAACGGTGTGTGTGTGCAGTGTGTGTGTGTGTGTGTGTGTGTGTGTGTTAGGAGGAAATATCTGTGGGGACATGGTCAGGGGCCTGGAGCCACTAATCAGCTGGTAATACTAGAGAGGCAACACACTTTCTCTCTTTCCCTTCACCCTCCATCTCTCTCTTCTCTCTCTCTTCCCTCTTCTGTGGTGTGGACCAGTACGCTTTTATTCACTTTGTTGAGTGTCAAATCAAATCAGGTCAAATCAAATCAGATCAAATCAGGTCAGATCAGATCAGATCAGATCAGATCAGATCAGATCAGATCACATTTATGATACACTTTCTACTAAACAAATGTGTCACAAAGTGCTTTACAGTGTCAACACAAGGACACAACTCCATGGAAAACAAGAGCAGAACAACCAAGTGTGTGTTCTGTGTGATTGCCTTTCTCTCCACATGTTATATTCCCTGTCCGTATGATGTATGAAGATGGATATTTTATCGTCTATAAAATCTAAACGAACAAAGATCTTCATTCTCATTTCAGGATATGTGAAAACAGATACGTCAACCATTCCCGAAGCCTCGATTCTGCTCGATATCTTCTCTTACTCTTCCCCTGCATGTGTTTTGGCCTTTGCTCAGACGTCTGGTCTGCATAGCAGCTCTCAGCTCGTCTCTGTGTGGGACTTGGCCTGGCTCTCCCAGCCAGCCCTCCTCCCCGAGGTAGATTTACGACCCTGTGCATCTGGCAAAGTCAACAGAAACCTCTGGCTGTGCTTTAAATGTCACATTTGCAACTGCTTTAAAAGATCATTTTATCATATTTGTGCTTTGTTAGATAATAGGCAGATGAGAAAAGAGAAAAGATAGGCAAGAGAGAGAGAGAGAGAGAGAGAGAATGGATGACACGCTGCAAAGATTTCAACCTTGAATGGTTGACCCTAGTCCACTGGGCCACCAGACTCTGAAACTGTTCAGTACTGACTGCAGGGTTCAGTAAAAAGCTGAACGTATTGTAAACACCCCCAGTGGTTCCACTTCTGGGTGAAATAGTTTGTGCACAAAATAGTTTTTGTTTTAACCTCCTTGGAGTACCACATATTTAAAAGTACCACCATTTCAGTAGTGTCAGCTGAGGTGTTGATCACAGAAAATGATACCAAATAGATTTTCCTGTGACTGTAGGCCCTGAACCCGAAACCCTGACCCTCACTCTGTACCCTCAACCTCAACCTGTACTGCCCTGTTTGAGCCACGTCTGTACTTCAGATGGAATAACGGGTCAAATAATTCAAGATTAAATGTTTTTATAATATAAAAATAAATATAGTTATATATTATATAAATATTTTTTTTCAGTAATTTCTTACTTACTGGGTTTCATCATTGGAAGTTACCACTGTGTTTTAACACAATTCCACAATCGTGGAATTCCACAACTCCATTTTTAAGCCGCAAAGGAAACGAGGCCAGCCAGGCCATCTTCCTCACTTCTTCCTCCCTTCTTCCTCCCTTCTTCCTCAGGGGTCTGTGCAGCTGTATCTTAATGATATTGGAAGTGTGGCCAGGACGGGACTGTGTGTCTGCCTGTCTGTCTTTCTGTCTTTCTGCCTATCTGTCTGTCTGTCTGTCTGTCTGTCAAAAAACGACACAGACGGTTGATTGATGAATGTACTTTGTGACAGCATCATTTTCATCAAGTGAACATATTTGTGTGGACACTTGGCATAGATTGGTGTGTGTGTGTGTGTGTGTGTGTGTGTGTGTGTGTGTGTGTGTGTGTGTGTGTGTGTGTGTGTGTGTCTGTACACATGCCACACAGCTGCTTAGAAGTCTGAATAAATAATTCATGTGAAGATTAGTGAGAGAGAGGCAGAGAGCAGAGAAGTGGGTCAGGACTGGAGTCGGTCGGACATTCAGGAGGAAAGAAGGAGAAGAGAGACGGGGTTGGGGAGAAAGGGAGGGAAAGAAAGAAAGAAAGAAAGAAACTGTTTGGCATTTAGTATTGATGAAACAGCCACACTGTGTAGCCTAATGATGACACTACTTCTGAAGAGTGTAATTTAGTGCAGAGTTGCTCATTTGGTATATATGTCAAAGAAATATCTAATAAATGGTTTTTTTTTCCTAGGGCATATTTTTTCTTAGTGTGTGTGGTATGTGCAGGGCTGTGTGTGTGTGGTGTGTGTGTGTGTGTGTGTGTGTGTGTGTGTGTCTCTCAGAGGAGAGTAGTCTTGTATAGAGCCCAGTAATCCCTCCTTTGCAGAGCTACTGTTGTTCCCCATTGTAGGACCGAAGTCAATACCTCAGAGCCTCTCTCTCTCTCTCGCTCTCTCTCTCTCTCTCTCTCTCTCTCTCTCTCTCTCCTCTTGTTTTGTTTGGTTTGTGTTGGAATGGCAGAGCTAGAGCTTCTCTCTCTGTGTGATCTCAGTAATACCAGTGAAGCTGTGCGTCTACCTGTGTGTGTGTGTGTGTGTGTGTGTGTGTGTGTGTGTCTACATACAGAGCTAGTATAGACCTGTCCTCTCTCCCTGGGGTTTTGTTTGGGGTTCTTATCTGGGCCATCTTCTTTCTAGAGGCCGACTTCCCCTGGCAGGCCCCCTGGCCCCTCATTGTGTACCTGTTCACTCACACACACACACACGCACACGCACACGCACACACACACACAAACATGAGCACACTAGCGCAAGTACACAACCTCTACACACACATTTGCCCATGCGTGGACACACACTTGGATGCTGAGTGGAGGTTGTGACAGAAGTGGCCCCCAGTGATTTAGTGCGTCCTGGTTAAGGTCAGGATGGAGGAAAGACTTTTTTTGGAGTAGAAAGGAGGGAGAGGGAAAGAAAGAAAGACAGAGAACGGAGGTTATCACAAATACAAAACACACCAGGTCTCTTTTCTCCATCTATTCAGTCTGATATTACTGACTATGATGTATACAACACATACTTCTGTCAGCCCTGAAAGAGGGTAAGCTGAGCTCCACTAGGTCCGTGGTCATCAGTCAGTCTGAGGTAAAGATGTTTGCCTTCCTTGACAGAAAACACACCTGTGATGAAAGCTGCCAAAAGCGTTTTTTCCCCCTCATTTCTTTTCCTCTTCCTCAAACTTCATGAATACCCCTCAGGTTTCTGTGGCTTGTGGCTGTGAGCCGTAGCTGGTTGAGGTTGAGCTGAAAGCTGATATCTACATGCTTTGTCAGCTCCCTGGCCCGTTAACCGTGTTCAGAAAACTCTGCCAACGGACCGGGGCTGAAAAACACCTACCCCCTGTATGTTAATCATCTTTTTCTGTAATATGTGGCAGTGTTTTTGTGTGTGTGTGTATGCCTGTGTGTGTGTGTGTGTGTGTGTGTGGAGGTTGCTCAGCATCATAAACACCGGTGGAGTTTGTTTACATGCTCGGTGTCACTTCGGGAAGCAGTTGTTTACCGAGATGCACACACAGATACAAAGTGTGTTTACAGCGACGAGGAGGGCCTGGAGTGTGTGTAGGCGTATATGTTTATGTGTGTGTGTGTGCATGTGTGTGTGTACTTCCTTGTCTGTGTGTGATTACCATCCTATAGTACAGCTTATTTCTGATTGTCTGTCCACTTTTGTGCTGAAATAGAGCTGGCCAGGAAGTGTAATTTCCTGCTCAAGAGACTGATTCAGCAGCATCCAGCTGTTTGTGTGTGTGTGTGTGTGTGTGTGTGTGTGTGTGTGTGTGTGTGTGTGTTTGTGAGAGAGAGCGAGAGAGAGAGAGTGAAGAGGGAGCTGTCTGTTTTTTCCATACAGCTTCTTAATAGTTGTTTTTCCAGGTGGCAGCAAACCCCCCCGACACACACACACACACACACACACACACACACACACACACACTCATTATTCCCTCGTCTCGGTTGCTCTTTTTCACACTCTTAGGTAGGAAACTCCTTAAAGCCCCCCACGGAGCCGCGACAGATCATATGTCCAGTTCAGTGTTTAAAACCCTTTCAGTGTTGTTCCTTTTTCCCCCTTGGCCATTGTGGAAATCCTGCATCCCACAGCTTCGCAGAGCAGCGTGCCGAGTCTTGAGTTTACACAAGAACTATGACCTGTGTGTGTGTGTGTGTGTGTGTGTGTTCAGTTATAGGCCCTTTCTGTGCAGTTGGGGTGGTAATGATATTGCAGCATGGTTATGTGTGTATGGGTATGTATGTGTGGGTGGGCACTGCTCTGAGGAATGTGTTCCCTCCCCCTCCAGAGAGAGAGAGAGAGAGAGAGAGAGAGAGATGGGTGAAGAGTGAGACTGAGACATAAAGGGATAAAAATCGGATTGAGAGAGAGAGGGAGAGCGACACAGAGAATGAAGGAGGACCATAAAAAGAGAGAGATAAAAAGAGAGAATTGTTCCCGGAGCATGCTCAATCCTTTATGCCCCTTACATGGCCTATAAATCCTTTTACCAGTCATGCTTGTTTGCAGATTTACTGCGCAGTGTGTTTACCTTCTAGTCAGGCTCTGTTAGTCCCCGGTATGTGGCACAGCGCTGGTATTTACGCGTCGCTTCGCTGCTTTTACTGTACAGTAGATCCAAAACAAACCCCTCAGCAGTGGAGGTTTTTTCGACAAACTGAAAGGTTTGAGAAAATAGCGCTTTTATTCTGAAACATTTTTCAGTCTAGTTTGAAATGACTATGTGGATGTATTGTCAAAGAAACGTGGCCTTTCTGTGGACGTGTCATTTTAGAAGTCAAAGGTTTAGATGAACATGGATTTATAACCCCATGAGGAGTAATGGTGTTTTATTGGTTCTTATAATATGGCTCTCTGTTATACTCTTATATAACTACTACTACACGTTTGGGACTGCTGCTCTAGCTAGCAATGCATTTGGTCACATGCTAACTTCTTCTTGGCAAATGAAACCTTTTTTTTATTGTAGTTGTGCGTGTGTGTCTGCAGGCACTCGCATGTGAGTGTGTGCATGCGTGTTTGTAGCTGTCTGTGCATAACATTTAGATGGTTTGGCATGTGATCTGTAGGTTTCTGATGAATCGGCAATGCGAGAAGAGAAAGAGGAGAGGAGAGAAGATCTTTATTGTCCAAACATAATGGAGGTTGCTTTGGCATGCAGGCAGAAAGCAGGCATGGAGAGGGGAAAGCGGCAGGTGGTGTTGTTCCGACAAACCTGCCTCTTTCTAACTGAGTTGTGGTTCCTTAGCGGGGTGAGAGGAACCCTTTATAGCTGAGGAGGAGGGAGGTAAATCTCTCTTTCTGCTCTTCCTATTTAGCTCTCTGCCCTCCCATCTCTCCCTTCCTCTCATCCTTTGATCTGTGTGTGTGTGTGTGTGTGTGTGTGTGTGTGTGTGTGTATTCGATGTGGCAGGAAGTTGAGTGCGGTTTTGCAGGTCTTTGATGATAAAGAGGCTAAGCTCCCATATCTGCTGTCATCTGGATGATAGCTGGAGGGTGTACCGTGTCTTAAACACACACACACACACACACACACACACACACACACACACACACACACACACACACACACTCACTTGTCCACTACTTGATAACTGTCTGAATGATTTATCTTTCTCTCTGTTTCCCCTTTCCCTATTTCTCACCCTGTCCTCCCTCCCTCCCTCCCTCCCTCCCCCTCTCTGCTGACTCACAGGTGGTGTCTTCCTGTCAGAAACACACACACACCCCCCCCCCCCCGCTAACACACGACTGAGGACGGAAACGGCGAGAGAGAGAGAGTACAGGAGTAGGAGAAAGCCAGACACACAAAGAGAGAGGCAGCTGACCATCTGTGGCTGAACCCCTGCTATTTGGCAGCTGTGTGTTGGAGTCGGCGAATGGTGCTCAGTTTCTCCAGGACGGAAGAAGCCACAGAGCAAGAGAGGGAGTTCTTCCTGCGTCCTCGATGCCCAGCAGGGTGAGCCCAAGCTGTGGCCATGGTGAGGCCTCGCTGGCCTAGGATTAGGCCCATGGGGCTGCTTCTGTGGAGGGATGGATGATACCCCTGCTGGATCTTCCGCTGCGTCCCTGTCCTCCACGGCTGTCATTAGTTGGTAATTAGCCGCTGCTAGAGAGGAAGCAGAGAAGTTTCCCTGTGGAGAGAGGAGCTGTTATTAAGAGGCCCAGGGACTTCAAGCAAGACACGCTGCCTGAGCCGGGGAGGGGAACCCTTTCAAGTCCTGCTGCCTGCAAAGCATGAATGGATATCGACTTTGGAGGTTTTTGTTGAGCGTTTGTATTTTTGGTTTTTCAACGAAGCATCGCAGCTTCATATTGTTTTAATGAAATGGTTACCATGCATGTTTCTTTCAGTGTTTATATACATTTGTAAGCGAGACGACTCGGACTTTGGATTTAAACTGTTTTTCTCTCTCAACTGAAGGAGTTCCAACTGCATAATCCAGAAGAATTTCTTTCAGTTAAGCTATATTTCTTTCTTTTTGGGAATTTATTATTTTAGTATTACTTTGACTGTCCTATGTCCTGCGTGACCGCCTAAGGTTTGGACCTTGGTCGCCATGGCAGCAGCCTATCGTGTAGTGGTAAGCAGTGTGAGCTGTTACAACAGTGTAGTTGTGGACCGCCGTGCCCACACACACGCTGTGCACTACTGCTCAGGACCATGTGGGGCCCTGTCCCAGGGACTAGACTGCACCGTGGCACACCGCGGCACCTGCTCCGAGCTGCTGGTCGCCCCGGATCCTGCAGACATCGACCCCGACCATGTACATACACACTCCCGTAACACCATCACCACTCACCAGATCCCTAGCCATGGTAAAACCAGTGTTGCCATGGATACTGGCTATAATGGCAATGCTGCTTTAGAGAGGGCGGGCAGCAGTGGTAATTTGTCTGTAGGGGAGGACAGTCCCCCATGGCGGGGGAAAAAGACCCCCAGCTGTGTAGGGTCCATTGGGAACCTGAGCTCCTCTGGCAGTCTGAAGGACATCACTGGAGAGGCCATCAACCTGGCCAGTGGCAAGCTCAAAGAGTTCTCCTTCGATAAGCTCCGCCTCTCCTCCTCCAGCCACGTCAACTTCCGCAAAGGCCGCAAGGTCCGTCCCGACTCGTTCAGCCGCCGATCCACCGACTTGGACATCATCTACGGCCACTTCAGCTCCAGCATCACCGCTAACGGAATGGCTAACGGCACAGCCGCCTCCAACGATGAGAACCAGCCGCCGTTCAGCCTAGGAAAGGGGACAGGGCTGGAGGAGACAAAGCTGAAAGGCAGCACAGGCAGCTTGTTAGCCATCACCAAAGTAGGGGGCGGGTCAACAGGCAGCCTATCCAGTGTCTGCAGCGGGTCGTTGGACCAAGGCCTGAACACGGTGGCTTCCCTGTACCTCAACACCTTGGGAGAAGAGAACCTGATTGCCCGTCTGCTGGAAAAGACGCGGGGGGAGGCAGGCGCTGGGGGAGCGGGTGGGGAGGACATCCGCGCCTGCCTGGACATCCTGCTGAAATGCTCAGAGGACCTGAAGAAATGCACCGACATCATCAAGCAGTGTATCCGACGCAAGGCCCCCGGAGGTGGCGGTGGGCCGGAGGACGGAGGGGTGAGTCCTGAGAGCGTTTACCGGGCTGTGATGACCAGACTCAGCTCCTATCTGAAGAGACTGCCCCTGGAGCTGGAGGGGATCGGGGGACTGGGAGGCGGTGGGCAGGGGGGCCAGGGTGCACCCGGCAGCGGGCACAGCGAGCTGGCTGAACTGGTCAACAGTCTCCACTCCATCCAGCAGGGGCCCTACTCTCCCATCTTTGGCAACGAGCAACCCCCCCGCTACGAGGATGTGGTGCAGTCATATCCCATCGCCAAGACTGTTTCTCCCTCTTCAACTCCCTCCTCCACTTTATCCTCCTCCTCCTCGTCCTCCTCCTCCTCCTCTTCTTCTTTTTTGAAATCAGAGTCTAGCCATACTAAGTCGCTCCAGAGTTCCCCTTCCAGAGCCACTTCTCTTACTAATGGACTACAGCACACACACCCTCCTTCTAGTATACAACACACACTCTCTCCCCCGTCGCTCATATACTCTCCATCTGGCCCCTCCACGTCACCAACACACTCTCCCTCCCCTCTTCGTACCTCCCCTACTCCGCCGTACACACACACTCCTCCGGCGTCCCCCATGGAGGCTCTCTACATTGAGGAGGAAGCAGATGTGGGCAAGAGTCCTGAACAGGTCTCACAACAGACACACCCTCCAAGCAGAGGGGTGACGGACAGACACACCGTCTGCCAGAGCAGGAATGGGACAGCGTTCAACCAACACACACACCTACCCCAACCACACACACTCCAGACCCCTTCAAATAAGCAGCCGTCCAGTACTGGCTACAGCCCCTCCTGGCCTTCCCCTGCCCCAGTCGCAGCCTCAGCACCCAAAGCAGTCCCACACAGGAATGATGACATTGACAAGCTGCTGATGGACTTGGAGAATCTGTCCCAGAGTATGAGCCACCCCAGTGACACCGAGCCCCCGCTCCCTGCCAAGACCAGGAAGAGAGAGGGAGGCCTGGGGAGCCAGGCTCTCACGCAGCCCAAAATCCATCCCCAGGTCCAGGTCCAGAAGTCAGCTAGCCGCCTAGCCGCTAATGGCCCTACCTCCAGGACGCCCCAGGGTCTCTTGTCCATGCCCCCCCAGGGAGAGAACGCTGGGGTGGGAGAGGAAGAGGACGGCGCACTGCTGCTGAGGATCCTGGAGAGCATCGAGAGCTTCGCCCAGGAGCTGGTGGAGTCCGGGGCAGGGAGCACGGGGAGCTCTGAAAGGAGCAGCGGGAAGGAGAGGGAGGTGATGAGGCTCCTGCAGGATACGCTAGCCACCGCCGGCAGGGCTGAGTCCCCTCTACACACACCAGCGGCCCCCACTGCACCATCCATACACACAACTGCAGCTCCAGCTGTACCGCCGAAACACACCCTGGCACACACACCTGCAGCTCCACCTGCACCCACTCCTACATTCACTCCACCTGAAGCTGTGTCTGTGCCTACACCTGAACCTGCACCTCAGCCCACACCCGCGGCCGCCCCCAAACCCTCGTCTACACCCGTACCCGAGGCGATAACAGAGGCTACAGATACAGAGGCCTCTACAGCTGAAACGGTCCCAACACCTGTCCCTGCCCCTGCATCATCTGCCCCTGCGAGCCTGCCTACCTCCACCCATCCGGCTGTTCCTACACCTGCGGCTACACCTGAAACCCCAGCACCGGTTGCCATGCCAACCCTGATAACTGTGAGAGATGCGGCTGTTGCTGTTAGCGACCCTGTTGCCTTGAGAGACAGCGGTTCGACCCTCCTCATCCAGCAGACTCCTGAGGTGATCAGGGTAAGTGACAGACAGACAGACAGACATAAAAACTAGCGATGAGCAGATGAACAGACAGACAGACAGACAATTATCATCATGTAGAATCGTACCTTGTGATTTTCCACCATTAATAACTCAATTTAAACCTGTACAAGGTACCTTTGTACAGGCAGCAAGAGGTAACTGCTTCAATTTTGCGGACTTCAATCAACTTCAGTAAACTGCACACTTCTTGGAACTGAATTCTTCTTCTTTGTGGCTGGTGGAGGTAGTGAAGAGGTTGAGTCATCACTTCATTCTCTGGAAGGAGTGATCACTCACCGCTGTGTGCAAGACTGTTTTGTATTTTGCCCTTAAGTTTCTATCCCTCACTTGCTGTGTGTGGAGTAGATTTCCTGCCAGTGACTAGATTTCCTGCCAGATCTACAGCAAATCCATGGCATCTCAATCAGGGGGGTGTTAGTGGGGGGGGGGGGGGGGGGGGTGTTAGTGGGGATGGGATGCTGTTCTCTGTTGGAACCCCCCTTTGGGATTTGGGCTGATAACGGGTGTCTTTTGCCTAGATTGTCCACTGTAGCTGCAAATAGTCAAGATGTTGATAAATGATGCAAAAAGTGGAGTAAACTAATAATAGTGATTTATAATTGGGATCATAATAGCAAAATAATCTGTATTTTTATTGTAACTGGCAAATAGACAGACAGACAGACAGACAGACAGACAGACAGACAGACAGACAGACTGACTGACTGACTGACTGACTGACTGACTGACTGACTGACTGACTGAGAGTGATTGATTAGCTGACACAATAGAGACTAAATGACTGACAGCACCAGTCTGACAAATCAACAGAGTCTCTCCTTTGTTTTGCTTTTTAATTACGCTGTTTAAAAAGCCTCGGTGAGTTTTTATCGCCGCCCTGTTGCTACACAACTGGGTCAATGTCGCCCTGATTGCATTTGATGGGCCGTGATAAATGACATTCATTAACTGTGATAAACGCTGATACAGTCTCTCGATCTGGGCCGGGAGAGAAAGCTGGAACAGTACGGCTCATTGTGTTAGGAGTGGCTCTTTGTTGTTGACTTTTCCTGGTTACTGCCTGTGTTTGGTACTGCGTGTGTGTGTGTGTGTGTGTGTGTGTGTGTGTGCGTGTGCGTGTGCGTGTGTGTTGGCTCCCCTTTCCTCCCTGGGGAATATTTAGAGGTAATTTAGGGTTGTGCTAAAGAGGGAGAGAGAGGGTGAGGGATTGGAATGTGTGTCTCTATGTGTTAATGCATTTGTGTGTGTGTGTGTGTGTGTGTGTGTGTGTGTGCGTGTGCGAGCGTGCATGTGTGCATGTGGCACCGACTCAGCGGTGAGTAAGCTAGGGGAGGGGGCGGCAAGGGGGTAATTCAGTTTGTCTCTCGTGTGGATGTTCAACAGCACATTATGGATCTAACTGATCATGTGTGACAGACAGACACACACACACACACAGACACACAGACACACACACACACACACATACACACACACACACACACACACACTATCGAATGGAGATTGTTTGATTGTCATTTTTTCTCCTTCTCACAACCTCATTTTTGCTATTTATCTGCTCTCCTTCCATCCCTCCTTCACCTCTCCACCCTCCCTCCACAGTGTGTGTGTGTGTGTGTGTGTGTGTGTGTGTGTGTTTATTTACTGAGCTGTGTAACCTTACGCCCTGCTGATATGTAGGGCACCTATTTATGAGGTTACCATGGTAGCTGCCACAGTCAGAACAGAACAGCCAGCACCCTAACACATCATTACTCTATCTCATTCCTCCTCCATCCTCCCTCTGCCTGTCCATCCCTCCTTCTCCCTCCATCTCATTCTTCTGCTCCTCTGCATCACTCTTGTCTCTCTTGCGTTTTCTTTCTTTCTCCTCTGTGTCTATGTCTCTCTCTCTCTCCCTCCCTCCCTCCCTCCCTCTAACTCTCACCGGCGGTCAAGGAGTCAGTCTACGTTGGCCCCCCCTAGGTCCCCGCCCCGTGATTGGCCGCTGTGTTATTTTGGGAGCGGCGTAAGAGAGTTGTTGCTGTGTGGCGGGCAGAGCAACCCAACGAGAGGTGCTGATTGGAGCACAGCGGGAGTGGGGAGGGGGTGTGGTGGTGGTGGTGGTGGTGGTAGTGGTTGGGGGTGGGGGGGGGGCTGTTGGCACACCAAGTGTTAACGGTATCGTTACCCCCAGCTCCCCAGAGCTAGGTGTGAGGGGGACCTAAATCTGTCCTCCCCCCTCTACTATGGCATCCCGCTAACAGACTCACTGTCGCCACAGTGTAAATGGACCTGCGCGTGTGTGTGTGTGTGTGTCTTAGCATGAGCACGCTCATCTCAGGTGTTCATGTATGTGTGTATGTGCGTATATCCGCATGCATATGTGTATCATTTCCAGTTTGTGTGTGTGTGCGTGTGTGTGTGTTGGCCAGAAGGTAAGCTGACCCAGTGCTACTGTGGGTCACAGCTGAGTTTGGGAATAGCTCTCTGACACCCAACACCAAATCTGGCACTCTGGGAATTATGTTAATATTCCTCAGCGCCAACCCCGCCCCCTGCCTCGACTGCACATTAAACTGCCAATCAAACTGTAAACAAGGCAAGCCCCCCCCCCCCCCCACACACACACACACACACATACGTGAGCTAATGCCCCCGTACTGCCGTACACAACCACTTACACACACTCAACCTAGAGGATGCGTATTTGCATTAGTGTGTATCTGTGTTTCACTTGGCACAAGCGTGGCTTTGAAGGGAAGTGCTGCTAAGCCCTCTGGGATGGCATTGGCCTTAGTCTGTAGCATGTGCGTGCGTGTGTGTATGTGTGTGTGCGTGTGTGTGCTACTGCTGCTGACAGAGTAATACAGGGCTTTCTGCACCTGTCAGAGTGCACCCATTAATCTCCATGGCGACAGGGAAGCCAGCTGATATAAATCAGAGGCGAGGCCAAACCAGTCAAACTCAGAGCAGAGAGATGGCATCAGAGACGCAGAGAGGGGAGCCAACAACATCGGATGCACAGGGGATCATCTGTGGTCGTTCAGATCAATGAGATCAATGATCTTTCAGTAATAACTGATCACTCCACACTTTCTCTCTTTACTCTTTTCTCTGTTTTTGGGAAACATAAGGAGAGATATTTGAGAGCATGTTTCTCTGTATCTATATTTGACCCGTGTGTGTTTGTTTCAGAGGGGGTGTTTCACAACAGCCAATGGTGACATGATTTACAGACACACACACACACACACACACACACACACACACACACACACACACACACACACACACATACTCCTCTCTGTGGCCAGAGCTGCCATTCTGATGGCTTGATTAAAGCCAAAGCAGCTTTGAGTGTTTTCACCAACTGTTGTGGAGGTGCTGCTAGTCTAGAATAGCATAGCTCGGGGCGTCCTGGTGGCTCAGCGGTCCAAGGCTCATACCACATAACCGTGGCGCCCTGGGTTCAAATCCGGCCCGGGGCCTGTGTCATCCCTCCTCTCTCACCCGATTCAAACTGCTTTGTGTGCAAGCCATAATACCCTTGAGGACGTTCCTTACTGTGATTATGGGTGCTTCAGTGATGCTGATGGGACTGACCTGTGCCAGGGGTATCATTGCTATATTATACAATGGGTAGTTTCATCATGCAGTCTGATTGGTCAAAAACGTTTATGTGGAATTAGTTTGTATGCACCTGACTGTTTCATGGTCGAAACAGTTACACACCTCTGGAAACTCCAGTGAAGCAGTTGGGGGTGAAGTGCCATGCTCAAGGGCAATTTAACAGTAATTGTTGAGGGCGGGATGAGGATATTTCTAGCCAGCCGAGGGAGTTGAACCTGTGACCTTTCAGTCAGGAAGCTGCTTCTTTTTTGGCACAGACAACCTTGAAAATGAAAAAAAGGGAACTGTAAAGAAAAGAGAAGATGGGGAGAAAAAAAGGAAATGCAAAGACGGGAAAGGGAAATGAAGCAGCAGGGGAGAGAAGGGTTTTGTTACCCTGGCAGACTTGGAGAAAAGAGGAATTCACGGGGACTCAGAGAAGAAGAGGAATGGACGGAGCAAGAGAGGAGAGATCGACAGAAAGAGAGAGAGAGAGAGTCATGGTGTTGTAGGTGGGGGGGTGTTACTGTGTAGGTTTGTTGACTCTGGGTCGGTAGAGGATGACATCATCCCTCGGCCGCTTCCACAGGAAATAAGGTCACAGCAGGAACCGTGGCCAAGCGGGAAAGACGCCCTGCTCACCATACAGCACAAGCACACTGATGAATGCATGCATTTATACACACACACACACACACACACACACACACACACACACACACACACACACACACACACACACAATGTACTCCCAGACAGGGGCCTGTGCTATATGTGAGGGAAGAGTTTCCAATGCATTTGATAGAATCCAAGGTTAGCTTGGACAATAGCACCCACACCCACCACCCCACCCCTCACCCCCCTACACACACACACACACACACACACACACACACGAACGGCGGCAGTTCATCAACCTTACACAATAGGCTGGATGTGAGACACACACATATGCACGCACAATTTTTAAGGGGATGACATCATGATCCACCACTCCCAGTGCAGGCTGAGAGTTCATCCAACTGATGTTTCCCAGTGCAGTGTTAGTTAATGTTGCAATGTGTTGTACATGCACACACACTCACGCTCAAACATGTACGTGCACACACACACACACATATATAAGATTGATCTGCCTTTTAAGAAAGTCATTTTTTCATCTTAAGCGTTTTTAACTCAGGGGGAGGCATTTGTGTCTGTGGGCCTCCCTTTGCGTCACCATGGAAACCACCACAACATGTTTATAACCAGGTGGGACTCCCCTACTCCCCTACACCCCATAATACTAGTTGTGAAATCTGATTTGTTGATATGGACAGAACCATGGCACCGGGGGAGATCAAATGGACTGAATGTTTTTTTAGCTTTATTCGAGAACACGTGTGTGTGTGTGTGTGTGTGTCCATGTGAAAGAGGGTGTGCTGTCCCAGCTGGTGTGGACTGTGGGTGTTTGCCAATGTTCCAGAACACCGTGACTCAGGAGAAGCTTGGGTGTCATGCACCCCACCCCATCCCACCCTCCACACCCCCGCCTCCGACTCTAACCCCTCACCCAGCCCCACCCAACCCAACCTGGGCCAAGGGTTTCCCCAAAAGTGCCTCAGAACTAAGGCCTCTTTATCCCATTGAATTGCCATCGAATAGAGACCGTCCTATTGCCAAGACACCATCAGGAGCCTTGACCCTGAATAGGATGACACAAGGAAGCTCAAGCTCTGGTGATTTCAAGCAGCAGAAACCAGCATCCACTGTCAGATCCAGGTTCAGCCGTCAGAACTGGAGTGCTGGACAGTCCAGACATAGTGACAGACAAAGAGCTGCTACCCTCTAGAGTTTCTCAGGCTCTAACACACACAGACAGTGTGTGTTAGACTTCCTCCTCACTCCTGCTGTTTGCTGTGAGGAGGATCTATTGCTCCATCTACAGGCTGAGTTATGAAATAACACCAGTGGTTCCTTAAAGCAGTGGTTTTCAATCCTGGTCCTTGGGACCAAGTGTACTGCTGGTTTTCTATCCTACCAGTTAGCTAATGGCAGTTCATTACATTTATCTTGCATCCTGGGAGTCAAATAGTCCCTGATTAGCCAGCTAGAAGGAAAACCAGCCATTTGCTGCCATTCATTTTTGTACTGTATGAAGAACAACTTCCACAGACTTGAAAATTGCCCAAGCGAGAATACCCATCACAATGAATGCTTGGTTGCGTACATGGGTGCTGAACTCAGTCAGGACAGGGTGGTGAACTCAGTCAGGACAGGGTGCTGAACTCAGTCAGGACAGGGTGGTGACAGGACAGGGTGGTGAACTCAGACAGGACAGGGTGGTGAACTCAGTCAGGACAGGGTGGTGAACTCAGTCAGGTCCCTATTCGCTGGTCCAAGCCTAGATGGAAAACAAGAGGCTTTTGCCACAAGAATTGAATGAAGTGAAAAGCGTAGGCTGGTTGAATCAGCACCTTTTAAATCACTTCTTAAAACTCATTTTGATAGACTTGCTTTCATGTAATGTTTTATTAACTGTTTTGACTTCCCTTTATGTTTCTGTTTCTTAACCTGTTTGCTGTTGATTTTATGTTGTTTTACACACTTTGTAACTGTGTTTTGTGCTATTTAAATAAACATTATTACTATTATTAATAATAATAATAGTAGTAGTAGTAGTAGTAGTAGTATCAACAGTAACAACAACAATAAAGCACATGAAGAAAGTGATCCAGTGTTGTAACGATGACACAATCTGCCAGGTTTGTGACATTATGATGAAATGACCGTTAGAGTTAGAGCAGACCTTCTAGCTGGGATGACGCAGAGTTGTTTTATATCAAACCTTCTTCACTCTGGCTCGGCCCAGTTGACTGGGAAAGTGACACTGAGTGTACGGCAAAGGGATCGTAACATGGTACGTACGGTACGGCTGTGTGGTGTATGGGTTTGAATCCTGGCCCTCGTAGAAAGACCCACTTTGTATGTGATTGCTGCTGCGCGCCCTTACGACTGCTCCACCCCCGCAAGGCTCTGTACTACCGCAGGGTTGCTGCAGGATGGGCCGTGGCGTGTGCACTGGCTACCACTTCATGCTGACACGTTTCTCCCTCCAAGCATTCCTGTCTATCTTTACTGCTCTATCTGGGGGAAAAAAAGGAAAAGAAACAGGAGCTGAACCGCTGTCCCGTTGGCGGCTGAGAGTCTCTTACTGCGCTCTAGTGACAGGTCTAAAGCTGAAGGCTGCTGATGTAGGATTCGCTTGCTTACTCCAAATCCTAAGATATCCATGGGAAGGTAATGCTAAACGTGCCCCAATAGCCGTGTGTGTAAAAATAGGATGCCAAGCTTCCTTATGAAGGCTTGGTGGTTGTTGTTATTACACACTGGTTGTTGACAGGCCCTGCTCCCATGTTGTCTGATGGAGGTGACACATTGGGCGTTTTTTTTTGGCAGATATAGATGTAACCCTCCCTGGTAACACTATGAAGTGATACACATCTAGCTGTTCTTCCTGTGATTATTGAGGCAACTCCTTGGGCACCGTTGCTCAGAACACTGTCATGTGTTTTACTGCCTTACCAGTAAGGTTTACGGTGAGTGAGACGGTAGGCATTCGGCGGCTTGCTTAAAAACAGACAGAGGGTTGTTTTGGTGATCTGGTCTGTCTTACCGCTAGGCCACCCTGACAGCACAGACACAAGGCTACGGTAGCTGTGTCTGTGTGTGTGTGTGTGTGTGTGTGCCCAAGTTGTAGTCCTCTGGTTCGGATGTCGGCTAGACTGTGGTGGGCTTCATCTGTTACGGAAGCAGCACTTGAGTGGAAGTTGGTTTTACTCTCTGCAATTCATAGGGGGTTCCCAAGGCAGCTGTGTGTGTATGTGTGTGTGTGTGCGTGTGTGTGTTAGTGTGTGTGTGTGTGTGTGTGTGTCTTTTGTGAGAGGAAGTGAGTCTGGGAATAGAGAATAGAGCAGCGATGTGAACCGCGTTTCCTGCTGTTGGCACGGTAACCCTGGGAGCATTCCACCCACCACTCAATCCAGGGAAAGGGTTATCGCCATGGAGATGGCATTTGGCATGCTTATTCTCAAGTGTGTGTGTGTGTGTGTGTGTGTGTGTGTGTGTGTGTGTGTGTGTGTATTTGCAGAGTTGGGAAGGGGAGTAGTCTATGTTCAAGTTCAAGTTTCAACTTTATTTGTCCCAGTGGGCACTTGGTTTTGCTGCAAGTATTAAAAACAACATTGCATAAAGATATAAGACCGACAGGCACAACAACACTCCCCTGCCAGAGATATGATTACAGTGTCCTCACAAAACTAGTGATTGTAATCCTTTGTAGTTATTGGGAAAAAGTAATGACAATGAAAATAATTTTGAAAAAATAAATTATAAACGGGTAAAAGTGCCAAGTTTACCGACCCAAACCTTTTTGTTCATTATGGTCATATATTGGAAATCAATGTATTAACTTGATATCCAACAGTAACTGGAAGTAACCAGTTTGAGCAGTGCAGTAGATTAGAAGTCTAGCAGATTATCAGTAGTAGTATTAGAATTTCCTTCCCAACACTGCATGTGTGTGTGGCTTGTGTGTGTGTGTGTGTGTGTGTGTGTGTGTGTGTGTATATAAAGTCTGCCCAGTGCCTGAAGCAGAAATAAACATCAAATTGGAGGCTATATTTACATGTATAATTTTACATGCAGTAGCTAGCCAATATCAGCGAGCAGGGGGAGTGTGTCTGTGTGTGTCTGTGTGTGTGTGTGTGTGTGTGTGCACATACAGGCATCCTTGTATGTGCACACGCATGTGTGTGTGTTTAGGAAGTTGTTATGTTCACACTATTCAACCTCTCCGAAGACTGAAAGAAGCAGTTCCTGTTAACTGGATCCATCAAGGCTCACACATACACACACACACACACACGCACACACACACACGCACACCAATGATACACCATGACAAATTAGAGACATGTATCAATGCTTGTACAATAATTAGACCCCTTTAGGAGTGTGTGTGCAGTGTGTATTTAGCACTTGGAAGAAGGCCTAGGCATCGGACAGCTGATCCTCTCTACCTCGTTCCTTTCGTTCCTTCCCATCATGCACCTGTCTGATCAATTCTGTGAAGGCTGCTGACTCACCTGTTCCTGTGGAGGGTGGGATTAAGGAGACACACACACACACACACACACACACACACACACACACACCTGTCCCTCCATCTCTCTCCTGACCAACTAGCATTCTCCAAAGTAAGAGGAATGACCTTTAAGTAATAAAAAGTTGTTTGTTGTTTTTATTATATGTCTCAAGCAAACACGTATTCATCCACTGCAGTGATTTTCAGCTGCACTTCCTATGTAACTCAAAATCCAAGAATCAAGTCAATACTTGTGTGTGTGAAGAACGTTTTTCCCAAGTTGTCTTTGAGAGATTTAACTTGTCAAGAGTACCGAGAAGTGTCCTTACAGTTTGAGATGGGCTGTGTGGTTGATGTCACTCGATCAACTCGCTATTTGGACGTGATGTGTCGTTCTTGCAATGACTCCTGGGGCTTCCCACTCATTCATGTCGGCATCCGATGCGTCCTCGGTAGACAAGTAAGCATCCAGGATATTTATCCGTCCTCCGTCCTCAGCGTTCTTTTGTTTTGCAGTTGTGCTTTGGCCATTAGATATTACATCAAATGCATCATGGAGGACACAATAACACATATTCAGAGAGGAAGTCATGCTCCAAGTCTTGCAGAAGAGAGACTTTTTCACAGGGAAAATAGTCCCTCAGTGAAACATCTCAGTGGGACATCTCAGCGTCTTCAAGGGAGTCAGCTTCCATTGTCTTGTATTTCACCATCCTCACAATTTTCGCAGTATGGGAAATCGGCAGTTTCATCCATTTTGGTTTTGGTTTGACAAAGTGACAAATGTTTGACAAGGTGAAGTAACTCTAGACTCAGGGAAGGTTTTAGGACCCAGCGGAGACATTTTGAGAGAGCTGGGTTACACCGCCTGTCAGTCAGACAGGAAAAGAGCACACAGCTGCCCAATGGCATCTGTTCTGGCTCCCCTTACACACACACACACACACACACACACACACACACACACACACACACATATCTCTTTATAAAGAGATTTATGATATAACAAGTGCATGGCCAGAGTCAATGAGGGAGTGTAGAGGAAGTGGTAGGAACTAACTTTCAAGTATCAGAGAGAGAGAGAGAGAGAGAGAGACATAGAGAGTGAGAGAGAGAGAGAGAGAGAGGATTCAACCTGTGGGAACGCAGTTGCGCACGCCCCCAGATCGTGCTCATTTGTTGATAGACACATGATAGTGATTGTATAATATTTCCCCCTGCAGCACTGAGGTGAGAAGTGCTCGGAAAGACTGTGTGTGTGTGTGTGTGTGTGTGTGTTTGGTATGTGACCTTGGCTTTAGTACAGAGTCCAGTTGTTCCAAAGAATGCAGCAGGGCGAATAAGAGAGCTGAGAGGAGTTACCCTAAAACACAAGGTGACTCACTTGTTTTGTACAAAATTCGCCCACCCGCTGACACACACACACACACACACACACACACACACTGAGAAGTACCGTAAAAACAGATGGTGACGGTTATTTTGTCCGAACACACACTGGAATTGTGTACATGTCTAGTGTGTCAGATCTTCGTGTTATTTCTCACACACCATGATCCCCCCATGCCACCTGTCACACCTGTAAGACTTGTTAGTGCTGACATATCAAGTCAACATGCCAACATACATGTTCTCTAAGTACAATCAAGCTAGAATTTGCCATAGTTACATCAATGTAGAGACATGCAGGACCTTGTATGTACTGTATGTTACATATAGGAGGACAGAGAAGAAAACATGTAAACAAAATCCAGCCTGTTAAGTTTCAGGCTGGGATCTTTCTGCACCAGACCGACATAACGTATCATGTCATTCTGTTGCGTGAAAACATCATAACTCCAGTTTTTGTGTGTTTAATTTCTCTTCATTTGAATTGAAAGTGTACATGGTCCTTTTGTGCACTGAGCCGGCATCATGGCCCCAGGGGCTCAGAAAGCTAATCACAAAGCATGTCGTGTATTTCCAATCATCAGTGAGAAAAATCGACTCGACTGGAGGTATGAGTTTTTTTTCCTCCGAGAACAGTGATGTATTTCTACTTAAATATATCCGTCAACTAAAGGGCTCGGGGTGTCACTAGAGGGCACTAGACTCTCCCTCTCTGCTGCTCTGGATCACGACCACAGAGGAATGTGTGTTTACTGCGCCAACAGATTCTGAGAAAGTGACGGTTTCTTTTTCTCTGACAGTCAGTGACAAGCATTGATATATACTAGTGTGTATAAACAGTTATACGGCAGACATTTGGGTGTACTATCTTCGTCTTGGAAGGGGTTTAGCTGGTCTGTGCTGAGGGATCCCCTCTTGCTCTCTCCCTCCGGAGTGGGGGTTAAGATCGGTGTAGGGTGGCACTGAAGGGGCACTGGGAGAAAAGGAGGACACGGGGCTCCTGGCAGGTGGAGGACGTTGTATTGGCAATCTACACAATTAACCCATTTAATCCCAAATTTTTCCCAGACATGAAAATATCCAAATCATGTGTCATTAGTAACCCTTTGAAATAATCAATCATAATTTTTTGAAATTTTCATGGAAAAGTAGGTGAAAAAATGTTTTATGGTCTACACCGATCAGCCACAACATTAAAACCACTGACAGGTGAAGTGAATAACATTGATTATCTCGGTACAATGGCAAGCGTAAGGATGTGAGCGACTATGACAAGGGCCACATTGTGATGGCTAGGCGACTGGGTCAGAGCATCTCTAAAACAGCAGGTCTTATGGGGTGTTCCCGGTATGCAGTGGTTAGTACCTACCAAAGGTGGTCCAAGGAAGGACAACCAGTGAACCGGCGACAGGGTCATGGGCGCCCAAGGCTCATTGATGCGCGTGGGGAGCGAAGGCTAGCCTGTCTGGTCCAATCCCACAGAAGAGCTACTGTAGCTCATGCTTGCTGCGTATGGGGCTGCGTAGCCTGTCCACCACCGAAAGCGCCTACAATAGGCACGTGAGTGTCAGAACTGGACCATGGAGCAATGGAAGAAGGCCTGGTCTGATGAATCACGTTTTCTTTTACATCATGTGGACGGCCGGGTGCGTGTGCGTCGTTTACCTGGGGAAGAGATGGCACCAGGATGCACTATGGGAAGAAGGCTATGTTATGGCTGATCAGTCTATGTATACGTTGTTGCCACAGATGCTGTTATTAATGTTAATGCTTCATTTAGCAGGTGTGTGACCACATAGTTCATTAGGACCCGCCCTAGAGACTTCACTCAAATGCATCCGTATTGGCTGCTCCAGGTATCCATAGTCATAATGTCATACTTCCAACCCTTATACAATGATTCAGTCAGAAATGCTTCACATTTTCACTTCCCAATGGCTAACTTTAGTCGGAGAGGTGGGGGGGGGGCTCCAATCCTGCAAATCACTACACAGATATGCGACATGGCTGCCCTCCCCCCAACCCCCCACACACACCCTAATGCTCAGGACAGCCGGTTTGGAGTGCATGTGTGCGTGTGCATGTGTTGCCAGACCCCGGCATGGCTCATGTTTCTCAGTGCAGTCTGTCGGTGCCCAGCTTGGAGAGACAGGCACCACCGAGACTACACGAGATACATACATCCAGAGTAGTCAGGGGGAGACCAGAGCTTTTCTACCCCCGGAGAGAGCCTCTCCATTGGGCCACGATTGGTCACAAGTTGGCCTGGTACCATGGTTGGACCTCTGGGCCTGCACACTAGCGATGGAGTCCTAAGGAATATCTCTACACAGACACACTGCTGGATTACCGCTGTACAGGACGCAGCCTTGGGAGGGTGTGTGTAAGAGTGGAGTCTGGGATAGAGATTTTCTGAGGGTGTGAGTGAATCTGTGTGAAAATGTTCATGTGCTGAGGCGTTTTGTGTGAAATCAAGGTGAGACACACATATGCTGGATATTCCCCCGCTCTCCTCAGCTGTTCGTTAGCTGCTGCTTCTTCTTCTCGGATATCTGGGCTCGTCCGTGGACTGCTTCAACTAGCGTTCAGTCGCTTTCTCGTCTAATCCACTGGCCCCTTAAGCCGGTCGGTCCTTTAATCGGTCAGTAGCCGCTGTGTCAGTAGCCGCGCCGGTGGCTGCGTCTGGTGGGGGGTTGTGCGTCTCGGCCCCCACCATGATGATCAAGGAGACATCGTTACGCCGGGACCCCGACCTGAGGGGGGAGCTGGCCTTTCTGGCCAGGGGGTGTGACTTTGTCCTCCCCTCGCGCTTCAAGAAGAGGCTCAAGTCGTTCCAGCAGCAGCAGCAGCAGCAGGTCAGTCGGTGCACCGAGCAGGGACGGGGTGCAAGTTGAGACATGCACCCAACATGCACACCGATGGGAAATACATACAACGTACATTCAAAATACCATATCAACTAATATGTATCTCTGTCTCTTTATTGCTCTCTCTCTGTCACATGCTCTATACATGCACACACACACACATAAGCATACACTTGCATCATGCATTAACCGCACACATACCCTTATACATGCATAGTGTTCCTCTCATACACACAGAGTGACATGCCAGGGAAGACAAACTATTCTGAGGCAGATACCAGTGTGGTATTAATAGGGCAGAAGGTTCAGGAATAGAGTGATAGAATGAACGCTGTGAAGAAGAGTGGGAGGGGGAGGAGGGCTACAGCTGTCCTGCTCAATACACACAGTATGGAGGCCCTGGAGCAGGCACACACACGAACACACACCAAATCCTCAGGCACCAGGCATCTCATACTTGTGGAGTGTTAATTAAATGCTCATTTGTTGTATTTTGACTTCATTGTGTGTGTGTGTGAGTGTGTTTGGGGGAGGAGGTGTGGGGGACGCAAAGAAATACAGGTGGTTGGATTTATTTACGCTATTATTTTGTAACACAAGGTGTCAATTATTTTTCAAATGGCACATATGTTGTTTTAGAGCTGAACTCCTATAGTGAGGTGTAGAAGACTGTCAGTCTGTCTGTCTCTCTGCTTGGTTGAGAGTCAGACACTTGAATATGTCGATGCTGATGCTATTTCCAACTGGTGCTTTTCCTGAGGCCATTTCAGTTTTATTGTGAAACATATGGGTTATTTTCCTTCCTGTAGTGCAGAATGCCAGCCTGGCGCTGCATCCCAGATGGCTGCAATTACCAGTTGCATCAGACCATTAAAAACTGAATCAAAATTGTTTTGAAATATAGTTTAAGGAACAGTGATTATATTTTTTCGGGACTGAAATTTTCAACTAGCTCTTCTTAACTCATGAAGATTGATAGTACCCAGAATGCAGTTCTCTGGAATCTGGAGTGCAGTCCTATGTAGTTACTTGTGTAGCACTCTAGCCAAACACGCGATCTTATGAGTTTGACTGGTGCACTGCATGTTCCTGGTTGGTATGGACACCTAGAGCTTTTCCTCTAAAGTATGTCAAGTATACTTGACTTCAGAATGCCACTGAAGTCAAGGCACTTTTAAAGGGCCCTCTTCAGTGCTGTCCGCTTAGTACCTGACTGACTGACTGACGTGGTGACCAAGATAGATTGTAAAACAAGTCTCTCATTGTGTGTATGTTTATGTCTCAGTGGGAGTTTTCCTCCACATCCCTTACACGTCCTCTCTGCTCCTAAAGTGTAGTTGTGTCCTACAGTGTTGGGGAAAGTTACTTTTAAACGTAATTTGCTACTTTACTTTGTGACTCACTCAACTAGTGCATTAAGTTACTAGTTACCACAGAAAAGTATTCTACCCTCAACACCTATTCAATACATGAGCTTCTCTCTTTCTCTTCAGGTCCAGTCTAAACCGGAGAAGAAACCAGGCACACCTCCGCCGGCCCCGACCCTGGTCTCAGCCTCGCCCACCTTCACGCCCCGCTCGCCCAGCCCTCCTCCAGCCCCGGTGATCGTCACCCCGCCTCCCCCCGCCATCAACATTCCCAGGTTCTACTACCCCCGTGGGCTTCCTGCCCCAGGCCCAGTCTCCACCCACGACGCGGCCATCGCTACCATCGAGACGGCCTTCACCGAGTTTGAGGAGGAAAAGGCTGACATATATGAAATGGGCAAGATCGCAAAGGTCAGCGGCTTAACGTGTGTACAGTCTGTTAACATAATACTAATGCAGTTTTATGTTTGGTTTGTTTGACTTTTAGCCCCTGATCTACGTGCTTTACAAGATAAATAAAAACAATTAATGGAGAAAAATGACGTAACACAAAAAATCCCTTAATCCCTTTAACCTTCCTCCTTGACTTCTACATGTACATCTCCCCTGTGTGACTGAAGTGGATTTAATTGGTGAAATCAATACGGGGTCGTAGGTTTCACCTGGATTCACCTGCTCAGTCTACTGGAAGGTCTTCTACTCAGTTGAAAGCACTTAGATGCATAACAATGAATCCTGCAGCAACACCCCTGTGGGTATCCCAGCCCAGTTCAGTGGTCTAGTCTAGGATTGGCTTTATTCTTGTCTGTGAAGCTGGGCCGTAACTTTCAGCAAGGTGAGAGCGGATGCACACTGAAAGACAAATCTAGGAGGCCAGGTAGAAAATGTCACCCTAGTTACTTGTTGAGTGCTTCAAGCAGTGGGATCCTTGACGTATAACCGTGTAATTTAACATTAAGTGATGCTGGTGCTCTCTGTGTTTGTGTTCAGGCGTGCGGGTGTCCACTCTACTGGAAGGCTGCCATGTTCAACGCAGCCGGCGGAGAGAGGACGGGCTTCGTCTCTGTTCACTCCTTCATTGCAACCTGGAGAAAGTAAGACGTGTCTCACCTTCACCTGACCTTGATCACCACAATATCAATACATTAGGTTAGGATGTTAACTGTCTCCATCCTCCTCTCCTCTCCTCTCCTCTCCTCCTCTCCTTTCTTCAGGTTGTTGCACAGTTGCCATGACGATGCATCTAAGTTTATTTACCTGTTAGCTAAGCCTGGCTGTAATTACCTGGAGCAGGAGGACTTCATTCCTCTACTGCAGGTAAATTAACATTAACAATCAATCAGTCAATCAATCAATCAAGCAAGCACATAAGCACCTCTATTTATCTGACTTCATTCAGTCAGAGTAAAAAAACATGGACAAACATAGCAGACATGGAGGAGGCACAGTATGGGAAGGAGCTAGGGTTTCTAAAATTGGGCTGAAGCCAGTTTGAAAGCCAGGCCCTGAGTGTCGCCCTGATAAGGCCTCAAATGTGATTCCAGAGTAATGACTCAGCCACTGCACAATCTCTGTTCAGTCTTCCCTACATCCTTCCCACATACCCGTCTATAAATGTTTTTGTTGTTTCTTTTTGTTTGTCTTGGTCTGATTAGGACATCGTGGATACCCACCCTGGGCTGACGTTTCTGAAAGATGCTCCTGAATTCCATTCCCGCTACATCACAACGGTACATAGTTGGATCAGGGCTGTTCATGATCTGACCGCTGGTCCCCACTTGCTCTCCATAAGACTCTTTTTGACCTTTCTGAGGGTAACACAGGGTGGGGAGTTATTCTATTTAGTCTAGGATTAAGCTATCACAGTATGGGAAGGACTATTTTTGTCCAAGTCTGAGTTAAAAACTATTTTTGTCCAAGTCTGAAAAAGAAAATAGTAAAGGGCTATGAGAGACTTTAGAGGAAAATGCCAGCAGGGAATTGTATGAGAATAGGAACCAACTGTGAGAATGTTATGGTTCCAAATTTTATCTCAGTCCAATGAACTTTTTAGTAACAAATGAAACATGCTGGTGACGATGTCTTCATATATTTACTGCCTGATATTGCTCGCAAGCTTTAGCATGTGTAATGTTCCAAAGATAAACCCGCTCCGGTCATGTCTCTGCTTGAAGAGAGCATAAGGCTTTAGGGGTTTCCGGGATAAGGGTGAGACTTGGGCGTACAGTATGATCTCTGAACGCTGCAGAGCGGCCCCTCAGGAGCCAGCAGTGTCAGGTGTCCTTTTGGCTTCATTATGACATCATTACGACATCATTATGACATCATTACGACGGAACTGATGAATGGACTCTCAGGTATATAGTGTTGTTATTGTTATGACAATGTCACTGCCATTTAGTCTCCATTCCATTACTATCCATTACTATACTACTGTTGTATTGACCAATGAATCACATAGAGGACTAACAATGAATCACAAAAAGTCTTAAACATGTCTGTCGGTGCTAGCACGGCATGGTCAGAGCCTTCAAAATCAAGAAAGGCACTTGTCGGTATTTGATATCAATGAGCATTGAGAATTTAGCCCCCCTACTCCGTCAGCAAAGCCGGTTCTGTTCACCTCCAGTAACTTTATCAGCTGGGTGTTTCTGTGTGTGTGTATCTGTGAATGTGTGTGTGGGACAGCTGCAACACGTGCAACGTGAGGTGAGGGTTTGCGCATCGGTGTTTGATGACATCACGGAAACACTGATGCCCCCTACAGCCTGCTGCTGTAGACGCCCCCGGCCCTCCGCATGCCCATATTTAGACACTTCCTTCAGTCCGGGCCAGCTGACCCGCTACTGCATGAGACACGAGTAGCCCTGGGACGTCCATGTACCAGGAAATAGGTGCTAATCCACACTGTGCCAAGCTTCAGGGAGAGGGCAGCTATTGTCTCCAATATATGCTCCAGATTGTCTTACAATGACGACAGCTCCAGACCTGTAATCAGTTATGGGCCCATTGCTGGTAGGTCCTCCACATGGACCTACCAGAGTAACATGTTTTAGTTGTTAGGATCCCAGGGCGAGAGAGTAGATTTCTCATGTAGGCACTAAACGAGTCCCAGAGATTTAAAAACCGCAGACAAAAGAGATAAATGAGGTAAATAAATGTTCTTGTCTCTCATGTCGTTGTATTCATCATCTTTTGCTGCCCTGTAAAGCACTTTGTGAGTCGCTCCATGCCGCTAGAGCGAACTCTCTCTCCTCTGTCCTGATACTCCTGGACCTGTCTGCAGCGTTTGACACGGTGAACCATCATATCCTCTCTCCACCCTTGAGGGGATGGGTGTCTCAGGCTCTGCACTCTCCATGTTTGCATCCTACCTAACGGATCGCTCCTACCAGGTGACGCTGAGAGGGTCTGTGTCAGAACCACGCAGGCTCACTACTGGGGTTCCGCAAGGCTCGGTTCTAGGTCCTCTCCTCTTTTCCCTCTACACAACATCTCTTGGTTCTGTTATCCATTCACACGACTTTTCCTACCACTGCTATGCAGATGACACCCAGCTGATCCTGTCATTTCCCCCCTCTGACACACAAGTGGAGGCACGCATTGCTGCATGTCTGGCAGACATCTCAGAGTGGATGTCGATGCACCACCTGAAGCTCAACCTGGACAAGACTGAGCTGGTGTTCCTCCCGGGGAAGGGCTGTCCGCACCGAGACCTGGCCATCACCATTGATAATGCTGTGGTGACGTCAACTCGGACTGCGAGGAATCTGGGTGTGACCCTGGACGACCAACTGTCGTTCTCGGCAAACATCGCATCAGTGACACGCTCCTGCAGATTCCTCCTCTACAACATCAGGAGGATTCGCCCCTTCCTCACTGACAAGGCAGCGCAGGTGCTCATCCAGGCTCTTGTCATCTCCCGCCTGGACTACTGCAACTCCCTCCTTGCTGGTGCCCCGGCGTCTGCCATCAGACCTCTGGAGCTTGTTCAGAAAGCTGCAGCTCGTCTGGTGTTCAACCGCCCCAAGTTCTCCCATACAACTACCCTTCTCCGTTCTCTACACTGGCTCCCTGTAGCAGCTCGCATCCAGTTCAAGACCCTGGTGCTAGCCTATAGGGCAGTGAAAGGAACAGCTCCTTCTTACCTCCAGGCTATGGTCAAGCCTTACACCCCCACCCGACCACTTCGCTCTGCTGCCTCGAGGCGACTGGTTGCCCCGTCGCTCAGAGGTCCCTGCGGCCGATCTACACGGTCACGGCTCTTCTCTGTCCTGGCCCCGCAGTGGTGGAATGAACTCCCCACTGATGTCAGGACAGCAGAGTCGCTGCCCATCTTTCGCCGCAGGCTGAAAACCCACCTCTTCAGGAAACACTACCCTGACCCTTCCTCTTAGCCTTGCCTATTTGTCGTCAATTATTTGTCTGAGCTCTTGTTTATTGGCTCTTGTCTTAGCTCTTGTTATTGGTTCACTTATTTGTCTTAGCTCTTGTTTATTTGGTTCACTTATTTGTCTTAGCTCTTGTTTATTTGATTCTCTTATTTGTCTCATTTGTTTAAGATAAAGTAGGTTGCTAACTTATTGCACTCTTAACTTAACACTAGTTATGCTCTTAGTTGCTTGTTTAGGAAGGAAATGCACTTAAGATTTCTGGTGACTAGTAGTTTTCTTGCCTACCTATGTTGAATGCACTTATTGTAAGTCGCTTTGGATAAAAGCGTCTGCTAAATGACTGTAATGTAATGTGACACACTCAGCTCTTCCCTATAATATTAAATGGTACTAAATACTAAACTAAATAAATAGCGTTTGCTCTTCTGGGATCCCAGGTGATCCAGCGGGTATTCTACGTGGTGAACCGTTTGTGGACGGGCCGCATCACCATGATGGAGCTGCGCAGGAGCAACTTCCTGCAGACCCTGGCCCTGCTGGAGGAGGAGGACGACATCAACCAGATCACGGACTATTTCTCCTACGAGCACTTCTACGTGATCTACTGCAAGTTCTGGGAGCTGGACACCGACCACGACCTCTACATCGACCCCAAAGACTTGGCGAGATACAACGACCACGGTAAGACGAGTCAGTTTATCAGTCGGTCAGGTGGCAGGGTGGCGTAGTGGTTAGGGGAGACCGTCCATCAACTGTAAAGCTCAGGTTCAATCCCCTGTGGCAGCAAGTATTTGACCTGCTGAACAAGACACTTCAGGGTGCTGGTCTGTAGCTGACCTCTGACAAATTAAAAGTTAGTCTTCTTTTACAGTTTTTATTGCTTTAACATGTCTTAAAGCCAGTAAAGACCCAGTTTATTTGGACCCCCACTAGCTACTACTATTCTTTCTTGGCTCCACATATTCTATCTTGTCTAATGTGAAATGTGAGATTCATTACACTGTTTCTATAAAGGAGTCAAACTTGTTACTGGTTCACTACGTACGCTAGTTACTGTATATGTTATTGTTTTCAGACGTATCCGGTTTGTCTTGTTTTAACAAAATCACGTTTGCTTGTTTTTCCCCTTTCTCTCCTCCGACAGCATCCTCCAACCGAATCATAGAGAGAATGTTCTCAGGAGCCGTCACACGGTGAGCGCACACACACACACACACACACACACACACACACACACACACACACACGTGTTACTTCACCATAATAGGTATGCTGAATATGAGTCTTGTTTCCAGGGGTAACTCTGTGCAGAGGGAAGGCAGGATGAGCTACGCTGAGTTTGTCTGGTTCCTCATCTCTGAGGAAGACAAGAAAAACCCCACCAGGTAATCCAGCTGGGTGTGAGTCCATCTGCTGCTAGTCTACTGTATCTCAGTATGTAACTCTCCAGCCTGACCCCCCCCCATCTGTTATAAATACACTAGTACTACCGGTTCATGAGTGTTAGTGTCTGAGCCCAGCGTCTGCCCTCTCTCTCTCCAGTATAGAATACTGGTTCCGTTGTATGGACGTGGATGGCGACGGCGTCCTGTCCATGTTTGAGCTGGAGTATTTCTACGAGGAGCAGTGTGAGAGGATGGAGGGGATGGGCATCGAACCCCTGCCCTTCCAGGACCTGCTCTGCCAAATGCTTGACCTGGTCAAGCCTGAGAGCCAAGGTCAGTGCCAATCCCAACTCACTCTCTTACATTCATGTCTTTATCTTTTCTCTCGCCACTCCCTGCTGTCTTCCTCTTTTCCCTCTCTCACTTTTAACTTTTAACTGTGTGTGTGTGTGTGTGTGTGTGTGTGTGTGTGTGTGTGTGTGTGCGTGTGCGTGCGCCTCTCCAGGTAAGATGACCCTGGGCGATCTGAAGCGCTGCCGGATGGCCCACATATTCTTCGACACCTTCTTCAACCTGGAGAAATACCTGGACCACGAGCAGAGAGACCCCTTTGCTGTGCAAAAGGTTTGGATCTGCATGTCACATTAGAAATAATGTGCTTTAAGTGTCACGCAAGCGCACAGTTAAAAAGGACACATGATCAAATCTCTGTCGTACAGTTTATGAAATATATCTATTAATAACAACACTAATAACAATAATAATAATATAACTATTCACATGTGTGGGTTAATATGTGTGGAATTTGAAAACAACAGTCATACCGTGTCCTTGTTAAAGTTGAACAAGTCACTGAAAGTGTGTGTGGGCAAGTTATCATACATTTAACACTAGAGAGTCCAAGAATGACTTTCATGACTTTTCTGAAATATCAGGGCTTTAAATGCCAGCATTGTCAGAAGTCTAAAAACATGACAGATAGTTTGGACAATTTCCTCCATACAAAAACAAAACCCCTGTTAGCACCACGAAACTTCAGGGTTTTGATATCCAGACGTGTGAAGGTCTGATAACATTCAGTCTGTAAGGTTGCAGCATCAAAAGCTTTGTTGTGTTGTAAAGAAGAACTCCTACTGTTGTGTCTCTGTGTCAATACTTGTACAACACTGATTGTGTGTGTGTGTGTGTGTGTGTGTGTGTGTGTGTGTGTTGTGTTCCAGGATATTGATAGTGAAGGTCCAGAGCCATCTGATTGGGATAAATACGCCTCAGAGGAGTATGAGATACTGGTGGCGGAGGAAACCGCTAATGAACAGCTACACGAAGGGTACGACACACACACACACACACACACACACACACACGTACACAAGCATAGACACATACCTGTTCTCTGAATAGGCTATTTTCCCCATAGACTGTTTTTCATGGAATAAAGTAGCTGAAGGACCAACAAAGACGCTCCTGTTAGTAACTCTTAGTCAGTAAAAACTAGCTGAACACACCTCTGCTGTATGCAGCGACAAATAACCCGCTCTGTGTGTGTCCTTTTCCCAGGTCGTTCGATGATGACTATGAGTCTGATGAGCTTCAACTCCCCGGAGAGATCGGGAATAAGATGGAAAAACTGGTCATCTCCGACCTTTCGGCATGAAGTTCCGAGGACAGAGGGATCGTAAATAATCGGATGGATGAGTCACAAAACGGATGGATGTAGAGAAAGCGAGGGAAAGGGATTCTGGCAGCTGTCTTACGACAACTATGGAGTTTAAAGACTAAGGTTTCTCCTCAGAACGGACTTATTAGTGTTTGTGTGAGTGTGACCGTAAACCAATACTGTACTGTATCTGGTGCAATAATACATCTGTACTCCTACAGAAAGAGAGATCTCTGCCTCTAGCTCTTCGTCCCGGATCGGAGAAGCTCTGAAAGGAATGATCCTATACTGTAAAATAATGTAGCTGCCATTGTGATTTCTCTACTGACAATCCTGCCAGAAGACAATCATCTGTCCTGTAGTTTCAAGTGTTACTGTGTTAATCATAAGATAGACAGACAGGTAGACTATCAGTTAGACAGTCAAATATACTGCTAGATGGAGAGACAGACAGAGAGAACGACAGGGAGACAGGCACTGCCATTGGAAACCCACAGTCTCCTGCCCAATAATAAGACAGACAGACAGACAGACACTGCCATCGGAAACCAACAATCTACTACTCTAACAGCACGCCACTGTGTTTCTTGTAGAGGAAGTCGTTAAACCTCTAGTCCCTTTCCCTGAGGGGGGGATCACATAACAGTGAGGATGGTTTAAGCGGCCCCCTTGTGGCCGGTCTGTGCTACTGCGTGCCGTGCAGCAGAGCCACAGTGCATAATCGCTGGCTAACCTTTCCATGAGGGAGTTCAGTTCACAGCATGGCCTGAGCTGCTCTATTGTTAGAACGGCATTATCGGCGCTCCACCTCTGGAGTCCCTTTGTGATCCTTTTTTTTTTTGTTTTAAACCTGGGAGAACGTTTTAGACCACGAGGACCCGCAATGTTCCAGCCATTCGCTTCAGTGAGTTCATTCTCAATCAGTTCACAGTGAGAGATCTGTATATAGAGTGATGCACATATCAAACTCTCTGGCAGAGTTGCCCACACATTTCCATCTGATTTTCACACCAAACGTTTGTTATAATGCAATAGATGCACGTAAGAGCTGTGAGTTGTTGCCGTCCATCTCATGCAGTGAATCCTCACCCAGTAGTTTCCTCACGTCCTTGTTGATTGTGGATAGTAACAAACTAGTGAACTAGTCATTGAAAATGCTAGCAGCCAGTGATATTACTGAGCTCTGTTTGCTGAGTGTCCTCGTCCATATTTATATTTATATTTCCAAAAATAACTTCAGGGGTTCAAGAGGGAAACTGTTTTAACTATCATGTCTTTCTTTTGTTAATGTCAACTCGTTCTGTCGTTTCTACTCAGAAACCTCATCGTTGTATTCCATGGTCATTCTGTACAAAAAGGTCTTTTTGATGTCCGTTCTCCCCGTACCACACATACAAAACACACTGTACCGTGAACATCTCTTAACTCCATATTTACTGTGCTGCACTCACAGGGACAGGTGCGTTTCGTGTACACTGCCCGTACTGTAATAGCTAGGAGCGCGTGTTTGCTTGTAAAACACTGATAGAGGAGTGTGTCTAGGAGTGTGTGATGTGTAGCTCTCAGACTCAAGCTAGTTGTATGACGTAGTTGTTGCCACGGGGACGGAGTTTCCGGGCTTGGTGTGTGTGCTTGTATAACTCTTTAATTAGGACTGGGGCGACTCTTGTCCTCAACGGCTTCAAGTTCACTGGCGTATACCTCTCTCACTGGCACTTACTGCACACACACACACAGACAGACATACAGACACACACACACACACACACACACACTCAATTGAAAGGGAGAAAGAGAGCTAGTGGACACTGTAAGGACCACGAGTTTCTCCTACTGCTCTACAGCCATTGTAAATGTGCCTGTGTATTTAACTGTGTAATAATAATGACAACATTAATAAGCCATTGTAGTTGTAACAGCTCTGTTTTGATGTACTTTGATGGTTTGTATTGCTGTGCCACTGTGTGGCGTGTGTGTGTGTGTAAGGGGTGGGGGGGTTAAATTATGGTAGCGTGTGCATATGTGTGTTTGTGTGTCAGATGCACGGTGATGATGTCATCAGCAGAACAGGGTGGAATCCTCTGGAGGACTGTGATCTGAGGCTCCACCCACCTGACAATCACAAAATGATGAGACTAAGACTGGTGCTTCACTGCTGCAGTCACACACTCACACACACTCACACACACTCTCAAGGAGACGAGTCCATCCAGACAACGCTAAAGAGGAACGTTTGAAGACTGTGACGTCTTTCTGGCTCTATGCAAAGTGTCCTTGTGCTCGCTCACTCGGCACCAGGCGAGGATAGAAGCCATGGGAGAGCTCTGACCAGAGGCACTCCGGACAGCTAGAGGACTTTTACTTTGAAATTATGTCTCTACTGAGAGGTAGAGAGAGGACTTTTACTTTGATGTGCTTCCTCCTTGCAGAGGAGGTGGTGTTCAAATCCTGATGGTTATTGTATTGGCATGGTGTTTGTTTCTGTCTATTGTTTTCTTTCTTTCTTTCTTTCTTTCTTTCTTTCTTACTTTCTTTCTATTTTCTCTCTATTTTCTCTATTTTTCCTCTCTTCCTCTCCTCTCCTTTTTTGCTTTCCTCTGATACTGAGTTAAAATAAAGATGTTTTAAGAAAATTCATTCTCAGTGGGAGGACTTGATCTTATGATTTCCCACAGTCCCCAAACCACACACACACATTCGTCACATCATTCATTCCTTGTGTACACACACCTGTACGCAGGTGTGTTTGTCTGCAGTTGCCCAGGTTCCTTCACCTCTCCTTCTCAGGCCTCGCCTCTGTCCTTTAGCATTATAGATGTTGTGAGCAGCTCCTGCATGCCCCACCTCATCTAGCTGACTTCAACTTTAACTTGTGGATGCCTTGTTTATTTATAACAAAGTGATTAAGTAAAGTGAGTTTTATCTGTACGAGCAGTTGTTATGGCACGTTGGTGTTCAGTAGGGTGTAGTTTACTGTCTGTGGGACTACTGAGTGTCCTGTCTGGGGTCCTGACCTTTTTCCCTGGTGGCTCTTACAAGCCCTGGTTCATAAGCTGGGACACCAAGATAGCTGCACCGCTGTGGACCGGGACACTGGTAGGTAACCTGCTGCAAGTACAGGTGCACACACATTAGCTACACATGCATGTAGACATTGGATGAATATTGTTTTATCTACACTTCTGCAAAAAGATTTTCTCTTTTTTGCTTAAGTGCAATCTTGATATGCCATTTTGTCTCCCTGGATATGTAATACACAAACATTCTTCAAACTTCAAACTATTATTAACACCTTGACACTGGGACACTGGTTGCCATCACCCATCCTGACACACACACACACACACACACCAGTGCTGGAAATGATTGTGCTGGAATTGTGACCTCTCAGGCCCACATGGTTTGGACTGTGACTGGCATACCTGACGTCAGCAGCTCCACACTGACTCAACACAAATACTTTATGTCTTTGCTATTTGCCCCTAGGCAATTGTGGTTGGCGTCACCGTTGTCATGGCAAACAGGGACCAAAACAGGAAGTCTCTGGTGAGTGTGGTGCGTTGTTGATTGACTGGAAAAGTACTTGGGACATTCCCAAGCCAATCACAGCCAATGATCCCAAGCAGACTAAACCGGCATGCTGTTAACCATTCATTTGTCTGGTCCTGCTTAGGTACACTGTTGTACAATTCAGAGGTGAGAGGTTTACACACAGTCGCTATAGTGCCCCCCCTTGGATGATACTGGTAATTACATCAGTCAGTTCTCCTTCCCCTTACACGTCTGCACCCGCCTGTGTCCCTCTGTCCTCAGTGGGAGATAGCCTACACCTTCTCCATCCTGACTGCAATGACGTCGCCGCTGATGTTTGCCGTCGCCATGGCAGCAGTGTTGACCGGGCCTCTGTGTTACTACTCCTACCTCGGAGCGGTTGCCGTCGGATACCTCTCCCATGCCGCCGGCTTCCCGTACCGTTACCGGGCCGGGCAGGGTCCTGTGCCTGGACCCAGCGGGAGCCGAGTGGTACCACCTGGCTCTGCGCACCGTCCACCTCTTCGCTAGCCTCATCATCTTCATCCTCTCTCTCACCGTCGTCGCCGCCCTCACCGCACGACTAGTGAAGAGAGGGCATGTCAGTGCCAGGGCCTGAGAGGACAGATGAGTTTTTACTCGATTGCTGCAGGACCATTGCCCACTGCTCCACCGCACAGAAGGAATTGAAGTATAGATCCAAATAACTCTCTAATTAAAAAGCCTTCATTATTTTAGTCATAGCAAAAAATACTAAAATAACACACCAACACAACACGTTGCTATGCATTAGCCAAAATAAAAAAAGCTATTTCATTTTCTAGAGAGAAAGTGCCATGGAGTCTACTATCATGGAAACTGCCTCGCTTCCCAAAGAACACCTCAAGCCTCTACACAGACTGAAACTGAAATCTATCTGAAATAACCGATACGCTCTCTGACACGTAAACCAGTTATGCTCTCGATGTAATCATCTGTGTTTTTGAAATATTGATTGATGCATTTCTGGTGGCAAAGTTTACCCAAATAGATGTGTAGTGTTTTGGAATAAAGACCCTGAATTCTTTGGTTCTTAAAATTGCTGCAAGTGTGGATTCACTTTTCTTCCTACATAAAGATCCGTTCCTTTTCTCAGGAATGTAATTCACAGCAAAGCACTGGTAACTGTAGACGAGGGATTCTGCTGGGGGTTTTATGTTCTGAATGCAAGGATTGTGCTAAGAATGGTGTAATGGTTGGCATGTCACCATGTTGTGACTAGAACATGAGCAATTTGCCTCCCATCAAAGGTCAGAGTTGACTGGTCTTTGTTTGAAATGGCACTCCGCTTGTTTTCCCACAAATGTCAGGGACAAAGCAATTAGCCAACCAGATTACAGTCCCGCCTCCTTGAATCACGGACATTCCACTGCCATGATTGCCCGACACCCACCCCACGGTGGTGTCACCTGCTGTGATGTCATGACTGGAAGTTGTTCTTTGAGTAGAAAACACATGACATGATTGGCGGTTCTGGAAGAAGCACAGATCCCCCTTGAACACACAGGGCTTCGGATAAAGCTGCCTGGAAAAGACCCGAGAAGATCAGGGAAACGAGTGGAACCAATACAGCTTATCAGAGAGAGAGAGAGAGAGACAGAGAGAGAGAGAAGAGAGAGAGAGAATTGCCCATAGTATGATGTCCTTGGGCATGGCAAAATCTGGAATAAGGGTGAGTGTCCTCTTTGTTCCAGACATACCAGAGAGAGCAGTAATCTCATGAAGTCTGTCAGCTCAGCTCAGTTTAGAATCAGAAATCAGAAATCAGAATCAGAATCAGTTTTATTGCCAAGTATGTTTTCATATACAAGGAATTTGACTTGGTGTTCAGTGCATAAAAATAAACATATCAAGACAAGAATAAAAACAAAACAAGAATAAAAGCAAGTACTGTAAAAGGCAAAGGTCAAGAATACAATATAAAATAGAAAAATTCGCACTAAAATATATGAAAAGATATATAAGAAATAAGAAAATAATAACAATAAAATAAAAAGAATATGTGCCATATATATGTGCAAGGGTATGTGCAAATTTGTGCGATAATGTAACACATTTAGACAGATGTGGATGCTTTACGTTAATATAACGTGTAGTGTCCATGGCGGGGGGGGAGTCCATGTTAGCGGGAGGCCCGGGTCTTGTTGATTAGGCCGGTTGCTGATGGGAAGAAACTGTTCTTGTGGCGTGAGGTTTTGGTCTTGATGGACCGCAGAGTTTGTGTCCAGGGTGGGAGGGGTCGGCTACAGTCAGAGCTACAATTACAGCATTGAGCTCCAAGTTGTTCTGACTGTTTAGCTCAATTCAATTCAATACAATTCAATTCAATTCAAGACTACATTTCACAATACCTCAAACAATTTTAAGTCTTGCAAGTTTCAATTGAAGTAATAATCTGTGACATTTTAAATATATTTTGCTCCTCTCTATCGCCGTTTGATAAAACACAACAGTGATTCAACCTGCAGCCGGTTCACGAACGCTTTTACATTTGCTGTCCTAAACAACCGGTGTCAAGTGGCTGGTTTTGAATGACTAGAAGAAGAACTGGCTAGTTAGCACGAGCAGCGACAGCCACCATGGCCGAACAGACAAAGAAAAGAGCGCCACCTACAGAAACTTCAAACTTCGTCAACGGGAAATCAAAGGAAACAAACGTCACAGTACTGGCCAGGTTTGACAGCTGATCTCTGGGTAGTGCAGCGCAGAAACACCACAGCAACGAACGCTTAAGATGTGGCTGTAGTGGATCATCTCAACATCATAGCTTCTCTTTGTCCTGTGTGCTATGCTCACCTGGGTTTAGTCAATTGAAGTGTAGTGACAATATAATGCACTCTTGTAATGGAGTGTATTGGTGCTGCTGGGACACAATGGGGCTTCAGTGATAGTGTGTATGAATCAAAACAGCTGAAATGATTCACTTTCTGCTGCTACCTTTCTTCTTCCACACTGTACACACATGCAAGCACCCACCTATAAGATGCAAAACCGCAAGCGCCCGCACACACACACACACGCACACTACAAAAATGTGTGTGAAAGGTGTTTGATAGTCCAACCAGCTGTCCTGCAGCACTCAGAGAAAAGGGAGGTGAGTGAGAGAGAGAGAGAGAGAGAGAGAGAGAGAGAGAGAGAGAGAGAGACAGGGAGAGAGAGAGGCATGTCTGTTCTTGCTGGTGTACAGAGGGCTTTGGGTTGACTCCTTTGAACTCATGATGAGCTAAATTCCATCCTCCATCTACGGGAGGAAGTAACACACACACACACGCACACACACACACACACACACACACACACGTTCCTTCAGCTCTTCTCTGATGCTAGATGCCCGTTATCAGCTGTCACCTGACGTCTCAGACTTTTTGCATTTTCACCAGCTCTCATTCGACCACAGTGCAAACACATACATGCACGCACACACACACACACACACACGCCACTTTAGCGTGTAGGAGTGGAGAGAGGGCGTAATTACCATCTAAAGAACCACATTGAGGAGCTGGCGGAAATCCAGCAATCTCTTCCCCACTTTCTCTCTCTCTCTCTCTCGCTGCCATAAGAACATACATAGTGCATCATATAGTTGGACGCATTCCACTCACTTCAAAGTCCTCTGGTGAGCGGAGTGCGCATGATTACAGGGAGGGCTTGCTTTAAAGAGCCTCACAGAGAGAAACTGACAGAGAGAGAGACTGAGAGAGAGAGAGAGAGAGCAGCTGGGTTGGTGGTAAACATCTGGTGGTTGTGGAAGTCTGGCTCTTACATACAGGGGAAATAGCTGCAGCGCTGTTCCAAGATCTGCTCCCTCCAGTGTTCCCTCATCCACTCTCCCTCGCAGGTCTGATCGAATACGACCGGCCCGCCTTTAAAGGCCCGCTACGTCACTCGGTGTTGCCCCACTGTGGCTTTGCTAACAGAGTGATTTATTGGAATTAATACTTTTTCCCCACACTGGAATTTATTGGCTGAGATTTTGATACAGAGATTGACAATATGTGACCGCTAAACATGGTTTTACAACGTTTCGGGGGCTTGTAAACACTGCAGGTCTTTATTTTGAGTTGTGATGGATTAGAAAATGTTCCAGAAAGCTTATTTTCCACATAAAAGTCAAACTCTCTCCACGAGCACATGTGAATGTACCCAGCATTAAGATGAAATTCCTGATTGTGGCTTTAACCAGTGAGTTGGAAACGAGGGAGATGATGATGTCCATGCAACTCAACTCTGATCTGTGAAGGAGAGGTGCCATGTTCATGTAATGAAATGTAATAAACTGGACGTCCATCCTACCTCCTAGCGTGAGACACCAAGTGCACTTGACTTCTTCAGTTAGTGGCGCTCCACAGTCTGTCTACTCCTATTGTATTTATGTTATGTTGTATTTTTTGCTGTGGTCTATTTTGTGTATGAACATGATTTTTATGCCTGCCATATCAATTGCCCCTTGGGGATAATTAGCGTTTATTGAATTGATCTGAATTGAATTAAATTCCAGACAGGCACACTGTCCTGGTCCAGGGCCATTTTTGCTAGTGTGTACTAAAGGCTTGGAATTACACCAGTGGCTGTTTTCTTAGTGCAGTTGCTGGAATGTGTTTGTGTGTGTGTGTGTGTGGGTGTGGGTGTGCGTGCAAGCGTGCATTTGTGTGCGAGTGTGTGTGTGTGTGCCAGCAATGAGAAATGTAGAACTCAAGGGCAATGAGTGTATTTGGCTGCGCCTGCTTGCTCGAAAAATGTGGCAAGCAGAGAGGCCGATTACTGCTGGAGACAAAAACATACATTACTAAGGGATTACCCGTTGTTATTTCAATAGCCTGGTTTATTTGTCTTGTATCTGGTGTATTTCATGGCAGTGTAACATTTTTAAAAATAAAGCAACAGCAAAAGGAGTCAATCTTTTGTCAGGCCTGTTGAGGGTTTTTTACACTTTTCAGGCTGGGACCCAAATTTGAAAAATTCAGCTCTGGGACCCGGGCTGTTGAGAAATATGTGATGTGATGCAGGGGCCCACCAGAGAAAGCCCTCACACCCATTTTGGATCCCGAAACCATAATTTAATTAACTAGGGGCCTATTGTGCAGCAAATGATTTGTTTTTCTGCCACTACAGCAGACTGGATGGGCTTCCTTTTAACAACATCCCTCTGAGAACAGCCTCTCATCATTGCAGCATCAAAACATAATAATAAAAAATAAATACCTGAAGTTGGTCATTCAATATTTATAAAATGAGCATTCAATCTGTATTTTGTTTTCTTTATTTTGTCAACAAAGGACTATCCTTAAAAAAATGACCATAAGCTTATTTAAAATGGACTTACACTCATTTTGGAAGAGTAGGTGTTACTTTAATGACATGGTGGATCATGAACCCATCCAAATGAACTCAGTGGCCCTAAGGATGATTTAAAGCTCTGATCCTGACATGTGCTTCTGCAGCCACTCTATACATCACTGCTCTTGAATGCACACAGATGAAGAATGTTGGAAGCCGATATATTATATAACGTTATAGATACTGTCTACTGTCTATGGCATGTCTAGCACTCTGCCTTTGCACTGTATGCGAGGTCCTGCCGTCCTTTTGTCTCTGCCCCAAGGTCGCCAAAACAAATTCCTCTACATCTGTTGTAGCCTACTTGGTGATTAAAGTGATTTTGATCCTTATTCTCTTTTTTGGCATCATTAGGCCAATATTCTCTTCTTTTGAACCCCAGTGGGTCTATGACCCTTTGACCAGTCACCAGAGGGATGCAGGGTTTTGACGCAATGACCAGAGACGTGCTCGGAAGACTTTGGCCTGTTGTTGGAGGTTGTTTTGAAGGTGTTAGGACACACTTAGTATCTGCTATGGGTACTTATGATGTCTCTGTGGTACTCAGCAGTAAATATAGAATGACTTTATCATCACTTATGGTATTTTATCTACTAATGGATCACTATAATATGCCTTCAATATTCCTATAGTATATTACATGTTATTATTATTATTATTATTATTATTTTCCACTACGTCATTGGCCATCACCAATTAATTAAAATGTTAACGTTAAACACAACATTGCTACACAGTTAATGCGTTATAAAACGGATTGAACGGTCCTCAGTTCTGATTGGCTAAGTCGTAGGACTTAGAAAACAAAATTACAAAATGACCAGATAAACGAACACCTGTGACCCATCACAATTCATTTAATTATCGATGCGCCAAATGAAGATGAACATTTCATAATTATTGATCAAAGATACAATAATTATTTGTATTTTTTTTTTTTTTTTTAAATAATGTTAAATGCAATAAGCCAGTTGAGTACCGTAAAACAGCCTCTCGTGCTCGTGGTTTACTGGTTATTTTTTTCACAAAGGTGAGAGACCAGCTCTGCTCACTGTTTTGGCTTTTGTAATGCGCCGTGTATTACGGTAAAATGGGGGCGGGCTCTGACCCTCCATGTGCGTCGCGTTTTGATTGACATGGCGGAGTCTCCCAGTACGCGTCGCGCCGCGCCAGCAGACAGGCAAGATCCGACCCTGGGAATAAAAAAACGCGCAGCCACGTCTGTTTGAAGATTATTTTATTGCAGCGAGGTGAGTTTTGCTACACTTTTCTCTACAGTGATATTACTCCGAAACGACGGGAATGGATGTCGCTAGAGTCGATGTTAGAAAAGTTTTAGAAGAGTGTGTGTGAGTTTGGAGAGCTCAGCGCTGACGCCGGCAGTCTGGGCCACTTGGCCAGCGCAAAGGAAAAAGGAAAACTGCTCCACTCCTGCGGAGGGGGGTGAATCGAAACTTTTGGGTATTTTTTATTTTGAAACAACAAGGAAAAGGCAAAAAGATGCGGATAATCGCATTGGTTGTTACAGTTAGTCGAAACTGAATGTGTCGGGTTGTGCGTTTAGACTCGGGTCTTTGTGGTCCCGTTTTCTCTGCGTTTATGAAAGAATGTGTTTTTGTCTCCGAGGACTTCAGATGGAGTGCGCAACAGGAGAAAACCTTTTCCCTTCAGCTTATTTGTGCAACAAATCACGGTTGTTGCATCGCGACTTGAATGCTGTAAATACCCCGTTGTGCTGTAGCTTCTCAAAATCAGGAAATTGATGTTTTTATAGCTGAAAAATAACTTGGAATGGAAGATGCTGAGACAGTCAGATTTGACAGGGGGGTTACGAAATCATTGAATTGACACGATTGTTTTTTTTCTTTTATTGCTTTGGGTCACTGTTGAGAAATTGTTATTGCATCGGGGCTATGGTGACTTTTCCCAGAGTTTGAAAAAGAGTGCATAAAAAGGCTTTGGAGAAGAAAAGGTCTTAACTCCAGCATATCCTAGCATTCCTTCCAGCCAGTCTGTCTGTCTGCCCCTCTCTCCCTCTCTCTCCCTCTCTCCCTACCTCTCCCCCTCTCTCTCCCTCTCTCTGCGAAAGCTCAGAAACGACTACGTGTCTGTTTGTGCAGGAAAGACAAATTTCTCTCTCTCTCTCTCTCTCCCTCTCTCCCTCTCCCTCCCTCTCTCCCTCTCCCCCTCTCTCTGATGCAGACGTGGAAATCAAACATTGGGCTCATGGCTGTAGCGATCGATTGTCTGACTTCCACGTAGCTAAATTTAAAAAAAAAGCCCGTTAACGCATCAATGAAGAGAAAGGAGGAAATGTGGCGCAAAGTGGTCGGAAAATAGAAGATACAGATTCTGAGATTGTGCGTCAGTGTTTTTTTTTTATTAGCCCGGGTGGTTGGTTATCATCCTGTCATGATGGGGGTGGGGGGTGATTTGGGAATCCCATATCCCCTACTGTGGTTCTCTGGATCCAATGGGCACGTTGGAGAAATATAAGGGAAAAAATAACCTAACCTCATCTCACGCACGCACGCACACACATTTTATTCAGAGGAGAGAGCGAGAGGGGGGAGAAATCCGATCCCAAATACATGACGTCAGATGACATTCCTTTGGTGAAAGGCTGATGTGGCCAAGCAGGGTTTTTCTTTTCTGTGAAAAACTTGATATCCGACTTTTTTGGGGGGCCATCTCGCCAGGACCAGCTGAAAAGGTGTGCTTAGGTTTAGGCTATAGGGCAAAGGAATGCGCTCTAGTGCATGAATGGGCGATTTATTTCCCTTCCACAAGTCATAGGGTAGAAAATAAGCAGCAAGAATTGAGGCCCTAACGCAGTCAGCCTGCAGGCTAAGGAAAACTGTAGAGACAAGGATTTAGGCAGGAGAACTTCAACAGGTTTCATTTTGTTTCTTTGGTTTCAGTCAGGGTGGACTCAAATCCTCCAGGAGTCCCTCAGCAAAAAACGTTATCCATTCAGGGATCCTTGGCATGAAAAATGGTTTGGAAAATCAGTGTGTGAGGTGCAGGTCTGAATACCTGGCTGCCCTAGATGCTGAGCTGATTACCAATTTGTAAAGGTGCAATCCACATTTTGTGAATCGTGGTTGTTGTTTTATCCCTATTAACAGAGCTTGGATGTGGTTTATATCTCCGTACACTGTTATCTGAAAGTTAAGCTTCTTTGGCTTCAGTATGTACAGTAAGAATGTAAACAAAGCTGTTAGGTCCTCATGTGCTGTCGTGTCCAGAGCTCGTTCTATGAGCATGAAAAGGAACATTGTGTTTTTACATGAGGATTTCCAGTCCAACATCATTGCTCATTTTATTTCTTTTTAATTTTTTTATTTCTTCTTCTTGGTTTCGTCGGCTGTGTGGAGAAACAGGAATGTGGTGCTAGAGAGGATGTACGACAGCTGGGATTTGAACCCACGCTGATGCAGTCGCAAGCATGTGATTTTCCCAGCTTTAGACCGCTGAGCCACCTGGGTAATTCCTCCGCAGCTTGTTTTTCGATAGAATAGACCACAATTGTATAACAAAGAACAATGTTTAGGCTGGAGTCAGGTAGAAGGAGGGTAGCCTCGTCTCACCGTCTCTTTCTCCCTTCTGTCTTTCACTTGAATGGGCGAGGGGTTGGATAACACTATATAAGCCTGTGTACTGTAACCACTGCAGGTACATTCAGCTCATTTGTGTCCGTCTGCATTATTGTGCGTCATTGACTTGAGTAAAAATATTATTTTGCCACTACTTTTGTAGTTTGTTTTATCCCACACAGCACCATTTACCATGAATAGCACCGGGCAGTTCAGCCTCTGTGATTGACAACTTGCCAGATTCACTCAGCACTGACCCGATGCAGTAGCCCCCTCCCACCCCGTCCGGCACTCCAAGCAAGTGAAACGAAACACTAAGAATTATTTGCCAATACTCTTTGACCCTGCTCTGATTGACTGGGTGTGTTTTTGTGACAGTGTGAGATTGCCCTCAATATTCTCAGACAGGTTATTCTAAGCGCAATGAGGAAGTTGTTCCCATGTTTCATGAGGACTCGTGATGCCAAGCATCCGTCTAACTATCTATCTAACCTCATAATCTGGGTTCTCTCCTTTCCACCGGGTACTGGCTCGTGGCTCGCTGTTGGCCCAATACAGCTTACAGGTATGCTTGGTCGAAAAGGGGGTCAGCGAAGGGGCAGTACACGTGTCATTGTGTATGTGCGTGTGTGTGTGTGTACACGAGTGTGAGTTACCTGGTTGGTAACCTAGAACATGTTCTCCTGGGGCTAGAGTTACTGATCAGTGCTTGTGTATCAGAAACAGAAGCTGTAACAGCTCTAGAATTACATAGACAGGACAATGCAGCCCTGGAAAGTGTGTGTGTGTGTGTGTGTGTGTGTGTGTGTGTGTGTGTGCATGTGTGTGAGAATGTGAGAAGGAAGCGGCAGAGAAAGAAAAAGAAGAGAAGAAGAGATAAAACTCCTTACTGTGTTGCCTGTGGTGTTTGTGGACTAATGGAACGTCGCTCTGGACAAGAGCATCACATGTCCAGGGGTGTCTGCTGCACACAGGGGTGACCGATGGAGTTTGGCTTTGACCAATGGCTGCCGCTGATCACAATTAACTGGGCATTTTCTATCAATCAAAAGTCAACACCATATATAATGTCTTTAAAATACTTGTTTCATCTCAGTGTAGGACAGTGGGGATTCAGATTACATGAGACTTGTGACACTACATACCTTGGCAGTTTTTCCAATAAGATGGAAATTCCCTCGTCTCGATGGAAATCTTCCCATGTGCAACCTTTGTTTTTTTTACATCTCTGCAAATAATCGTCCAGAACTGACACTTCTAATGTTTCTAAATGCTTCAATAGGCCCCGATCAGTTGGCCATGTTGGAAATGTTCCCCCTCTGCGATGTGCAGCCCTGCATCGTGTCTGCAGGGCTGCTATTAAGACGCTCATCAGTCGTGCCATCTGTTTCTCCGAACGCAACAGGTGTGCTTCCCCGAGAGGTTTCTTCCTCTACTGTTACTGTAGCCGAAGTTTTGGGGTTGGTCCGGCCGCTCGGACCGGCGCACCAGCCTGCTTCCTGCTTCCTGTGAAGGGAGGGTTCTTATTGGTGGGTTGGACGTGCAGAGGCGTTCCCGGGTCTGTGAGGTTCATAGGGTCAAAACCTGGAATGCAGGAGGAGAGCGTCTCCATTCTCTCTTCCTCTTTCTTGGCCTCTTGTCTTTACGATGCACGGTAAAACGCTTTGGTTCCCCCTGTGGTGGAGCGGGCCGAAAACACCCCCGCACTCTGGCTGATGGGGAAGTGACGGAGGGAAAACCCGACTAAACTCATTTTTTTCTTTACAAATTTTATTTATAAAGTTTTCAATTTCTTTTAAAACATACATACATCACAACAAAAACAAACACAAACACAAACCACAATACAAAAACAGAACAAACTGCCAGTTCACAAAAAATAAGAGGTATGAATAATGTGCAAGTCCATGCCAGTCCAACGACTAAACTCATTTTACCCAGCTTTTCATTTGTAAAATAAAGCTTGGCCACTTTTTCAAGCGGACATAAATCTTCATGATATCATTTCTTGGTGTGTATTATTAGTCTGATACATGAAAATAAGATCTATCTCCTCGTTCGGTGGTCGTTCGCATTAAAGTGGAGTCGGACTTCATAGTTTATTCACCTTTTTTATTCATCACTTCATCACGTTGACATAATGATCTGGCTCGTCGTTCCCAACTTCACTGTGCTTATGGAAAACCTGTAACTTAGTGAGGATTGACTGCCCGTTCACACGCAGGGTGGTAGGGAACTTTCCAAACCTCGCTCAGAAAGTAACATAATATTGCAGTTGAGGTAACAGCCAGTCAACCCTGTGTTATGACTGTGTGGTTAATATGTTGTAGAGGAGGGTGTGTTTATCCGTGTAGCATCATCAGGTACAGTGAAGGTTTCATTTCAGCTGAAATTGAAATGACTCCCCCTCTGGACAGACTGGCCCTGTCTTGGTGTCTGTTTGTTTATGATGTTATGCATTTTATTTTCCAAACCAGAGTTAACCTTGCAGGTCGACATGAATTCAAAAGCATTCAAGTTCATAGGGGAGTCAGTAGGGAGTCAGTAGGGGAGTCAGTAGGGGAGTCAGTAGGGGAGTCAGTAGGGAGTCAGTAGGGAGTCAGTAGGGAGTCAGTAGGGAGTCAGTAGGTCACTATAGTGCAACAAAACCTGTTCTGTTCCTCTCAGTGTACTTTACAGTTACTGGTTATTTACTGCTTCATGCTTTCAGTTTCCATTTCTCCTTGGTTGTCTGTTGGTCTGGATGCCTCTCCCTTTTTATCTCTCTCTCTCTCTCTCTCTCTCCCCCTCTCTCTCTCTCTCCCTCTCTCTCCCCCTATGAACGGTGGCTCTTTGTTGAAGTATCCCAGCATCTCATGTTTGCTTGGCACAGAGCTGTAATGTTTACCCTCCTCCTCCTCTCTTTCTCTTTGCCTCCCCTCCCCTCCCTCGCTCCACCCCCCTCTCTTTCCCTGCCTCTCTTTCTCCAGAGCCCTGTCTCCCCTTTTTTTGCCCCCCCCCCCCTTGATAATTTCCTGCATTGTTGACAGTTGATTTAGAAGAAGATAAAAGAAGCCTTTCAACTTCTCTACTCCCCTTCTCCCTCCTCCTCCTCTCTCCCACCTCCCCATCCTCCCTCTGTCTCCTCTCCTCTCCCCTCCTTTTAGCCTTTTACTTACAGAATAGTTCTTTGTGACATCATAATGGGTCCGTCTGATGCCGCATGTGGCCGTTATCTGTATCAGACACACTGCACGTATCAGGAACCGGTGCGTTTCAATGCGCACCGCTGGTGACACATGACGCAACACGTGACCGATAGGATGCTTTCACTTCTCCAGTTGACGGATCTATCTCACTGCATCATCTCCTGTCATGTAAAAGGTCCTGACAGCTTCTGCATGGCTGCGGGAGAGAGAGAGAGAGAGAGAGGGAGAGGGAGACAGATCAAGAGTTCAAGAATCAAGACATTTGATTTATCATCCGCTTTCAAATTTTTCATTAAAGTCCTTGTCGGATGGTGAACGTTTGTGGATACAGTTATGAAGAAAGGTTGACGTGAAACTGGTCCCGTAGCGCTCTGCTCCCCTGTCCTGCTCCTGACCTCGCACCATTCCCAGGGATAGCAACCATAGAAATAGCTAGTTGAAGAGTTGCCGTGTGTGTGTGTGTGTGTGTGTGTGTGTGTGTGTGGTGTCAGCTGGCCTAAGGGATCAAGCGTGCACCTGTACACACACACACACACACACACACACACACACACAGAGCTGACCAACACACATCCATCACACACACACACACACTTTACGTGCCTACATTAGCATGCCGGGCGTGTTGGTGCTGCTAGTTGGCAGGCCCGTGGAAAGTTCCGCCAGTCATTAATGGCTGTTTTTATGCCTGACTGTGAGTGTTTGGAGTGTGTATCTCAAGTGTCCAGAGCCTGTTTTGGTCTGGTGTGTGTGTGTGTGTGTGTGTGTGTGTGTGTGTGTGTGTGTGTGTGTGTTGAATCTGTAACTTTGGCTTCATTTCTGATGGTTGGACTAGAGTGGCACTAGTGCATACATACACATATTTACAGACATGCTAGCAACTGTGTGAGTGTGTGTGTGTGTGTGTGTGTGTGTGTGTGTGTGTGTGTGCGGGTATGCATGGCCAGAACTGAGGTTTCTACCCAAGGAGGAAGTAGGTGTTTCTTATGCAAAGCCACATGTTTTATTGCTTTCCCTTGTTAAACGACCCCCCACCCTCCTCCTCCCCCCCCCCCCAGGGCATGTAGACACACTTCAGCCCCCCGTCTCCCCCCTGTCTCCCCCTTCCCCTGCCCAGCGCTACATACCTGTCATTTCTCCTTCTTCTGCTGCCACTCTCTATCTCCCATTATCCCTCTCTGCTCCCCTCCTTGCCCCCAAGCCGGACCCCCCACAAATCACTGAAACATCCCAAACACACATACAGGGACACACACACACACACACACACACACACACACACACACACACACTGGCAGACACACACACACACACACCCCTGGCCCAGTGTGTGAAATCCTGAGGCTGATTGAGGAGGAGGAATGTGACCTTATGACCCCAGGCTGTGGGGGTGTTGGAAGTGTGTGTGTGTGTGTGTGTGTGACTGTGTGTGTATGTGTGTGAGAGAGAGAGAGAGAGAGAGAGAGAGGGAGTGAATGTATGTACACTTTCCATTGGTTTTCCATTCCCAGTTTGCTCTCCTCTGATTTTTGGGGCTAATTCCATATTATTCTAATGGATTAAGACCCTGCTTTTGTCTCTAGACACCCCCCCCCCCCCACCCACACACACACACACTGATGGACCATGGGAATAGGCCATAGAGGACCTAAGAGAGGCCAGGCATTTGCCAGACTGAATGATCTGTTCAGGATTACTCTGCTCTGTTGTGCATTCAGAATTCACATTGTGTGTGTGTGAGTGTGCGTGCGTGCGCGTGTATGTGTGTGTGTATGCATGTGTGTGTGTGTGTGTGTGTGTGTGTGTGCTTGTGAAGCTCCTGAGGGATAGTTGTTGTCTTGTCTGTGAGAGAGGAGACAGGTTTCCCATGTAGGTGTGACTAAATAGTCTCTCTTTCTCTCAGACAGACACACACACAGACAGACAGACACACACACACACACACACACACACACACACACACACACACACACACACACACACACACACACCACCCACTGAGCAGGCTCTTTCATGGCCCATAAAACTGGTGATCTGAAAGTCCCTTGGTGTGTCTGTGTGTGCGGGTTCGTCCGTCCGTGAGTGTGTGTTTCGTCCGTCTGTCCTGTGTGTGTTTGCCAGTCCGTCGGTCGGTGTGTGTGTGTGTGTGTGTGTGTGTGTGTGTGTGTGGAGGGGGGAGTAGAGCGAACTTCTTGACTTGGCATAGCTGTCTTAATTAAGACTCATGGCATGTAGTCCTGACAGAGACGTGCTGTGAGCAGAGCTGAGCAGCAGCAGGTCGACTGGCAGGACCGTGGCTGTCATCCTTACTGTCGGTTTCTGGTAATGTTGGTGACGACGTTAGTACCAACGTTTCTACGAACAGAGTCGGATTCATCATTTTGTTCCTATCTGAATTTGTTCGTTTGGTACGATCAAATCCTACGAGTGCTTGGAAACATGCGGAAATGTGTTTGTGTGTTTGGAAACATGTGGGAAGGATTTTAGAACGGCTTATTCTTTATGAAAAATCCATTACAGTAGTGCCAAACCTCAACAACAAGATGTTTCAGTGGCCTTGTAGAAAATAAAACACCTAATAGGCTGAAATGGCGTATTTGCCGAACAACACAAGATTATCCAACTTGTAATGGGTTGATCACATGGACTGGACGCCTTACAAATATAATAACATAGCCCTACCATCTGATGAAGATGCAGCCTGGATCTGATCTGTGTCCAACTCCAATGCTGACTGGACACCCGACAGTGAGGTCTCTCCTATTATTGATTGATCCTCTGATCCATGTCGGATAGGCGGCTCAGTGCTGCCGTCCTCCTGTGGCTGATAATACCAGTCTACTTCTCCTTATACTCTTTTCAATCTAGTTTCATGTCAAACTGTTATTTTATTTTTATTTTTTTACCTCAACAATGATGTGTGTTTCTGCTGAAACAGCATTGACAGCGTGAATCATTTCTTGCCATATTTGACTTTTATCAGTTCTTGTGACTCCGCTGCTGATGCTTCTGAAAACAAGTTCCTCTTTTCCCTGGTTTACTTGCACACGACCCTTCAGTCTGCAGCCTTTTACAGTGTTGAACAGCGTTTACCTGCAAACCGTCTTCAACAGGCACGCACATCCAATTTATGAACAATCGGCATCCATCAAATATACACTTGTTCTACGAACAAATCAAGGTTTCCCGCACGTTTCATGAATCCCACGTTGGTATTTTCTTACGCACATAAATACGACAAATTTACTAATAATTTACGAAAACATTTGTGAATGAGGCCCAATGTTTTGCAATCTTATATTGTTCTGTCTGGATAAGAGCATCCTCTAAGTGCGTCTAGGTGAATCTAATTGGATGGATGAGGAGGGAAATGTGTGTTGTAGTGAAGAGAAAGTAAAAGTTGCACCATGCATCTATCCTGCATTAAGAATATAAAACAACTCCTTCATGGGGTGGAGCATCAGTCAGGGATGAGATTTGACGGACACACTCATTTTGAATGGGTGATGCCTGCCTTGGAAAGGGGGCAGCACCACTGTGACAACAATGTAAACAGTGAAAATGAATGTTTCTTGCAAAGATATCAAGATGCTGGTTAACGCAAGAAAGAGCGACATCCATGAAAACTGAATTTACATCAAAATGACCATACTCACCACCTCCTCTATTTCCATCTGTCTCTTACACACACACACACACACACACACACAGTGTCCAGTGTCCCATGCCATGTGGTTTGAGTCTGGTTTTTGGGGTTGGACTCCAGAGACTTATTAGCTCAAATGTTTACTGTGGATCGTACAGTAAAACCCCATAAACTCAGTGCGACCAGAAGCCGAGTCGGCCTGCTGAACACGCACGCCATGTGGAATACAGAAATGGGAACTATTTCTGCATTTCTGTATTTGATAGATGGAGCAGGCTGGTGCCCTGTTGTGTTTTAGAGTCTGGGCTCAGCTGTGACTTTGCTGGCTGGGGTGCAAGAGTGAAAGTATGGTACCCTGCCTGCCAAGGTATACAGGGCTCTAAATGAACTTTTTTTACTTGGTAGCACCGGTGCTCTTAGCCTCCAAACCTTGAGGCACACCCCAAAACATTTAAGGAGCACCGTTTAAATCAAATGGGCCCGTAGGGTAATGCTGTCTGTGAGTCCCGCTGCCCTCATGCTCACTGTATATCTGAGAGCTGGACAATTTGACACATCTCTGACCACTACCTGACACCGTTTGGAGCATGTTTTCATAACGGACTGTGGCTAGTAGTCAGTAGTCAGGAGCCGGGGCTTGTGGGAAAACAGTGTTTCTTGTAAGAGGAAGCCTCAGGAAGGGGATTTGACTTCAGCCAATTCAAAGAAAACAAACAGCTTTGAGGTAAATAAAATGAAGTTTGACCAACAGATAATGGGAGGAGAGTTTATACAACGTATTGTGTGCGTATGTGTGTTTATATATGTGCTTGCATGCTGTGTATTGGTGTGCACGTATGTCTGCACGTCTAAGTGTGTGTGTGTTGTGTGTGTGTGTTTGTGTGTGTGTGTGTGCGCCTGTGTGTGCAGTGAGGAGGAAGTGGCTGTGTTTGTTTAAACTAAGCACGCTCAGCCATGTGGGACAATTTAGCGGGAATGAGAACCCTGCACCCCCCAAGCCTGCACCCCCCTCTCCTCCACCCCCCACCCTACCCCAAACCCTCCTGAATGGGCGGCTGTCTTTTGAAGGCTGTTGAGGGTTGTTTGGGAAATAGGGCCAACGGGGGGAGTCGAAAGGGGGAGGGGGGGGTGGAGGAGAAGGGAGACGGGTTAGAGCTGGAAGTGGAACAGATGAGGAGCAGGGATGGAGGGGGGTGGAGTTAAGAGGAGGTAAGAGGAGGCACCATGTAACCACGAAGGTTTAGTATCTGAGCCGCCACAAAAGGATCCGATGCAACAGGCGAAGCGGCGGTATTTACACCGAGGGGCTGTATGACGTGGCGTCAGCCACATCAACACAGAGATGGAGGGAAGAGAGAGGGGGAGGAGATAGCTGGGTGAGGAGAAATGGAGGAGAAATGAATGGGGGGGTGAGCAGAGGTCGGAGAGTGCATGCAGAGTCTCTGGAGGATAATATCACCGTGTCTGGGATATAAATGAACGTCTTAATAGGTGCATGTGTAATGCCGACGAGAGACAGAGAGAGACAGAGAGAGAGAGAGAGACAGAGAGAGAGAGCGAGAGAGAGAGACAGAGAGAGACACAGAGTTCACCAGTCTACTTCAGTCACTCCTGTTATCTCCATGGTGACAGGAGCGATGAACCGACTGATGTGTTACTGCAGCCGACACAATAATATTAAAAAAATAAATCCTGATTCTGTAACTCTTGCAGGCCTGTCCGCCTCTGTCTGTCTGTCTGTCTGTCTGTCTGTCTGTCTGTCTGTCTGCATTACATCTGTCTGTCTCACTGACCGCTTGCTTATGTGTCTGTCTGACTTTCTGATTGTCTGTCTACCATTCTTTCTGTTTTTCCTGCCTCTTTATCTACGCTACTTTCCAAAACTGTAGTTTGGGACCCAAAATGGGCTGTGGGTTTGTTTCTGTTAAGAGCACTAGAATATCGTCATTTTAATTCTGTGTGTCTTTTTAATAGAAGATGAGTCCTCCTTATGGGCCAGTCATTTTATAGATATACTATATATATATATATATATACTCAAGCTGACAAAAACTAGAAAAAACTAGAGTAGGAGGACCGGACACTTCAACCTGACCTGCCAGCTCCAGGGGTGCTGCTCTGTAGCTGGACCTGACCTCTGACCTCCCTGGAGGGGGGAAGGTGAAGTGTATTTTTATCACATCTTTATTATTACTTTATTAAAACAATATTTTTTCTATCAGGATGTTAGACATGTTTACATAGTTACCTGTTACCTGGTGACATTGCTAGTAAGTTAGCTGTACCCAGTACCCAGATGGCCTGTGTGTATCTACGTGACCCCTCATACTACTTGCTCAGCTGATGTGTGTGTGTGTGTGTGTGTGTGTGTGTGTGTGTGTGTGGCCCAACTGAGCCCTTGCGATCCAGGGTGTTAGGGAAGGGGTTTGCTGTGAGCTCTCCCCAGGCTCAGTGCTCCTCTCTGGGCCACAGAGTGCTCAAGCCCCAGCCTCTCTGGATATGGTCGAGAAAAGTCTGTAGTGGGGCAGGAGGAGAAGGAGAAAGAGAGAGAGAGAGAGAAGGGGAGGAGGGGGAAAAAGGAGAAGAAAAAATCTGGAAGCGCTGCCATGAAGAAGAGTGAGTCATGTTCATGTGCCTGTGGGAGAATCGCCACTTCCTCTCTATTAAACACGAACAAACGGCAACAAATCCGCCGTCTCCTTAAAGATATTTAGCAACGGTGGTGATGATGGTGTCAGAAATAGCAGTCAGACAGCGATGATGAAGACACTGATGATGATGATGTCACGGTGAAGACAGCGGCGTCGGTACCGATGATGATGCTTGGGAAGTCGGTCGGATGGAGTCGATCTCTATGACTCTACTTTAAGTCACGGTCCTTCCTCCCTGTCATGGTGTGTTTTTGTGTGCAAGCTTTTGTGTGTGTTTGTGACTGTCAGCCTTTTGTGTGTGTGTGTGTGTGTGTGTGTGTGTGTGTGTGTGTGTGTGTGGTCAGCAATTCGCGGGCCCCCGACCACAAACATCTGTAAATCAAAGGAGCTCTCAGTCGAGAGAGAGTCTGGCCGTCCGGGCTGATGTAGCTGGGCTATACGCTAACACAGTCACTTTGTGTTTGACTGTTCTCTGTTTAGACTCTCACTCCCACACAATGACCCACATTATTTTACTCCATAACTTTCTCTCGTCTGTTTGCCTCTCCCTCATACACCCTAGTTTTCTGTAGCTTTTCCTCTCTCCCTCCTCTCCTCTCCTCTCCTCTCCTCTCTCCTCTGGAGTTAGCCGCTACGTGGCTACGTGGCAGGGATTGGGCTGTCAGGGCCTCTACTGTGGGTTTACTGCCTGCTGGCCCCCTGCCCAACCACACACACACACACACACACACACACACACACACACACACACACGGCCAGCCCACAGCCGTACAGCTGCAGGAGGGAGGGCTTGTTGGCAGATGCACACATCTGCTGGAGCTCGCCATGCTAACGTGAAGCTAACGGCTAGCGCTACGTGTTCTGAGTGCTCTGCTCACACCAACAGCCCAGGAAAGATGGCGAGTATGCTTCAAGCTTACTGTGCTTTACTCCGAATGTGCCGGTCTCTCTCTCGCTCTCGCTCTCTTTCTCTCTCTCGCTCTCTCTCTCGCTGTCTCTCTCTCTCTCTCTCTCGCTCTCTCTCTCGCTCTCTCTCCTTCCTGTCTGTCTGTCTCTCTCTCTCACAGTCACTGTCTGTGGTATGAGAGGCAAGACTAATGTTTGTTTTGTAGCAATAACACAATTAGAATTCCACACGTTTCTGTCCACACACACTCAACCTCCACCCCCCCCCCCTCCCCTTTCCTCTCTCCCCTCTCCTCACCCTTCTCTCCTCTCCTCCTCCTCCTCTTTGCCTTCCTGTCGATTCAGACCCCAGGCTGCACAGACAGACGACAGACAGATAATATTGATTTAATAACACCACGTTGCGTTTTTCACAAAGTGTGTGTGTGTGTGTGTGTGTGTGTGTGTGTGTGTGTGTGTGTGTGTGTGTGTGTGTGTGTGTGTGTGTGTGTGTGTGTGTGTGTGTGTGTGTACACTCTTGGCAGAGTACTTCTATTCGGTCCGCTGCATTTCCGCTAAAGGTTTGATACAGGTGATCCTCCACCACACACCAATTAACCTTTCTCTCTCTCTCTCACACATACTCTCACACACACTCTCTCACACACACACACACACACACACACACACACTGGAAGTGCTCTCCCACAGCTCCTGACCTGAGTGTAAAATAGCTGTTTCCTCTTCATTTTGTTCACAGAGAAAACTGATGCCTTACTCTCCTCTTACTCTCTCTTTCTTTCTCTTCACTCCCTCTACTGTCTCTTCACCTTTTTTCTTCTCTGACCCTGTTTTGTGTTCTGCTGTGTGTTGAGGGAGTTGTCCTGTGTGTGTGTGTGTGTGTGTGTGTGTGTGTGTGTGCGTGCACCGTTATGTAACTAGTTGCTCTCTGGGAATGAGCCGCTGCTCCTTTTGAGTTCTCCTTCAACTTCCTCCTGCCCACTGCCACGGCGACAGCCAATGAGGCAGCCGGTGGCCTCCCACCAGCCAATGGGAGAGAGGAGCTATGTTTTGACAGGGCAGTGGAATGCGCGGAGGGGGCGGGGTCTTTCCAGGAAGTGGATGGCAATGGAGTCAGATCCTGGACTCTTTGGCTGGCTACTTATTTGGTCCCCTGGAAAAGTTTGAACGCTGTAAATGTGGATAGACTTTCCTGACGGCTCTTCCTCATAGAGTGGAAACAATCTGATTCAAGTTTGAGATTGTTTTGAGTGTGCAAGGGTGTTCTGTATGCATGTGTTACGAGAAAGAAAAATAAAGATAGAGGGGCTACTGAAGGGTTTTTGGCAAATCTCCGTGGTGCCTCTGAACTGAATTGAAGACTGTGTGGGGTGACAAAGCCACTAGGTAAGGGAGTCACTAGGTCATCTGTTTCTGGCCTGCGTTCCTGGAAGCCAGGCCTGATGAGAGGAAGGAATGGATGGATGGATGGGAGGATGAGAGGGGAGAAAGGCTTTGCCCAAGGTGCTCATTTTGTGGGTGCAGAGCGAGGGATGGCGGGGGGGGGTGAAAACGAGAGAAGTGCTGAGCCTGTCGTTTACTGGGCTGAGTCCTGACTTGTCGGCGCTCCGGCTGCACACAATGATCTACAGAATGCTTGGCATTTAGAGGAAACGGAAAAAAAGATGGAGAGAATGAGAGAGAGAGAGAGAAAATGAAAGAGAAACAATAGAGAACATAGGAGTCTCATCAGAAGAAGCTCAAGAAAAGATCTTTTACACAAACTGTGGCAATGCATGATCTCGTCAGACATCGACATGAAGATATTCAGGGAGTTATGTGCAGCAGACCGCAGTGTAACCTTGGAGACCCATTTGCACTCTGCAGAAACTGATTTGTGCAGTGTGGGGCGTGTGGAAATGACAACACTTCCAAAACGGTAAATGAGGTTTAGAGAAACAGGTTGCTGGTTTGAATCCCCGGACAGTTTAAAGTGAAGGAGTAACTGTCTCCCTTCCCCCCAACAGTTCCCCCCCCTTTTGATCAAGAAGCGTAACCTCACAATTGCTCTGGTGGAGCTGATCAGGGGCCAGCAGCAGGAGACTGTGGTTTCACTGGGCAGCTCCCAGGGATGAATGCGTGGCGTTATGAGAACGTGAAGCAGGGTGTTGCTGAAAAATACCACGCATACTCAGACACCTCGGGATAAACGGATAAAAAACAAAATCCTTCTCACTCCATTTATCGATTTAATACAAGAGGTCTGATACATGGACTCTCAGCAGGCTGTTGTCAACGTGTCCTTGAGCAAGACACTGAGCTGGATAAGAGCATCAGCTAAATGCCAAAAAACTAAATAAAAACTAAGTTGGCGAGTACTTTACCTTCCCTTGAGGCAAGGAGCAGGTAAGGAGAACAATGTTTTAGTCAGTAAAATGTGTTTTATGATCCTGTGGTGTCATGTTGTATGATATGCTGGAGACACAATGACAGCGTTGAGGTAACCTCGGTAGAATGCCATAGGCAGCTGTGTGTTCCTCACTGGGTGAAGCTGCTTCAGGTGTTGGATCTCGTCTCTCTGGAAGAAGAAGGAAGAAAAAGGTACCCTAAAGGTCTCAGTCCTGGTGTAGAGAGGAGCTTGTTCATACATGGTTTGAAAGTGGAGTGTGTGTGTGTGTGTGTGTGTGTGTGTGTGTGTGTGTGTGTGTGTGTGTGCGTGTGCGTGCGTGTGCGTGTGTGTCCATTGCATTCCACTCCACCCGTTCAGAGTTCTTCTTCGTGGATGACATATCATTACTGCAATTACAGGGCAAGACGACTTCAACCACACACACACATGCACGCACACACACAGGCGTCGCGTGCTTGCAGGCATGCACGTATGCATGCACACACACACACAAGCCAAATGCACACAGACAGATCGAAGCATAAACTCAAACACTGACTTTCCTCTCTCTCTCTCTCTCTCTCTCTCAGACATTTACTGACACACACACACTCACAGGCTACATATGTGCAGAAAGCTGCTGGCCGACGTGGGAACCTTGAGAGGTTCCATCTTTTATAAAGCCCCTCTGTGTCTCTCCCCACTGTGTGTGTGTGTGTGTGTGTGTGTGTGTGTGTGTGTGTGTGTGTGTGCATGCTCCCTTCAGAGTGAGCACAAGCCCAGCATTCCTTTTTGCCTCCCTCCCCACCCTTCTCTCTGTGTCCCCTCCCCCCTTCATCTCTGCATCTTCCCCTCTCCACTCCACCTCTCTCTCTCTCTAGTCTTGCAAAAAAGGTTGTGTGTGTGTGTGTGTGTGTGGTAGAGAGAGAGCGCGAGCAGGTCTCTCCTCCTAGACTGAATACCTTTTGTAAATGGAGCTGGGGTTGAATGGGAGTGGTGTGGGTGGCAGTTTCCCACCATATTTAGAAGCTACCCCCCCCAACACACACACACACACAACAATGTGTCAGTGTGTGTGTGTGTGTGTGTGTTAAATGCCAGCACAGATTAAAGTTGTCAGCTGATAACATGGGTATAAAAGGACCTGAATCAATCCCAAACTGTCTAGTGGCGTTTGGCCTCTACTGTGTGTGTGTGTGTGTGTTGTTGTGTGTGTGTGTGTGTGTGTGTCTACGTGTGTGTTGCAGTGAATAGGTGTTCATTCAGTTCTGAGAGCTGACACCTGAGAGCATTCCTCACTGCTTAACACACCCAGGACTAGGAAGAGGATACCTAAACACTTCTCTCTCTCTCTCTCTCTCTCTCTCTCTCTCTCTCTCTCCCTCTTTCTCCCTCTTTCTCCCTCCCTCTCCCTCCCTCTCTGCCTTTCTACCTCTCTGTCCCTCTTCCCGTCTTTCCTTTTTTACTTCTTCTGTTTCTCTTCTTCAATCTTTCTTTCTGTTTGTACCTCTCTAAGTTCTTCTCTCTCTCTCTCTTCTTTTCTCTCTCTCTCTCTCTCTCTCTCTCTCTCTCTCTCTCTCTCTCTCTCTCTCTCCCTCCCTCTCTCTAAGTGCACGTTACACTTGGCGGCTGCTTACTGCTCCTATACTCACCAGTCAGATCAGGTCAGTTTCTTAAAGGAACACAGCAGGTTTTTGGTCTGATCGGCCCGTTGGTCACCTTAAGTCACCTCCTATCACTCAACACAGTGAAGTGTACACTCAAGTGGTTTTGTTGGGATATTTTTTTTACAACACCATATAGGTCAGAACCATTGGAGCATGGTGCTTTAGAGAACCTTTCTTTAAGGGTACAAGCCTAAAGAACCATTTTCTGGTACTATATAGAAGCTTTTTTGTTGAGGATATCTGAAACACCTTTTCCCTCTGAGCAAAAACCTGCAGCCTCTATTGCAATTTGGATCTATTTTATGGTAGAATATGTCATATTACTAAGTTGTAGCCAACAGTTTCAGAGTATTGCATTTGGATGAAGTAGTTTGATATGTTCCTGATGCTTTTTTTCCCAGTAAAGGCTCAGTTGACAACGGCACCTTAGAGATGCATGAAGTAATGTTAAGGTCATGGTGTCAGTTGAGTTACAAAGTGTCTCATCATACAGCATCATCTTATCCGGTACTATGATGCTACATACCATCTCTCTTACACACACACACACACACACACACACACACACCAGCTGTGCACCCAGTCATATCCTTGTTGTGATTTGTGTGGTGTGTTGGTGTGTTTCTTGTGAACGGGGTCATGGTGACCGGTCCTGCTAATTCTGGGTAGTGGATGCTGGTGTTTGAGTTTCTGGGCAAGTGTTTTGTTTGTCAGCTGTGTTGTGTAAGTGTGTGTGTGTGTGTGGTTGGGCTCTATTCTATGTGTGTGTGAGTGATGTGAGAGAGAGAGAGAGGTGTGAAGTAGAAGGCTGGAAGTCAGGCAGACAGTCTGTTAGGTGGTTGTGAATATCCATTATGTTGAGTCAGGATGGACAAACTGGAGTCTGTGTGTGTGTGTGTGTGTGTGTGTGTGTGTGTGTGTGTGTTTTATTCATGAATGACCGTCTGAGTAATGACTAGCATTTGAGGTCAGAGCTGTTCATGAATATCTAGGGCGTGTGGGCGTGTGTGCGTGTGTGTGTGTGTGTGTGTGTGTGTGTGTGTGTGTGTGTGTGTGTGTGTGTGTGTGTGTGTGTAACACCCCAGGGTCTGTTTTACTCTATGCATCTTTTATGTTTGAGAGGCAGTTTCCATGCTTACACAGAGCTTTCTGTCTAATCACACACACACACACACACACACATGCACACTAACACTGTTACGCACACAGACAAGTGGGTGATTGTCTTCTGGATCCAAAATGGAATTTTTCAATTTAACATTTTATCCTTGCTGGGAATCGACACCTTATTCCTCCCACATTCCTCTGGGAACGGAAACCACTGTGTGTGTGTTTGTGTGTTTGTGTGTGTGTGTGTGTGTGTGTGTGTGTGTGTGTGGTGATGTCTGAAGCTGTCGACAGTAGTGTCCATCTGGTAGTGATCAATCAAAAACATTTTGACTCACTTGTGGTTTGTTGGTACGTCACTGTTGTAGATATACATCAACTGTTACAAATGACTGCATATTGCTGCAGCATATATATTTTTTTCTTTCCGAGGCTTTTTGCCGTTTGCGTGGACGGATGAATCACGGGGAAACAAGTTGTGATGTAGACCGATAAGACGGGTGTATTTTTACATCTTTACATATTGATCCTGGTATCAGCTGCGTCCTCGTCTCATTCATAGTAATAAATAAATACATACAACTAATTTCTTCAGGAAATGAAGGTTATTTGAAGAACGTTTTGGAAGAGATGTCCTCCTCTCCTCATCCCTCGTTTACTCTCTATCTATCCTTCCTTCATTTACTCCCCCCCCCCCCCCCCCCCCCTCCTTCCTCCTCTGTCTCGCTCTTCTCTTTTTTCCTGGCAGAACTGAGGGTGGCGTTCCCATCTGTCTGTGATGTGTTCTGGACTCTGTGTGTGTGTGTGTGTATGTGTGTGTAAGGCAGGATGGCCAGGCCGAGCTGGGAATGGGGCGCAGAGAGAGAGCGAGAGGTGTGTTGTGTGTGTGTGTGTGTGTGTGTGTGTTGCAGCAGTACGGTCCACAGCTGTGTGGACCCGTCAGACCAGCTGAAAGATGACACACAATGACAACCAGCTGTTTCAGAGGAACGCCGTGTGTGTGTGTGTGTGTGTGTGTGTGTGTTTGTGTACATGCATGATGTTGTGTACATGCTGGATCACAAGTAATCAAGTCATTCCCTGTGCTGTGAATGTGTGTGTGTGTGTGTGTGTCGGCATAATGTAGTGCATCAGGGATTTTTAAAACTATTTATTTATTTATTTATATTTGTGTCCAGTGAGGTGAGCGTGTGTGTGTGTGTGTGTGTGTGTGTGTGTGTGTGTTTGTGCTAACAGCAGCACAGCTTATAGCCATTAGTCAGCAGCTCCTTAGCCGTGATTTCACTCAACAGCATTGAACTGAAACACCTACGTCACACAGTAATCCACCTCTGGCAGCGGATCTGTGTGTATGTATATGTGTGCATATGTGTGTGTGTGTGTGTGTGTGTGTGTGTGTGAATGGTTGCCTATTGCAATTGTAGCAGTATTTGTGCTGGTGTTCTTAGATGTGTGTGTGTGTGTGTGTGTGTGTGTGTGTGTGTGTGTGTATTCCCCCAGGAGAGAGAGAGCGTATGTAATGCTGCTGACATAAGTGTGTAGGAGCTGCAGCAGTGGACTGGTGTGTTTATCTATGTGGTCTGTGCTGTGTGTGTATAAGCCCATACGTTTCTACTGTTAAGGTCCGGGTTAAACCCCGACGAGGACCACGTGCGCGGTCGACGCGCGTTTTCTATTCTTGCTCTGCAGCCGTTTAAGTAAAACTGTGTTATTTTCCACTAAAGATGAACGGCCTGGTTTGTGTTTTTTTTGTCAAAGTTATGCTTTTTGGTTTTTTACTGCTATTATTAAACAAGCACAGAAACCATCCCCACATTTAGCCTCGCTGGTTTATTCCTCTGCTCTCCAAAGAGTGTCAACACAATAGACTGAAGCAGCTCTGAAGGCCTCCTTGGTATGTTTACATGCAGTCGTCTGGCTGGTGTATTCACAAAGCTAGCAGCAGGTGCATTCACTCCTATTCATCTATCAAACTGGGGTCATTCATCCAGGATTTCTTTCACTTTTTTCATGCATCTCCCAAACAGGATATTCATTATAATCCCTTCTGCTTTTGAAGACTATTGTGTTGATGTCTCTCACTCTGCATCTCTTTGTCTCGGTGTCTACAACATATAAATGTCAGCTCTCGAGGCGTCCTGGTGGCTCAGTGGTCTAAGGCTCATCCAGCATCCCTCCTCTCTCACCTGGTCTTTACTGTCTCTCTCTATAGTCTGGCAAATAAAGGCAAAATGCAAAATGCAAAAAAAAAAAGAAATGTATTTGTTGTCTTACCAGCTGGGCAGTCAGGCTGTTTTTTGTAACTTCGCAGAGGAAATGCCACAATTTCTGAATATGTTAGCATAAACAGTAAACAAAATAGAAAAACTTTTGAATTATTCAACTGACAAAACACTGTGCTAATGTTTTTGTGTACATCTGTTAACTGGAACAATTTAATCTCTCTCACTCTGATGGAGCAAATTAGAAATGCTGAATGGAAATGGAAGAAATTTGATTAAATTCCTTGCGTCACTTGAAGCTGATTTATTTATTTATTGTAGATAAAGAAATTCGTAATGGAAATGTTTGTTGCATAATTGATGATGTGTTTGTATTTAAGATATCTGTCACTCACTGGTGTCCCATGCAGAAGGTGTCCATCGTGGCTGCATGGCCATTAGTTGGTGTATTGTCATTTCCTTTGTCCTGCTGTTTGGATGACATCATGAAACATTATGAACAACCTGCCCATTACTCATCAGTTATTTTTGTTGTGATGTTATTTCAAGATGTTTTGTGACGTATGTGGAAAATTCACTTGACAGTTGGCTGGAAATAGCTTGTATCTGGTGTGTGTGCTGTTTAACTGAACCATGCTAACTTCCCCTCTCTCTCTCTCTCTCTCTCTTTGTACTTTCCCAGGTAGGGCAGTTCAGTGAATTTCTCCATGAATGTACGTCACAATGATGATGACAGACCAGATTCCACTGGACTTGGCTCCGCCCCCCCTCCTGAACGGGGAGGTTCCGCTCATGCCTCACATGGTTAACGGTGACGCAGCACAGCAGGTAAACACACACACACGCATGCATGTCTCTCTTTTGCAAGCACTTATGCTCAGAAGGAACACACACGTACCCAGTCAACATTCCTATGTAACCACACACACACACACACACACACACACCAAAACGGCCAAACGGACACACACAGTAGCACACATCAAAGAATTGCGCATGCACTCTTTGTCGTCATTCGTCGCATGGCTCAGGGTTTGTTGCCACAGGTAATGAGCAGCTGCCAAGCTGTTACAGTAAAAGGCTTGTCATGTCCTTGTAAGGGGAACCCGCGCAACCACACACACACACACACACACGCTAACACACACACACCCCATTCTACCCGAAGGAATTTTTTTTTTTAAGTAACAAGTAACAGGGCTGATTTACAGACGGACTGAGTGGCTGACTGGCTCCATTGATAGATCGCAGGCCTCAAGTTGAATTACTGTTTGAAATGGATTCAACTGCTTCTCTGTGACTGACTGATCTTATCTGGCGCTGCAGAGCCAACTGGATCACCTTCAAAGTGCAAAAAACCCCACCCGTGCTCCCGCGCCAACGAAAAGGAAAATGATCAAAGTGGTTTTAAAAAGCATCGCAGTCTAATAAGCCGGAGCCTGATGCCTTTGTCACAGATAAACCGCTACGCCGTGCGCTTCTGACGGATGAGTGACGGTGCTTGTTTATGTGTCGTCCCCAGCCTGTTCCCCTCCACAGCCCAAAAGGAAACGTGGTGGGAGTGTTTTGGCCGCGACACATAGCAGTTAGGGAGGATTTTGGCTGTAACACGCAGCAGTTAGGGAGCCCTTTTTACTGTAACACCCTGCAGTTTAAACTTGGTTCCCAGTGTGGAGTCAGAGATCTAGACCGATGATTATATAGATCCGACGGTGTGTGTGCGCATGTTCGTGTGTGTGTGTGTGTGTGTATTTGTTTGTTTCTTGGTCTGTCTTATGCTGCGTGTGTGTGTGTGTCTGTCTTACCCTTCGTGTGTGTTGAGTCTGCGTGTGTGTCTGTCCACTTGCTCGTCTGTTAGCCTTCCTGTCTATCTGTGTGTGTGTGTGTGTGTGTGTGTGTGTGTGTGTACTCTTTTGAGTGAGAGAGAGAGAGAGAGAGAGAGACCAAGAGAGACCATATAAAATACATTTTATCAAACCATAACAAATCTGACATTTCATTATTTGTCTGATACCATAAGTACAGCCGATGCAAGTTTACACTCCGACACACACACACACACACACACACACACACACACACACACACACACACACACACACACACACGGTTTGTGATATGGGGGTTTTCTCAGTCCTTGGGAAACGTGGGTCACCCTGTACTATGCTGCGGTTCCCATAGCAACAGCAGCCGCTGCAGTAGACAGAGCAGGAAGTCTGTGAATGTGTGTGTGTGTGTGTGTGTGTGTGTGTCTGAGGGAGAAGAGCAGGTTAGTGCTGAGATGGGAGAGCACGCAGATGCTATAGGAGGAACGCGGGACATGAGGATTTTACGGCGGCACACCTGTAGAGTGTAGGGAGGTGTGTGTGTGCATGTGTGTGCGTGCACGTGCGAGTGTGAGCGATGGAGGATCACCA